>LUCM01005767.1:243443-275368 GCA_008360955.1 Fasciolopsis buskii
GACCGTGATACCGAAGCAGTGAGCGAGAAATAGAAAAATCATTTAGCATTACAATTTAGATGATATGGAGCTAATTTCAAAGCACCGGTCAATTCAAAACTTCGCGATTCAACTGTTCAAGCTTATTAATCTAAAAGAAGGCACAATTTACATCATTTTGAACGAATAAACCATGCCCAGAGCATGTTTTGGATGGAGGAAACCGATCGTATTCAAAAGTGATCACAAAGTTACTTATATTCAGAGTGGAATTACACGACAGACTGCCACTTCTCCAGTCCTCTTCCACATTGTTACTGAACTTTCATGTACCATTGCCCCGATAGACTTGAATAATATTTAAACACCCTAAGTTTCATCAGATTTGTGACGTGAATTAATCGAACAAAAAACATGGAATGTAATTATGTTGTAGAATAATAGAAAATGCTGGGCATCTTATTCCAGGGACTGGTAAATTTCTTTGATGACTGAATGACATGTGGTGGCGTGAAAACATTTACAGAATAGACATTTCTAGTAGGAAATTCTTCGACAAAGTTGTCCCAATCTCACATGAATAAAATTAGAAACTTGTCACACACGGATCAAAAGTCGAAGCATCCCGCCACTAGGAGGAATTTTGTCGTTCAATTCCCAGCAATACAAGCCTCAAATTATTGTCAGTTAATCCCACCTTGTTCTTCCTAACGAGCACGTGATTCGCCATGGCTTATGTACACACATGGTGGCCAAAATGGGATATCAACTAAATTCCCAACCTATTTGCTCTCCAGATAAACCCGGCTGAATAAAATCAATACAAGTCGAAGTATTTGCTTCTCTACGCTGCTGCCAACTTGAATCGAAATTGCTCGAGTGTTGTTGGTTGCATCAATTTCATAGTAATATATGCCTCACTGATGTGCTCTATAGAGAGCGCAGCTTGAGGCTGATGTCTATTGAGTACGAATCCCATCGAATGATTGGATTTTTGTGCGTGAAAATTGGAGCCTGAAGAGCAATCTATCAAGTATACAAACAAAAATCTGAATTGCGAATCCCAAGTAGTTGTGATCATGCACGTATCAAAAACCGCATGAGGTTATTCGTTTGAACTCCGGAACAACTGCTGTCAAGGTGAGTTGACAAAATCCGAACTGGATCTCCGCTCATCAGATCAGGGATTTAGAACAGGATCGATAAGAGAAGTGACAAACCGACGAATATGAAAACGAATCCCGATATATTTTGTGCTTATATGACAATTATTTATTCTGCTCAGACAATTAGTCCAACGAACGTCACAAGTCAAGACACTTCCAAGGCACAAAATAGGATAGTGTCTGCGGAATCGGTGACTATCAGACGAACGCGCGCTCCCTCCCCTTTAGCTGACTGTGCACTACAGTTCTGCCATCATCATCGAATTATTTTTCTTGTGGACATTCGGATTCATTGTTTTTCACTGTTTCACTCGTTCGAAATGGCTGATGCTGGGTTGATTTTCATAGACTGAAACACTCCATAAGTCAGAATTCTTCCAGTGCATCCAAAAAACACTCGTGCTTGCTGACAGACAGCTCTTCAACGTACCCATCTCTTATACTCCAGCCATTGATTCATGTGAACAAAAATCGTAGCTAAATCCGGACGTTGTGGGCTCACTTGTTTTGAATAATGACTTCGAACTACACAGGTACGACGGAATTCTCACCAAGAAATAGATTGGAAGTAGCGCTGCATCATACGTGAATTCTTTCACCTACGGCGAGCCTGTGGTTAATTATACATACTGTCATACTGTCATTAGGACTCATGTTTTCTGGTCATAGCTGGTAGCATAAAATCTTAACTTTGTACACCTTTTTAGCATCTATGGTTCCACATTTTGAAGATAATTCACACACTATTATGATTGATTACGACCATGCATCGATCCAATCACGGATTACTGTTGATCTGACACACATCCACACTTCTCCTAACAAGGAAGACTCCACTTTAGACACTCATCACCAATTTTGCTGGATTATTACTTTTGGAATTATGTTCAACCATGGCAACAAGTGATTGTTGTCTGCTTCTAATTCCACCGAAGATAAATTTTCAGTCTGTTTCCTTTTCATTTAAACAAACGAAACGATTCCAACCCTGCCTTCCTGATTTTCTCCCTCTTGATGAGCCCGTCCGTCCGAAACGTCATTCATCGAGTCAGAAGCATTTACCAGAGTTGATTCCGTCTACCATCCGGGGGATTATTACGGACTTCTCACCTTTACGTCTGTGTTTGCATACCAAGGGGCTCTTCCAATTCTTCTTTGCCGTTCCCCAAGGATTTTCACAAGTTTACCTTAGAGAGACTTTAAATTCCTCCACTTTGAACCTCCAGCTATAAGCTGCGTTTTTCATACCGCCAAACAATTTGCCAGTTACAAAGTGATCAACGTCTATCAACATGCTAAAAGTTTGCTCAAAAGATATTTTCAGATCCCACGCATCCTCTGCAAAGTGAACTTTCGAATTAGCGGTCTTATATTGCCAAGTTATGCATTTTTCGTTCTGTATGGCATAGAATCAGTATCTGTAAGAATTCTACTACCGCTCAGGTGACACGCATCCTGGCAAGCCGGAATCTTGTATCCGACGAATTCCCGAGGAGCCAATTACGAAGACTCAAATCACTTGTTTAACCAGTTTTTCTTTCCTCAATCTTTTTCCCTGGGTAATGATGTTTTATTAATCATTGTTTTTGATTGGAATGGAAAAATTTATGCATACAAAAGCCTATACAGTGCAATACAATACAGAGCAATAATCGATCAGAAGCGTCACGCAAGTGGCTGGGAGCCCAATGTGTTCGAATTCCACATTGAAATTATTTGACGAGAATGATTGTTTCAATTCTTTGCGGGACGCGGCTCAGTATAAAATTGATCCTTGTAAAGAAAATATTGCTTTCTCATTACCAAGTCAAAATAGTAGCCAGGACAATAACCTGCTAGTGTGATCCATGTATGAGACCGATAGTTGTGAACTTCTCGATTCCAGCCTCATCGAGTTGAGGACTTCTGGATGGGGAAAAATGAATTGACCATAATCAGTGGCCGATTCAATTCTAATTCAACAGATTGCTCCTATTTTTGTCTCTTCACAACGGTCAGCTGACTTAATTATTCCCTTAAATTGCAACAAGAAACATGACCGGCCGACTGAGTCTCCACTAGCTACCTCTAGGTTCGTTTGGTTCCCGGGCTTGGTAACGGACACCACTGATTAGTTTTTCTCTCTCGTGGCATCCCTAGCTTTCGTCTTGACAACAGTTCTGGAGACAGTTGATTACTGGGCTTTGCCTGATCCCAATTCAGTCGAGTGGACTGCCACTTAATACTGCGTACATTTTGATAGCTGATAAACGAGTAGCTTTACGTTAATTGCTTTGAAGTGGCTAGCAGGGGAGTGACGTTTGATGGTTGGAGATTTGAGGATGTGGTGAGTACGCCGGTTAGGGATTTTGAAAAAAACAAGACAGTTACTGTGCGACGAACTCACAGTGATCACCATAGTGAATGCATATTATTCCCAAGTACAGCCTTAATTCATACGAAGGATACGATTACGTTTTTAAACATCCAACTACTTACGTTTTTTGCAACTGTTAACTTGATCTTCGTTGTCAGCTTAGCCTAATATACTCAGAACAGAAACGAACCATGAACAATGGACGAACTAATAAAACGTAATAGACGGAAGGAGTGTACGGAAAAGAAAAAATCAAAGGCCAGAGCGTCAATGAATGAAGCATTTAATACTATCATTTACTGACCTCAGCCGACAGTTTTACTGGACCTACACGAGCCAGTCAACTGGCCGTGTGTTTTTCAACTTCTGTTCATGTCATGAATCGAAAACTTTGATTCGTCTTTCACCAATATCTGCCTCGGAGAACAACGCACAGAAGTCCTGTGGGCATGTTCAACACTTATCGTTATGTAGATTCATTGTTTAATTTAAAGATTTGACCCTGCGATCCAGTGTTCTGTACCTAAACTCTGAATTTCAAATAAATTACGCACAAATTCTGTCTTCTGTTGCTGCGTACACTCATCTTGTGATCGATAATCGGATTCCACGTTGAGGTTACAAATGTTTCAGATCAGTAGATCCGATGATACTTCATCCGATAATCGAGAAGTTGAGGAGATATAACTGCCTTAATAGCAAAACTTATCCGGTTCATTGAAGTCTCCCTCCGGGATGGCAAGATTCGACTTGGGCTCAGTCTGGTCCTGAACAGCATCTCAAAATTCAGACGTGGAAAAAGCATCTAAAAGAACAAAACTACATTGTTGCCCAGACCCTCGAGGAATACTTGCAACTTACACGGTTCTTCGTTCAGAAACATAAAGTCGTCAGTACATCATAGGTTTGAAAATTCCCGCCCGGTTAAATATCAGTACCAGTGTTCCCTCGGTGAGAAAAGGCATGACTAAACTACACAGATGACCGAGTATCCCATAGAGATCGATAAAGACAAAGATGCTGAATCCAGGAAAGATGTGTCTGTGTTCCAAAATTTGGTGCAGAGAAAAGGCATAGACGACGCTACCTCCAACCGGATGTGATTGATTCCACGTGCAAGAGTTTCAGATAAATTCAAAAGAATACTTACCATTGTAATTTCTGTCATTTTTACGGGAGGATCTAACATCTTAATCGTAAACTGGTAAAATAACTAAGTCATTCTTGATTCAAACATCAGTAGTTGTATTGGACCTAATGAGGAAGGATTAGGAATAAAATTCAGTGGGTACAAACACATACAAGGTCCTGTCGGTTAAGGGATGCCCGTTTGTAAATGTGACCTGAATACACAAATCGGTGCGGTATTATGTTGACCACCGACTGAGTCGGGTTAATAGGGTAACAATGATGGGTTCATGTAAGTTGCGTTTATACCTAACTGGTCATGGGTATGACCAGTTTAACCACTAGTACAACCGGGTGTAGTGAAATAAAAAAGCACAAAATTTGAAGAGTTCGACTGTTAGCCTACGTGTACCGTTAGTTCATGTGAGGTCTGTTTAATCTGCATTCCGCACTGGACTACTCGCATACGTGCCAGTAGGCAGATCCACGAATAGTCACCCAGCTC
Organism: Fasciolopsis buskii; assembly: GCA_008360955.1. Lineage (NCBI taxonomy): Eukaryota > Metazoa > Platyhelminthes > Trematoda > Plagiorchiida > Fasciolidae > Fasciolopsis > Fasciolopsis buskii. The sequence continues at coordinate 248,578 of LUCM01005767.1, forward strand.
GTGTGCATCCAGCCCAACTTTACTCCAATACAATTTATTGCGAAGTCAAGGTTATCCAACGGTCCATGTTGCTTCCCATTGATTTTGATCGATACAATAACAGGCAAAAATGATCGGTGCTAGGTCCCGATGGAATATTTCCTAAATGCGTCTGAATGGACCGTGAATGGATGGCAAGTCCATTTAAGAATCACATGGTGATTCGTGGGAGGACGATTTTCGTAGGTCAGGCAAAGCTAACCTTCAGAAAGGAGACCCAAGGTCCGACAGTATTGTTTTTCTTCTCAGTAGTGTATTTCGCATAAGAAAGGAGCATACTAGCATACGAATGGTTGGACAGAATAATACCGGGTACGCATATCTGAAGAGTGACAATGACCGCGAAACAGGTTGTAAGTTTCCGGGGAAATTTTGTTCATCCATCCGTTTGCGGAATATACCACCGCATCTGTACGGACTTTCTGTCTCACGCCTGCGTATGTAGCGCACAGATGCACTTAAGTACCGGAGAAAAAAGAACCGTACAACCGGAAACAGGAACTTCGAGCGACGATGAAGGGAATTGCGCATTCACAAGTCCAGCGTGGCTAAGGGATAAACGATGTGAGAACTGCTGCCTAGGATGCTGCTTGATAAATTTTGAACTACAGGTTTAATGTCTTGGACCAAAACGGGTTAATCAGTTTATGGTAGAGAAAAATGTGTTTGGTGGAAAGATTGTGACAGAAAGCTGTGGTACTATGGTGCTATCCGGGAACCAGGAAACACAAGTAAGAAATGTTTTTCAACATCCACGATCCAATGTATTACGTGAGCACGTGACTGGAAAGACTACTTCCAGACGAGTCCGCTCTTCATTTGTTTTCACACTGATGCACACTGAATTCAGATTTCCTCAAAAGCGTTACGATTCCTCCAAACATAAATACAAAGATGGATAGTGTTGGAAAATAAAGTATGCCAACGATAATACTTCATATAATCATACATTTGTGTTTTGAAGTTAGTCAATCGTTTTCTAAGCAATGCTGACAGCTTAACATTGACTACTTTTCTCGCTCTATTTACACCTAGAAACCGGTTGCTATTTAAAACACGGTGTCCTCTTTATCCAGTTCATCAAGACGAAACGAATACGGACGTTGAGAAATGTTACCATTTGTTTTATTCATCTTGTCGATGGCATGCGCGAAAAAACCTGACAACTAGGACATTCGTAGTGAAGAAATAAACTGATAAACGACATTTTCAGGAAACGTGTAAGTTTGGAAAATTCCAAACACGAAAGGGAGATCAACTCCACAGAAGGTGAGCTGACTGAGTCAATATCTTTCGCGTGTATAAAATAGGATCGTATGACCTGACAAACAAAGCATCAGCGTATCCCAGTTGATTAGATTTGCGATTACCTAAAAGTGACTTGAATGACACCACTTAGGTCAGTCGTATGCTTATTCTCCATTTATGAACGCGAATTTCAGTTTTGGTGGCTATCGAGAAAAATTGCATTGTTAGCATATTCAACCATACACTGCGTTTGCCATTTCGCCCGGAAGAACGAGCCGACAGCTAGCACAACAAATATATTTTAGCAAATTTCCAAATGGCTGATAAGGATGATGATGCACAATTGTCCTGCTAACCAACAAAACCGGAATTCGGCTTGATTTGCTTTGCATAACATATCATGGAAAGCAAAGAACCAGCACTCGCCGAGCATTGTCTTTCGAACCGCAGATCGAAACAAGCAGCAACCAGTGTGGCGCTGCCTGTCAGAGCAGGTATTCCGTTTTTATTTGCACAAATGATACTGGTGCAATTAGCATTACGTTCCATAGAGTTTATCCCAGTTTCATGATTGTGGAATCATTCGGATATTAATGTTGCCGAAACAATGTGCCCATCTGATTATTTTGATTAGGAAAATGTCCTCCACATGTTGAATTGTTTTACGTATCCAACTGACACGAGCATTAAAAATGCTAACATCTGTTTTTTCTGTCTTGATCAACTTAAGCTAATTCGTTTAAGTTTTAAAATCTTCCTAAAAGGCAAACACCATTTAAGGCAGTCCACTCGGCCTTTCCCAACCAAGGCACCGACGTGCGCCACTGGTACTTGTCAAACAAACACGTGCACAATGAGCATCAAATTGCCTGCACGTTTGGGCTTTCTTTTTCAATTGAACCGGCCTGTTCAGTTCCTTCCATCTCCATTTGAACAAAAGCTATGAATTATGCAACCAAAGCTATTGATATTAAACAGAATGGCGAGTATTTTGTCCATGTGGCTCGTCGATACTGTCACAATCGAACAATTGCCACCTAGCTTCCACCCCACTGATGAGTGCAACATCAGGTTTATTTACTCATGAATCGCAAGGGATGCGGAGCTAGAGATGATTAAATAGACCAATCTGGTCTTTCAAGATGACGAAGCTGAATAAACGTCTCCCAAAGACAAACTAAGCGAGCCACTATTCTAAGTCCAGTCGATGTGCCTTAGGATTAGGACTAAACACGAGTACGTAGTAGATCCGCATATTTCCCCTGACGGTCGAATAACGATCACTATCACAAGCGTCCGAACACTCAGATACATCGGAATTGACATTAATATTGGATGCAGCTTGAACTTCAAGGGATGATGCATATGTTTACTGAGCGATGAAACGAATATACTTAAATAGTCACGCTCAGCTGTGCATATTGTTATTCTCTAAACGACTCTCACTCAGGGTTCCCATTCTGGCTAGTCCATTATTGTCCGTCCACTGTGGCCGTTTGATGAGTGTCCTCGCGCTTGTTCTTTTGCAACTCCCTTGGGCTGTGTTTACCGGATTGCTCCGAGTGATTGCATCGACCGTAACTCAGCCCGAGAAATCTGACCATATTGGGCTTGTTTGTCAATAAGATAGCCTTGGCTAGTGGCGAGAAACTTTTAAGTCAGCATCGGTTCTTCGGGTAGTTGCTTCCAACTGGTTTGAACTACGGATTCGGTTACTCGTTTAACCCGCTGTAGTCATAGTCTGCTATTCAAAGAAACACCCCACTGGTCAGTTGTGCCGGGAGTTATTCATGTGAAATCTCGTGATTCACCTATTTTCTACTATGAATCGGTGCTACTCATGAGTAGCCACTGCAGTACAAATGTGGACTAAATTCCGGTCTTTCGAAAATTCACTTGCGGAACGTGACTGCTAGAACACACGTACGATTCAGGTAGTAAGTAAGGAACGAGATAGCCTTGACATCAACCTTCTATTTCTTCTTTTTTTGTACTGAAGCAAGGTGGTCTTGTTCATGATTTATTCATTCTGATCAAAATTGTCTTTCGGATGTCCATTTTTGAACTGAACTACCATGTGAGAATAAATTTCGAAGCAGTACCGAGGAATACGTACGAGCTAAACTATTTATGTTACAGCAACCTAGAGGTGACCCTGTCGGAGCATGCGAAGTACTTTGCGAAAACAGCCAAACAAATTTACAAATCATTGCAACTTATCGTTAGTAATTTTGTTTGCAGTTCGATGCCACAGGGTTGCGAGTGTCGTTTTTACGTGAGCTAAGTTGCCAGTAGGATTTCGCCATTTAAAATACATAAATTTGGCTGCTATTCCTGCAGACGGTAGAATCTTCAGCTTCCCTAGTGCCTCGTGGTTCCCGTGCCACTCCAGGCTTTAAACGTAGCGAACAAAACTCTGTTTGTCAATTGGTGTTCCGTTTAATTGAATATTGTTTCTTGAAGCACTCAAAAATGTTGGAACCTTTGATCTGTTGTCGGCTCATTTAGTTCGCATGCGGGAATGCTTAGCATCTGTTGTGGGTTGCTAGACTGTTACCGTCCATTCAACTTCCCGATTTATAAACTTTAATGGTCATAGTGGAACTTTCAGTGTGATCGAGTTCTTTACTTCATCACAGTCATGCAGATTTTTTAAATTACAGTAGAGAGTAGTCAGAACGATGTTGAGTTTAGTCGAGATTGTTGGTAAGACTTACCGATTGTTTCAAACCGAGCCGATTCTACAAAGATGAAGTGCAGTAAACCATTTTTTGAACAAACGTGCCTCATTCTGATCTGAGCCATGCACGAAACGTTTCTTCAAAGACTTACTATACCAGTGTCTAAGCTATCCGTGCATCGATTTCTGCAGTCAGTATAGCACCAAACATATTGCAAAATGTAACAATAATCGATCTGGCTGTTGTGAAATTTCTTCCCTTTTCACAACAGACTTGGTTATTACTTTCATGAACTGACAACAGTGACAACAACAACTAGAATAACAACACTAGAACGAAGACAACAAGGAAATCGAAAGCGATAATAAAATCGAATACACTCGATAGATTCATGGCATTCATTCGAAATCTACTTGACAAAATGGTCCTTCAGACTACATCAGGGGCTTGACTAGGGGATTCATTTTTCACTTTCTATGATTATTATGGTAGATCCCTGAGATTCCACGGAGATCGTACAAGGTGGGCAATCCCGACTGTCCTCGGGAATACTGTGAGCAAGTGTATGGTGATCAAATTTGTAGACGTCCGCAAATGGGCGGCGGAAGGGAGACAGGCTTGCTGAAGGTCAGTACCTCGGACAGATACATATACTAAGCGGAAACTCATCATAGTTTTGTACTTAGATATTGGTAATGTTTCAGAAGACAGCGGTTCTGATAACTCTGTTGGTGAAGATAATTGTCATTTACTCAGTAACAAAGTCAAGTCTAACGTCAAAGCTACAAGGAAGTGTTATAAAACTTCCCGTTAGCATGCACGCATCACTGTTCTCTGTCAGCGAATCGCATCCCGTTCTGCGAACACTTTCTTTTCTAATGTGCGTGCGTACTCATCACAGTGGGATTAAGTTGTACAAGGTTAATTTCACTAACTGAAATTGCTCCACGATGGGGTTAAATTTACCAGAAACAGTCCATTGTTGAATGAATCCAATTAATAAAATCCACAGCTCGGTTCGCAGGGTCGGTGCCATTTTGTGAGTGTAATTAAACCGCATCGGTGATCGGGTTTATACTTTTTTAGATTGTCTGTAAATATATGTCCACACACACACACACACACACACACACACACACACACGAATCACAGTCCGCAAGCAAATTTAGTCTGGTTCCCAATGATTTTACTCCTTTGTGAAGAATTGACTTTATCGCAAAACAAGTAGAGCGGCAAACAGACAGAAAAATCAACCGACACAGAAGTGAAACCGAGCAGTGGATAGGCGGATGGCGGCTGTCGAGAAAAATGAGCAACAAACAGAATAAATGAAATGGCCGACCAACAGAAAAAGGACATTACCTCTCGGCTTTGATTAGCTATGCCCCTTTTTGTAAGCATGTATTCTGACCCGGTTTCTGTAGTGGTACGACAGCTTTTACCATACAAATATGTTTGTAGGTGTAGGTATTCAAACGGACCCACGCACGCACATAAGAATGCAACAGAGTCGTTTTCATCCTACAACTACGGAAGATTTCACAGGTCTGATACAGTTCATATATATTGGGTGTGTGGAAAGTATGAGCAGAACGCCAGTCTGGGTTGATGTGGGTACAGAAGAACTAATGCGAATCGGACGATCCACTTGTGTACATGGGAGTATACGAGTCGACATACACATACCTAGCCTTCAAACTGTTCATCTAGGCATTCACTGACCACTAAAATGATCACGCCACCTTGCGCTTTTGAATACCGCAAATTATCAGTTTTTATCAGTATCGGTGATCAGGTCACCTCTGATTTTCTTCGATTACACTCTTTACGGCAAATTGAGAGCACACATGTTCACCGTACTGAACCATATAAGATAGAAATAGGAGTGGAAAAGCTAATAAACCAAATAAAACAACCATTCTACCTCTCTCTCTCTCTGCATATCTCCCTCACAGACAGGTACATTTTTGAAGATTATCAGACATATTGATTTTTTAAGGTCCTAGGAAACGATGTTAAGAACTCAATGAGAGGCACGAGAAAATCTCTAGTTTGCAGTGCATTGAAGATACTGCAACTGTACAACTTTCTAACACGTGAGAACAGTAGTTCAGCCAAATTTCCCCAAACAGAGCGTTTTTTCATCACTTTGTGAGAAATGAGGTGTGAATGAAATAGACGGTACGCACTGGACCATAGAATGTTGGTAAATATTGTCGAAAGAATCTGACCAAATAACCGAACGGCTTAATTGTTCGACTCAAAATTGTTCGTCCCTTATCCAATTTAGATCCCCGTTTGATTACACTTAGCCGCTAATTTCCACAGAGGCGCGAAAATCAACGGTTTTTTGAAGGTCATTCGAGTAATCCTAACGGGGGGTGGAAAAATATGTGATTATTTCTATTTTGCATAAACCGGTGATGCCGATGGCCGGGAATGTTGACAAATTTGTGACACATTGCCACGTGACAACAATTCAGTCGTGAACCGCATGAATTTTAAATCGACGAAACCGCGTCAAATGAGCTAAGCCGATGGCAGATCGAGGAGTTACAGCTTTCATCCAAATGCACATGAAAGCGGCAGTTTTCACCTTTGGTGGACGACCTATAATTCACAATTTTAGCAACACAGACGTAACGGAAGATGATAAAGTGCACCTGATCTGATTGAACGCCTCGGGTTTAAATTCTTGGGAAAAGATGACGCGTTCAAGTGTTTGAATATCCTAAAGTGAAAACTGACCATTTTGATGGCATTCAGTCAATTAGAATGTGTGCGTCTGTGTCAGCTTCATAGAGTTACAGATTTGTTGGTCAATGATCCACTAGAATTAAGGTGCATTGGCGTGCATTTGGCAATGAAACGAAAAACAAAATGAAAGTTTGGTGGTAGCAGTTTTTCGATTTCACACTATCAAAGCTTCTTAATTTTTGTTGTCTTGAGTTTATTGCTACCTTTCAAAGGTAACTAGGTTTCTAAGTATGCACACAAACAATCACAATGTCTCCACTAGGCAGTAGACAGCCCCGGCTGTCATGCGGGGTAGGTACCACACTCAATACCGAAAGCCTTACGTGGTCTGTCATTCCAACCTCTTGGACTCAGATGCCAACTTTTGAACAAATTTGTGAATCTCGTTACAAACACTAAGAGGCGCGCACAACAACCGCTCGGCTACTAGTAGTATTGGAACATTCGCTTCGCTCTCAACCGTGCCATCAACCGTCAATGTTGGCTTTGAAGATCATTTTTCTTAAATTTTCTTACATTTTTGGGTTTATTTTGATCCGCAACTCAAATTTCTGACTCCACTGACAAGATTAAGCTACCCTAGTAAATCCTTCTACCATATTTTTTTTACCTAGGTTCGGGGGCATATGTGTCAATCCACAAATTCACCAATGCTTCTCGTTAACCGGATTTCAACGCCTTACACGGGGATTTTCAAATGGTTTAATTCAAACATCAACTTCCCTCCTCCCAACCGTTGTTTTTGTCTATCCTACCATTCTCCTGACCGCATCAACTATTCTATTTTTGACCATATGTCTAATGCTATCGGTTAAAACGTGGTTTATGGTCCCAATGTTAATGTACCCATTCTGTCAGTCACCAGTTCTAGGCGGCAATTGACTATGCCTCGTTGGCGACGCAGATCTTAATTCTGTTGCTAGTTTTTGACAAGAACCTATGCTTTTCGCGATATTTTGAAGTAGACATTATTTTAAAAATTGCGCGGTTGAAAACTTTTATATGGCAGCAAAAAATTCATCAGACCTCCTATATCGACCAAGGCCACCCAAAAAAACTATAAACGATACAGCTCATTCGACTTCTGACTCGTATTTGTGGGTCAGCAATAAACGCGCGGCCTTGTTCGACGTTCATCTTCTCTCTCTCGCTAGCAAGTTAAGCTAGCCGTTCAAATTCCGCGCTCCGTTCCTGTTTGACTGCACATTCAACGGGCATCTGGTCCATTCCATTCCATTGTGCGACTACGGGGTTTGAAGGGTAAAACCCAGATGACTGTGTCTCTAACATCAGCGTGAGTTAGTGTTCTGCTGAGGCGCAGGCTTTGTGTTATTGTGCTATAATGTGACGTCTCGTGTCAGCGCCTTGTGCTTTGGCGACGTGCATTGATCAGCCTACCTTGGAAGCGCAACATCTCCACAAAATCGAATGGTTTGAGCACAAGTTTGTAACTGAGACATTCGATCATGAGACTTTGATCGGCTTCCCGATTCTGGATCCCGAACACGCTGGTCACTCACATTCCCCAAATTTCCTTACATTCACTCCGTCCTTTCATGCGCAAATTTATTCTTCTTCTAGACGTGGTCCGCTGGGACACTGTCTTACTAACTGTTCATTCGATATTTCTCTCTTCCTGACCAAATCCCACCATCTAAGCTTACTTTGTAGCATTGTGACGGTGCTGAATTGGCGTCCAACTACTTAACTTCAGCCGCAAATATTATTGAGATCCCATTTCATCGAATATGACCGAGTCCTGAAAGTTTAAATATGCCAAGTGGTTCACTCACGCACGTATTCGTGCAGGGCAAAAGCAGCTGTTTTTAACTACTCCGTACCATTGTAAACCTTATGGTTCTCATATATACTACTAACAGGCCCGCGACAAATGCATCGCGATCATTCGGAATACAAAGATTAAGTTCATTAATTGATTTCTTGTTACTCCGATAGCAGTTCATGTTTCTCCCCCCCTATAATTCTCCTCCATAAGGGAAAGATTTGCTTTGAAATTCACAAAACCATTCGGAAAGGATGAGATTTTCGGTCCCAACTTTACTCATCCCATCCCTCTCTCGCATCCGTTTACAATGCTCCTCTGAAATTCCTATGTAGAAGAGAAAACGTTATACAAGCTAGAATTTGCCTTGAATTCAACAAGTATGCCGATCCTGACATTATTCTGCAAACCCGAGCTTGTTGTAATTGCTCGTCGATCATTTGATCCGACGCTTCAAGTAATTTTTTTTTTCTTAGAAGTTTGCTGTTCCAAAATCTAACCTTAGTGATCTCGCTAACAAATATCGACCAATTTCACTACCGTTAGTTTTATAAAAGTTCACGAAAGCCACTGTTTCTAAACAATTCTTATTGTTTTCAAGAAATAATTCGCCTGTCTGATATCATCTTTCAAGTGACCATTAATAAACCATGGACGTATTATGTTTCATCCTTGTTAGGAATCATGAACAGGAGTGCACAACCACTGCTCTCGAAATGGCACGCGAACCCGTGATGAACGATTTTGAGTTGAACGCCTGGACCATTATGCTACCGGGCAGGTTCTGAACGGTTTACTGAACTTTACCACATGATGATGCTGCACCTATCCGTCACTGATTTGCATGGCCACGGGCAGTTAGCGCAAAGCAATCGATTCCTACTGACAGGTGACTTCTCTGCAGGTAGCCTAAGTACGACGAAGGCTTTGGATATGACCTACAGAGCCTGGCTACTTGGTATATGTTAGTAGTAGGAGATAGAATTCTTATTCTATCTGGAATAGCATTAGCTCATAAGTGACCGCCAATGTAGATTTTGTTGCTGCAGGTTCAACAGCGGTTTGTTGGTTTACTTGCTAAAAATCACGCTTGGTGTCTTCCGATATTTCTACAGCCTTCGGTCGTGTCTGGCAAGGAAGATTATTATAAAAATGACCTGACTTTGATTTCTCTTCAGTGCTTATGTTTATCACATTACAGGTACCTCAGTGGGCACTCCGTTGCCGCCCGGGTACATGGTGCCCCATCGAACGTACTTCAAGTGATCATTAGTCTTCCCCAAGACTTCGTGCATTTCACCTTCTTCCTTTCTTCCCTTTGTTAGCGACCTCAGAATCACCTTCAACTGTATCCATAATTCGGACACCCATTTCTCCACTTCGGCTTGTATAACTCATCTTGCGTCATCAATTAAAATATCTTGCAGTTGTCCCAATTTTTGTGTCGTTGAGCGCTGACCCGAATCAAATTGTTGTGTATTGACACCGATCTGTTGCAGAATACTGAGTATTTCCGGACATGACTTGCTCTCCAACCTGATCTTGTGACATTTTTTCGGTTACAGCTCTGATCTGTTAATATTCTCCTGACCAGTATTCAACTTGTAGGATAGTCCTAGTCTACCTAGAAGAAGTAATTTACTAGCAGTGATAAGTCAATCAACAATGGAGCGTTTTGTCTTGAAACGCATTACGTCTGTTAAAAGATAGTTAAAGGGATAATAATAATCATAATAATGGCATTATCACAGTGATAAACGATTTGGGGGTCTTGATAACGATCAATATAACCATAGGTAAAAATTTGTCAAATCCGGAGAAATGTGTACCCCTGATTTAGCATCACGTGTGCTGTACAATCTGAGGTACAAGACCACGTCAGGGTAAATGACTTTTACTATTTTCGATGCATTCAACGCCCTCGGATCTACCAAATCAGATATGCCCATCAAACCAAATATGATCCACAGCGAAATCTAGCTTCTTACGGTGAAAATTTGAAAAGCTTTGCTGTCGTGGATGACATGAGCCCACGTAATTTGGATGATCAACCAACGATTTCTTTTCAAATATTCCGGCGTACTTCAGCAGGGCCTCGCAGTTCATCAGACGAAGCATACGCGGTGCTAAACAGTGCCAAACTTTTGAGTGTGGGAGATATTCCCGTGTGAGTTCGACTCTAGCCGGAGTTGGGAAATTTTAAATTGTGGATCGCTTCATCCTGACATCATAAGCATGGGTATTAGTCTCTGAAATCCTTCTAGTCATAAAAGGTTGACGAATGCAAACAACGAATCTCAAATTTCATGATAAACTTTACACTCTGCGCTCCCTCAAGTACGACCAAGAGCCCGTCTGTCAGCCAGCAAGTCGCGGCATCTCAGCATGCGTTCTCATTCGCGTTCAACGAGATGCTTTCTGTCCATGATGTAACCGTTGGCTCGCGTAACGGAAAAACAATTTACGATTACTTGCAGTTCTTTATTGATCACACTATTTTGTTGGGATACATATCCGGTTGCAAAGAGTGAATCGTTAATGGAAAGAAGAAAACGCATCGCGTTTACAAAGCTAGGTTCGGTCATAAGTGTTAGGTTTCGTTCTAGCTGTTTCTTGAAATAAAGGCTACCAATTGCAATTCATTTATGGTGATTGCAGAAAGTTGGGTTGTTTCGTGGTCCTAAAGGATCGGTTAGCGACGCTGATCCCCAGCGGAAACCCAAATGGAACTGAAACTTCCAGAATTAGATCTGCATTTTCTGAATTCGTTACACATTCGGGAGTGTGCTAAATTCGTGAACAGTATCGAGTCGTGCAAGTTTGCTCAACTCATCTCCAGATAAGGTGACCTCAAACCAACGGTGTGACTCCGTTGCTGTTTTGATGATAGAAACAGTTGGCCAGCGGTGAATGCAAGCATTTGATGTATTCGTGTGGATATGCAACTCCGCTGATTTGTCCATGGTGCACGGATTTCACCACGAAATTTATAATATCTAAGAGTAGTTCTCCTTTTTTTCCTAAGAGCACAAAGTTTACCTTCTTGAAATGTTTACTTCGAGAACAACCAATTCGGCTCAAACCGCAAGGAGACGAGGCGCAGACAAGTTAATTTGCCTTCGTTCTGATGCGAGGTCCCTCGGATGGGATATCATTTTTTGTTTATACTCACATCATGCCACATATTCCTTGCTCGTTTACTTTTCCATATGTTTCTTTGCATGTGACAGTTGAAGTGAGATGGTGGATAGGCTATAACTTCTAGTCAGGATTTCAATATCTCTTCTCTCTCACATCCTGTTTCTGTACAATTTTATATGGGTATTTTTCAGGTGACAGCTTACTTGTTTTCAATCCGGTGATATATACAACACACATACCCATATACATATATCCTGAACGGTTTTCAATATTGGTGTGTTTTGCAGCTCAGGCTGGATATATTCGATTCTGGTGAGACATACCAATTCGGAGTGTACAAGAAGAAGGAGGTTTGAACAAAAAGAGTGCCGGGTACGCATACCTGAAGAGCGACAATAACCGCGAAACCGGTCGTGTGCTCCCGAGAAAATTTTGTCCGCATACACAGACACTACTCACTTCTTCTATACATATATATATATATATGCATATATGTTCAATCACGGGCATTGTGACTAGCAACAACAATCCAACGAGTCGATGAGTGGTCAAAATTATTTTCTCCTTGAATTTCCGTCGTGGCGATGATCTGATAATTGCCTTACATGGAGATCAATTTGGTCTAGTTTCTGAAGTGAATTTTCGAACGCGAATGCAATGCAAATAAATGTTAGAATTGGACAAAATAACATTGGGAAAAAATACAGACCGGAGATGAGGAAGATTGAAAATCAGACAAACAGTGGCAACGAATACAGAATATCCTGTCAGAAACTCATGGGCTACATCACCCACATCCACATGATTACAAAACCCACTGAGAATACCGTTGCCGTTATCATATTATATACAATAGGAAGAGTGTATGGCGCATTGATTTTTCAATATGCTTCTTAGATTATTCGGCCCGGATATTCAGTCTGATCTTTCATCTAAGTCATTTTTTATCTTTTACTTCTTTTACTAATAAATTAACAACAGAAAGAGTTGTTGGAATTTTCGAACAGAATTGTCATAAAATCAGAATTTATGCCAAATGGATGAAGTCTCATGTCGAACTGGAGACTCCTTTTGCACGGTACTATTTTATTTTTCACAAAACACGTATGCGCCAATTTGAGGTTTTGAGTGACACTCAGCATCCTAGATCGGAATGGGACCAGTCACGATCTGTTAAGAAACAGTACCATGAGAGCAGGGATACACAACGGGCAGTCGATGAAGGATCGGGTATTTTTCCCGAGGAATGTTTGTTCTAGAACCGGCGCACCACCCTCTGCACAAAATGTTGATTAGTCTCGTCGACTTCCGGAATTCTCATCGATTTTAATTAAAATTCAATTTGTTGCTTTTTAGATCATAGAAATTGGTTTGTTTAGTGAAAATTTCATACAACACAAACCAGACTTAATGACTACTCGAGGAAGATATTCGGTTTATTCAACCATCAGTGTTACCGTAACATCATCCCCATCGTTGACGAAAACGGAAAGCAACGCAGTTTTGATTGGCCATAATGTGCAGCCGGATCGATAGACAAGAGATTGAGCACTCTGTAATTCTGATTTTTCATGTACATCGTCGGCAATTGATCTTCATATCTGGTCTTTTCGATATGACTCTGTTCAGTTGCATTTGTTTTCTCGAACTTTCAAATATAAATATGAGAAACTAGCAAACACTGGTCTCGTTAACTCTCCTTTCCAGAATGAATATGTACAGGATATCATCAATATCCAACTAGGTAGGGTTCTATCACTTAGTAGATAAAATTGCGGAACCAACCGCTATACGCTAAACCAGTACGTGCTCCAGTTCACTGTCCGGCAACACACGTGCCCGAGTTGTAGGAACACTGTTGTCTAAAAGTTGATCAGACCGTGTACTGTTATTTTGTCCAGTTCGCTATTGTCGATTGTTTATCTCGTGCTGGCTGGTATCGAGCACTCCAAAAGCAAATTACCATGACTACCTAACCAACCGATCGTGTTTATTCATTGATTTTATAAGGTATATTATAGTGCACATTCTGCCACTTCTTGCTTCATCAACGGCTTGCTCTTCTGGCCCAGTTACAAGATTTATGTGTTCCACATATAATATGCTTCAAATACCAATATAAAACACGGATACCCTCGAGACTTTTGCATATGTCCCATGCAAAATACTTAATGACTTCTCTCCTTCTCTTCAATCACCATTACGATTTCTTATCCTGAGAGTTACTTCAGTCCAACTAGTGAAAACTATTTACCCAAATCAATCGCTGTTCGTAGAGCCAACACATCCCTTAGTGTTTATCACAGCGCAGATGCAGCAACTCGTCATACCGAGCTTAAAAGGATTTTATTTTAGGACACTGATTTTAAGATAAATCAGAATTTTCTCCGTTTGCTTTAGAACTGACAGAAAACGCTTGACATCACTGCAACCAGACATGACAAACAACACGTCATCAATGAAAGTGGTCGTATTAGATATAAGGGGTAAGGGCATCGCTCTTAGATAGGATGCTGAATACGAAGAGGTGTCTTTTGACGTGTGTGCCGCCGGTTAATATTATTTTAGTGGTGAGCGACGGTCGATTTTTAGAAATACAGTATTCAATGCTTTTTGTATTCCAAGATGCGACAGGATGTCTCGAGGGATTTCGACAAATGCCGCAACCACCAGCATCTCTCCCTCTCCAAATAATCCCTTCTGGTCTAAGGAGTGAATGTTACGAGTTTTTTTAATGATCATTTGTCTTAAGCACCTTCACAATTGCTTCTGGATAATAGTCCGCTTCAGCCAGTCCTTTTCGTGGAGATGTTCCAAGCAAAGTACGAGATCAGTCTTTAGGAATGCCTTAACGTCCCCATTGTCTCAAGTAATTTCATTTAATTCATTCATCTGAATAAGTAGCAGTCGAAATCACCGAACTAGGTTGAATCAAGTTTGATAAGGAATAAGTGTACTGTCATAGTACGTCGCTCAAGAACTTCGTCCGGCGTTAGTCAGTCATTGGAATTATACAATCAGATTGATTTCGCTAGGCCTATAAAAAGAATCCAAGGAATGTCTGTTCGACTACAATTTTTGAAACCAACACGCTAGGGCCGGTATGTTCTAGTTGATTTTAATACTTCGGCACGGTATACTCACAAGTGAAATGAACGAAGATATGGTAAGGAACTATAGAGAGGCGGAAAAATTCCCAAGGCAAAGATGCAAAATGACTACAGCATTGATTGTCTCCAACCATCGCAGAGGGGATCTCAACGATTCCAACCCAGCAGTCTCACTGAACCTAACCAAGACAGCCCAATGGTCAAGGTCTTCACACCGCTTCGTCACGCCACAGACTGACTATCTGAATCCATTCTCCAACCAACAGTTGCCCTGGAGAATAGCGCACATTGTCGCATGCGCAACACACGATCCAGTCAACTTTAGTTTTATTCAGTGCTTCTTCCGAAGACAACATCTTTGGGATTCACGTGACGCAGTAAATTTTTCCAGAAAGTGCCACCTAACTTCCAAGGGAATTTCCAAAATTCCTAGCAGTTGGTGTAGGTTAGCACCGCGCGGCTGTACATGACAGCAAACATGCAGACTTTTTACTCGACAGAAAGCGAAATAGCTTTCACTAGTCTGTAGTCGTGGTTTTTTCAAAATTTCCTTCTTGCAATGGAGTTATTTAGGTTCGGGGAGGGTAAAAAATCAGGAGGACGGTACGAAGTCTTAGGTCGAGAGCATACATTGTTACCATAATGGCTGACTGACTGAATTTTATGCCTGTTCTCTGAATTACCGCTTTTCTTGTTTTTCGTTACTTCACACAATACTCTACTAGGGTTTGAAGCAGAAGTATAAGCCTTTCCGATAACCAATGAACCGAAGCCGACTGGAACGTTATACTGGAGTGGAACGATGGAAGTGTCGACGTGCAATGACAACTAACGGACTAACGCCGTGTCTCCAACGTAGGTAATTAGCCCTTCGCTTTTGTTTATGCCAAGAGTCTGTCAACAGGAAACAAGCAGAACTATCGAGCCGAATAATTTCTTCTCCATTTGAATCCTTGGGAGCGCGCGTTGACTCATCATCCATGCGCGCCCAGACAATTCAAATGAATCAAGTGTCGACCTAACAATGGACTTTATCATCATGGGAGTGGCTGGACAAGGCAGTGCCGGGTACGCATACCTGAGAAGCGGCAATAGCTGTGAACCGGATCAATTCCTTTCCGGGGAAATTTTACTGATTCATCCGTATGCGAAACACTATTGTGAACAAAAATTTCATTCTCAAATTTGTCACGAAGTTGGGATGCATGAAGCAAGATGATTGCAGGCTGTAAGAGGCTTAAAAAATAACTGTCGAGAAACAATGCTTTCACCAGACTGTTGTTCTGAGTACAATTATGGGTATCTTTCAGTTTTTAATCATTAAGTATGACAACGATCCTGTGGTTGGTTGGTCCACACCATTCCAATACCAGTATTATTATATTTGCCGGGTGGTCAAGAGCCCTTAGCTCCTTCCCTAAGCCTCACGAATACACATGTTATCTTCACTCCCTTAAAAAGCTTGAAGTACACTGCTGTTCTTGACATAATTCCGAAAACCATAACTGTTATGGTCGATAACCATTCTAGGATTTTTGGTGCCGCAGATTTCATTCCTGCTATTAACTTTCCAAAAGAATCTGTCCTTTTCTGAATATTTCGAAATTGATGTTATTTTAAATACTGCATGGTTAAATATTTTTATATGTCCGCGAAATGATTCATGAAAGCCCATTCTGTGATTGACTAGTCCGAACATCGATGAAGGCCACCCAACAAAACTATATAAACGATGGAGCTCACTTGAATTCTGACTTGTGTTGGTGGGTCACCAATAAACGCGCGGAAGTAGTCCGTGTTCGTCTTCTCTCTTCCGTTAGCGGGCTGGGCCAGCTATCCGCATTTAGTGTGCCTGCCCATTCAAGAGAGCAGCAGTTCTGTCCCGTTCGCTGTGCGATTACGGGCCTTGAGTCTTGAGCCCGAACTTTTTGTCTCCAACCTCTGTGTGTACTCGTGTCCTACTAGACCACAGGCTGTGTGCTCCTGTGATATCGTGCGCCGCGAGTACTTGTGTCTTGCGCTTCAGTGTGTGCATAGACCAACCAAACCCGGCAACATAACAATTGCCACATGGCAACAACCGTCAAATAAGTACCTTGTAACTGCCAATAAGTTACAATGCTTGTTGATCTGTTTATACTATTTCCGCTTTCGTTAAGATGAGAATAGGTTTACTACCTAGTACCCCTTAGGGTGTTGTACGTAAATTTGGATCTTATTAAACACTGTTTTCGCTTGTGTATTACCTATCCTGTCACCTTCCCTGGGTTGTTATATAAGGATATCCACAGAATGAGAGGAACACTCAAGTATATAACGACTCGAAATATCAACCGACTTTACCACAACCGAGGATTGCCCAGTACATTAAGCATCTTTCACCCCAAAAAGGTCAGAGATTCGAGTCCCGGTTCCGCTGGTTACATTGGTGGCAGGGGGGAATTCTCTGTCGTCCGGCCCGTTACCAGGCCTGACCTAATGAGATCTTAGGTGGTTCTGTGGTTACTGCCCCCTCCCTTCCGTGCGCTAGGCCTTAGTATCTATGGTGTATGCCTTTACCACT
This sequence comes from Fasciolopsis buskii, assembly GCA_008360955.1. Classification (NCBI taxonomy): domain Eukaryota; kingdom Metazoa; phylum Platyhelminthes; class Trematoda; order Plagiorchiida; family Fasciolidae; genus Fasciolopsis; species Fasciolopsis buskii. The sequence continues at coordinate 265,900 of LUCM01005767.1, forward strand.
ACACTCATGCTTGAAGTGCCATAAAAATGTACAAAATTCTTTAGTGGGATACTTAGTGGCCTTAGAATCTGCACTTCGTTTTTGTCTATATGCAGCTAGCGCAAAGTAATTTACCCGCGTCACTTTGTTCATAAACGTTGCCCGGCTCACTACCAAGCCTGACTTATGGAGGGGGAACAGTGCCGACTCTTCCATCTTAGATTTACTTTTTTCAAGCAAGGAGTGTTTGTTTGTCCATTACAGATCACAGAAGTCATGTTTATAACCGCAAGTGGCTGGCACACTCCTCTGACAGTTCGATCATGGAGTTCAGAGCCGAACAATTGGCTGCATTCAACAATCCCTCTCTCTCTCTCTCTCTCTCTCGGCGAATTGACTTCCTTACACGTAAACCCGACCAAAATGACTACCGTGCTCATACTCTTGATGTTATTCTCACTTCAGTCTTTTGGCTATACTTAAGTATTTTATTCTCCCCCATCTTGGTTTATCGGACCATTGTGATATCACATCATCCGCTACAAAGCACCACCCTCCTTAAGACACATTTTGACGCTAAAATTCAGCCGACTGGAATGGTTTCCGTGACTTCTTGACTGTCTGACTTTGGAGTGACTGTTGTTTAACTTCGGACATTCTCAACCTTACCATCATTGTTCCTCAAGGCATGAACTTTTTATTTCACAATTTCACAAACCAGGCCAACCCGAATCCCTCGAATGATTTAATCACGCATGCGACCGTGCTGTACGCTTGAAGCACTCAACATTTCGCCGATGGCGCCGCTCGTCCACTCCCACCTCCCAACATCGCTTCGTACAAGCGCTCAGCAACCATAGAGCCCAGGAACGCTTCGTCGGCGACCGGTAGCCGAACATTTTGTTCCCTTGCTAAAGTAAATTTCCGAAATTTCTCTCCCAGGTGTAATTCCTCTGATGATCTCGTCTGTGGACCACATGAGGAACCCAGGGATTTTGCTCCCGGCTAAAATCCAAATTTATTTTGCCGCATTTTTCTACATTTCCGGCTTCTTCCTCTCCCATTGTACTTTATTTTCTACCCTATATTTGTAGTAGAAAGATCTGTCAAGCACTGCGTTCCCTGGACGTTTCCAAACCAACTGATCCGTACGGTATTCCATCCATCGTCCTTAAAATGTATGCTTCTGAATTAGCCCCTCTTTTACGTCGCTACTTTTGTCTTCCCCTCAAGTGTCCTACCTTCCCAACGCCTTGGAAACACTCCAGTGATCCTACCGAGTCTAAAATCTATCGCCCGATTTCGCACGTACTTGTTATTTCGAAAGTGTTTGAAGCTTGTCTCCAAATTTTAAGTGCAAAGGACCAGCGCGCGGCCGCCAATATGGTTTCGGTTCTCGCCGTTCAACGGACGATCTACTGCCCTCGCCTCACACTCGACAACCTTGCTAAACATTTCTAAGGCTTTCGGCCGAGTTTGGCAAGGACTTATATCGAAACTGCTTGCATCCAAACTCACCTCGTCTCTCATATCGTTGAAGTCGTGTTTTCTCAATAACCGAACCATCTCTGTATGAGTTCATGGAGTTCACTTATGGTCAGTTATTGCCAAGGTTCAGCACTTGAGTGAAGCATCACTTTTTCAACCATTAATGACCGCTTGTCCACTACCTCCAACTCAATTCATTCTTCCGCCGATGACGTAATTCATTATTTTCTTTCTTACCGCACTCCCCGCCATGCAAACACCAATAACATTGCTCCATGATACTGTCATAACACGGAGACTGTCAGATCGGCTGCTGATGAAACATTCGCAATCAAATTACCCAGCTCAGCGAACAAACCAATGTCATCGGGCCGAATGTGAGCCATGAGAGAAAACATCATTCTCTAACTTGCAGAGAAATATCAACAATTAAAGTCTGCATGAATTTCTAGAAGCAGGATGATTAGTGGCTTCCGGAAAGCAAAGCGGTCCTCTGACAACCGTCGGAGGGTGAAGATTAGATCGACGCATTCACGAACAACGCGAAGCACAGCCTGTTCCTCACGAGTTTGCTCTTCACGGGTGTCGTACAAGCTGTGAAGAATGATGGACGCAAGCAGCCTTGACATTATTGGGATTAGGCTAATATCCGTATGGTTAGCGCAGTCACTGCCCAAGCCCTTGTTGAAGATGGGGACAACGATCGAATCCCCAACCAGGAAGGGACTTCCTCGGAGTTCCAGATCTTCGAGAAAAAAAACTTGAAGTCCCCTGACCAGCTCCATTCCTCGTTCTTTAAATAAAATTGAGGAAAGCCCATTGAAGCCATGTGTTTCATGACGTCCAAAGACTCGGATTTCCCTGAGGATCTCCGACTTAGTTGGTGGACCTGTTGTAACAGGATACTGAACGCTTACCGGAATAGTGGCGGGAGTGCTGATGCTGGAGGGCCAGTGAAACTGTCTGAAAGTGTTCCATCCAGCATACAAGACGGCGCTGCAAATTGCAGATAGGTGAAACGTCAGCCTCACAAATCGATCCGCTCACACCCAATGCTTTCCTACCGGTAGCTCGGGTGAGGTGAAAAAGCTTGCGAGAATTTCCCGTAGCAAAAGCACGTTTCATCTTCGAAGTCCGTTGAGAGCACCAGATCTCACGATCCCTATGCAAGCCTACATCGAGTTCACGTCGTGTTACGAGCCGCGCTTCATTATACTCGATATCAGCCGAGATGGACCGGCGTGCGTTAAGGAGCAACGACTCAAAATAAATGCAGTGTGTCACAACACGACAGGTCAGGCTACAACTAAACCAGCAGAATGTAAGGCATTTTTGATAAACGACTGATGTTTTGAGGTGCAGGCAATCCTAGCTTTTCAGCAAGTGCACTTCGAAAGATTGATAGGTCAGTCCGATCAGATAGCTTGTCGCAATTTAACCGACGTTGCAACATGTTTTGATCACACAACAAAGTACATGAACAGCTTAGTGAACACCAACGGTAGTCTTGTAGACAGCCCCACCATTTGTAGGTAACCATGAAATGGTCAATCTGTGTCCATCGCTGACTCCAAGAGGAGGGACGCCAGGTGACATACCGGCTAGTGGAACATCTGAAGCTCATACTAGCGAGAAACAATTGACGATCTGAGCACAAGGCCAACAACTGTTTTCCGTTTTCAGAACGACATGAATCGAGACCAAAGGGACCTCCTGGATGCGCCTCATTCGAGGGTAGCCAACCTACTCTAGCATTCGTTTCCATTGCCAAAATCGCGATACCACCCGCCTTACTGCGTGTAAAAGGTCGTGCGGCTTTTTACAGAAAGTACCCGTGACTGCATCGGGGCTTCAATCTGTTGGCGGGTTAGTTGAAACAACAAACAAGTTTCGTCTATTATTTGTTTCCAATGAACTTCTAAGTCTTCTTGCGCATAGCCAGCAGTCCACTGGGACCCAGCCCTCTCACTGAGGGCAACACCAACACCAACAACGCCAGAAGTCGCAGACTCAGGGTCCCCAGAAAGACGCAGATGAAACTTCACGGGAGGATCAGATGGGGACATAAGTCGGATACCAGAGCTGGATTCTTGAATGTGAGTCTCTTTGACACTGCACAAATCAATGGCTAGGGTTTCCAGTCCACAGGCTAAAAACCCCTACTGACCTACACGCATCAGCATTCGCACACTGAAGGGGCATCGGGGAAAAAGAAGTGCATCAGCCGGCGGAAGCGGTTTCGTTGAGATTTGGATGCCATCTGAGAGAGAACGCGAGAGAGCAGCAACAGGACTTATTCCAGTGAAACTACCACCAGCATAGTCGACTGCAGTTCCAGAAGAATGCGAGGAAATAGGATGGAAAGATGAGGCACAAATAGATGCGTACGGTTGAAGGTTGGTTTCGTAAGTGAGAGAAGAGCCAGAAACGTTCGTGTGAAGAACAGCCATATTCATGGTTGGATGCGCTGTGGGCTGCTGAGGTGATCGTTGTGTTGCCCGTGATGAAAGATGATGTAAATATGTGACTCTAGAGAAAAGGCAGTGGTCAGTGGGGTTTACCTTGTTGTTCAACGCTGAACAATGGCGGGCGGTATTTCTAAACTCCGAGCTGAAACATCTACTGGGGCTCCAACATCCTTGTCATATTTAATGCTTCTAATGTTCCTTTTCTTACAACTTCCTCGAAAAGTCATTCTCCCCATATTTGTCGTTTGTCTAATTTATTCTGTGTTCCTAAGACGCAGTTTCTCTTCTCGGCTTGTCCATTAGTTCTCCGCTGTGCGGGTCTTCCTTTATATCTGAGTTTGCTTCTTGCACTGTGCACAAAGTTGGTTTTCTGTTCCGCATCAGGCGTTTCGTCCCCCTCCCCAATCTCATCTATTGTACAAAGCTCAAATCCGATCTGCACTTAAAAACTGCAATTACGTATGAGGTGGAGCGTCGTTCATTTCGATTTCCTTTCTTGATCAGATTCAGAGAAAGACCATCCGGCGGACCGACGATTCTTAACTAACACCTACTTTGTAGCCACTGGCCAATCATCGAGCAGTTGTTTCGTTATTCCTTTGGCTTCGGCACTTACCTCAGCAATCCCTCTCCCAGCTCTTCTCCTCAACAGGCATTTAGTCACCCTTGTTGGGTTTCTGTTGCTCGATGTCTTACTTTTTATTTCAGTCTTTTTTTCTATCCCGGACTTCGAAACCGTGCAATACTCTTTTATTTCCTGTATTCCCCCGCCTCCCCGCACCCACAACTTCATTTTTCAAGAGTAGGATCAATTAATCGATTCGTACGTGAGTGGTTCTTTCACTTTTCCCCATTACAGTATGTCTTCGGATCACGGGGTTTATCCCTTCAATATGTTTAACAAAAAACCATTTCGTACTGTCAGTTTTCCACATAACTGAACTAACAGTCGGAAAGAACTGAAGCTGCATTTAACCTCTCAGATAATTTGTGAAATCCAAAAACCCGTTAGTTTTCTCAAATGAGGATGGAGTGATTTTCACAAGCAACTCACTAAGGGAAATGGAAAGAGGAGGGGGGCGACTGTATGCTAACACATCAGCCTTCCACACGAGGTGGAAGAGCGTCAAAAATGGGTCACCTTATAGGAACCATCGAAGATCAAAGATGAACAAGAGAGCAATACATGTCTCAACTACACCAAAAAGGGCTATGAATCCGGAACCGTGCGGTCGGGGATACCTGACTGGAGGCAATCAGCTCTCTTTGGAACAACTACAGCATTGCATGAACAACAACAACAACAACGACCGACCTAGCTGAACCAACAACGGGGTGCTTTATGGTGTAGATTCATCACTCATTCAGAGATACGGAAACAATTCCAAAATAGATGGAGAATACAATACTGTTGAGTCTGCTTTAAACAAAGCACACTTTTTCTGGATAAAAAACAGCGAATCTGGCGTCGGCGCTGTCCGCCAGAAGAGCCATGGAGAAAAGCGCCCTGTCTCATTCATATTCTTGAGGGATAACACGTGCGCGACCGTATTGGACCTCAACTCATCGTTGGACTTCGTTAACTGGTCAGTCCTACTAGAAATATGCTGTGCTTATGAAGTGTAGAAATTTTGGATTAAACATTTGCAGTGAAAAACAGATGGGAGTACTGTTAGGGCTAATATATCAAGAAATCAACCATAGTAAGCAGATATATCTCAGATAAGGGTATGGAAGTTATGTTCCGTCAACCAAACACTGTGGTAGCACTTTTCTGGACTTAGGAGAACTGGTTCACTGGAGTTGACCGTCGCGTAATTGGAAACAATGAGGCAGATCGGAACTCTCAGGGAGTGTAGCCAACCTCTGCCAGAGCGGGATCAGCCCGAGAGAAGCCATGGTCCTCAAGACCGTCGTCAGCACGCACATACGGAAGGGAAGATATTGTGGTTCAGCCCAATGAACGACTGAATAGCAGAAATGACCACATTTGGCCCACAGGTTTGAACAACACGCAAGACGAGACCAAAAGTGACGAACAGACAACCAGGTCATCGAGAGATGAGGTATGACTGCGTATGGTCAGCCCAAACAAAGTAGTAAAGTAGCAGCAATGGACCAGAAATATTAGCTGCCAAGCCACAGACATCTCGGGGGAAGGGGGCTTACGAAAATAACCAAAAGGACAAAGCGAAACAAATGAAAGATAGGATCAACGTCCTAGGTGCATAGTTAGGCGATATTTTCTATCTGATTTCTTCTATGACATGCTTGAAGCATGAGTGTAGTAGGAGAGATATGTCCCATGGCCCAGAGAAGACAGGAACTGGCAATCTTGACTGTGAGATTTGCAATGGCGCAGAACCAAATAAGGCGTGGTAACGAGCCGGGTGACAGCGAATTACCGTTTACGATTAATAAAAGCGAAATTTGTCGATCTACTTGAGATCACTTGATTGTCTCCATACTAATTAATGGGATGGTACCCTAGCTTGATAAGAGATGACAAACAAAACGCGCTACAGTTAGCGAAATATTTCCGAGCCTATAAAAATAATTTGTCAAGTAACGGAATGAATAGGTTAGGGTCTCCATGGTATCCATTTGTGCCCCTATCCCACTTTCACCATGGCCTTTAAATAGGCGCTTCGGATGAGGAAATCCAGCATAGACAAGCATTGTAAATTGCATTAATGCACAAAATAAAATATGAATAACAGTGATGGCAGTTAGAAGACGGAAAATAGAATGGCATTTGGATAAACCCGTCGACTATAGTAATGTCAAATTGCAAGTTAATATGTGTTTGGATGGCAAGATACAATTGGGCACCATTACCAACTAGAGCTGACATTCGTCACTCGCGTTCCTTGCGTCGTTTCTTATCCTTACGCTTTTTTTTGCTGTTTCTTCTTTCTCCATCCAATACGCCCTCCGACCGGCGAGCCCGGTAAGCGTCCGGTGACGAAGGACTAGAACCGCGTCCAGGTGAAGACCAACGTCCGTAGTATGACTGAGATTCTGCACCCGGTTGCATGGCCGTATGACCAGAACCGAATTGGTGATGATGATGCTGATGATGGTGGTGATAGTGATGTGAAGAAGTTCCGGGTGAAGCTAGGGTGACACTTGATGGTTGAACAGAATGTAACACTGGTGGCACCGAAATACCTTGTTGGTTTGGATAGGAACTCAACGAATCTGACCCACTTTGGTAACTCGTCCCGGTTGTGGGTCGAGGATTTAGTGGAACTGTGGACCCATGAACAGGGGCCAATAAAGGTGGTGGTGGAGGTGGTGGTGGTGGTGGTGCGGCAGACTGGTCACAGTTAAGCGATCCACTACTTTGCACGTGGGAAGAAACTGGTGCAGATACCGGTATTAGACCGGGTGGAAGATCAACCACTGTTCTGTTGGTGGAACCTGAGCCTGTATCCATCGGTAACGAAGAGCTCGGGGGCTGTGATGGGGCATTTGAAGAGATGCTGGTGGGAGCCATGTGTGATTGATTTGATAAATGGGAATGCACATGGGATGACTGCAATGTGGATGAATTGGAAGATGATGAAGGTGGTGCGGAAGGAATCTGTCCGTGAGCGATGAGAGCGGACACGGGAGCCGGAGGAGGACCCGGGAAGAATGGATTCGCAGGATGTCCAGATGGTCCGAATGTGGTGGTCACTGAACTCGCGCTACCCGAACTACCCGGGTTCCCGGAAAGACCACGAGCAGCTTCGTAACGTCTACGGCGACGCGGGGGATAGGCATTTCCCATTCCACCGAGGCCGGGTGCTGCTGTAGCCGGCATTCGGGAGCCAGGGGCAGTACAAAGACTGGGGTTTGAAGGGTCGGATGCTTGCCCCGCCCCAGTTCCGATGCGATTAGAATTTCGAGATTGTGGAGCAGCGGCGAACAATGCAGCGTATTCTGCCGGTAACGGACCAGGATGAAGACGGAAAGCTTGTTCCAGTTGACCGGGGGCGAATTTTCGAAGTTCCTTCCCTCGAATAGGTGGTCGTTCGATAAGGGCCTACAGGAAGTTAGAGAACGGAGGAAATTTTAGGAAGTTAATTGGGGAAACCGGTGACGTCTGGCCAGTTTATGTTCAGAACCGGACTCAGATTCGATTTTCGCACGAGAGTTCTGAGAAAATAGTGAAACACGCAGTAAAAATAACTGACTAACAAACAAAGTTTGGTCGTAAAAATGATTGTGGGTCAGTGGGGTTCCGGAACACATGAAACAAAATGTGGGAAATCAGAGAGAAATCCAAATAAGTCAACCATCGATTGACTGGCCTAGGGTTTTTTCTCTCTCTCTACATAAATATATATATATATGTATATATACCTGGATGAGTGGGCACACTAATTCTGACTGTACAAGAATAAGGATGTTTGAATAGGTGAGCATCGGGTAAGCGTACCTGAAAGCGGCAATAACCTCGAAACCGGCGGAGTTTCGCTTACTCACCCAGATACCACTTATAATTAATGTAAACATTATTCTGCAGCTTGGCAGTGGATGACCTACACAGAAAAACCAGCGCTCACAACAATATAAAAGATGGAATCTTGATAAATTCGCACTTCTCCCATATAAATCAGATTCTGATGGCATATCGACCAATGATCCATCTTCGAAATCACGAGGGTTATCATTGGCTGTTCTTTCATCTCTCTGGAAACGAGCAACTTAGAGCGATAAAATACTGCAGGCCGATGGGCCAACTCATTACAATGCTAGAAAGCCACAATAACGTGAGAAAAAGAATATCCAGACTGATTACTCTAAGGAAATCTGACTGAACAGTACGAAGTACTACTAACCCCATCCTGGATGAGTACTCAAGACGATTACCAGGTCCAGAAATACAGTCATCACTCAGCGTTAAAAAGCAGGGCAGGCCTCACAGACCGCTACTTTTTCTCCACAGTTACATTTTCCTATAATAAGAGTGAATAATCAAGAGGGACTGGGAGTGGATACACAAAGGTGTGAAAAATAAGAATCCTGCTGCAACCAAAACACAGGACAATCTAAATGCACAAACGCGATTTCTCAATAAATCAGATTCGATACAAAATGATCACACGATCGCCACTGTTCACGAATTACGGCCATATCCTTCAGTGTTTACAGCCAACTAGTTGAGTCTTTGGGACTCCAACCGACAAGCCGTAAGACACCTGGTTCACCTAAGTTTGATGTATATTTTATCATTCCACGTTACTACGTCATCTGCTGGCCTCCACATGGCTTCTTCCATTCCTTAGGAGGAACACAAAATAAGGCACGGTATGGTAGACGAGTGTTCATCATACGCAACACGTGACCCAATCAGCGTAGTCTACTAAGTTTCATACGCTGAAACAAGCTATTTTCAGAAGTGGCCCCCAATATCAGATTCCTGACCTTTATATTACTCACCCGGTCACTTCATCCATTCATAGCCATACTACGTAAACATCGGTTGTCGAAAACCTCCAACCGACGAATATCACCCACACGCATGCTTCACGTCTCGCAACCGT
>LUCM01005770.1:0-129507 GCA_008360955.1 Fasciolopsis buskii
CTACTACTACTACTACTACTACTACTACTACTACTACTACTACTACTACTACTACTATAGAGAAATATCTTCTGGTCAGATCATTCCATCAGTTCACGTGTTCTTTTACTACGAAAATGTCTGTTTTCTAGCTGATCGCGATTAACCATACTTCCGGCATCTATCGTTCGATCGCTGAAAGCCTGTCGGAAAAAATGTTTTGTATGTTATTTCCTTTTTCATTCTATCTGCCAATCATTATTTACCCGTTCGTATCCCGCATACAGTTGTTTTATTGGCAACCAGCGCATATCGGACACGATTCGGTTAAACCATGTTTTACTTTCTAAGCCACGTGGTGTTCCTCGGGATAATCGTATACGGGCATTTCATTCGTCCCTTTCTGACTGCATATTGGCTATCCTCACTGGTCATCAAATTGCACAAAAACTGTCATGATTTGAGCAGAATTCACCGTCTGAGGTTTTTGAAAGGGTATTTTTAATGAGAAAAGAACATAGAAATTTTCACTTTATTTACTTAGCTTTAGCCTTGAGAACAAGCCCTCTGAATAATCGTTTTTCTATTAAACTTCTGGCAAACTTTCAGCTCGTGCTGCACGAGAGAAAAAGTTTACAAGGCATCAAACCTGAAAATATTTCACGGTTTGATGAATTGCCATCCGTTTCGCTTGGTATCAGTCCCTAGGCCTAGTTCATCGTGGTCCGTTAAGCTAACATCTGTTTTCTAATTTACTGAGAGCAGATAAATTTTCTTTTCCCATGGTCACAGTATGCAATTTATATGACCACAATGCATTGATTGACTTATGTTCCACTTATAAGTTTATCAACTAATCGTTTTTTTAAGTAAATTAAATTTTAAAAAACAAATGTTTAGCCCCAAATGCGCAGATAGCGAGATGCAAGCATTTCTTTTAATCGAACATGTCAACTGACATTAGAATGAGACGAGTAGCAACACCATGGAAAGCAAGCGGTGCCGATAGACCCGAAAAAGAGAACACAAGAAACTCGGCATTGTCACTCGCGAAAAACCTGATGGCCTCCAGTCACCAGAGTGACTCGGGCCTAGCGTGTCAATTGATTCTACGAAACCATAACCCCGGAACTTTTGGCCTTTCGTAAGATATTGGTGATCAACCGACTGAAGCTACCACGGTGTGCGCAAAAATTGTTGACTCACGATGTGCATGCCCCGGTTTTAGCCAATCGGCTTACGCCGAATGTTTTGATGGATTTGTCGACATCGTTTGTTTTCCATTGTATTGCTGCTCATTCAATTCTAACATCACTTTACAAGTTTTACGAACTCAACCGAAGAAGTTAAAAGAAATGCTTGCCTCTCCCAATCTATGTCTTCTATCTATTCTACTCACCTTAATCAAAGTGACTAACTGTTTCAGTTATTTAGCAGTAAATTGTAGTGCAATCCGGAATTCGTTATAGAGAGACTGTTTCTCCCTTAGCGCTCTAACAACCGTGCTCTGTGTTCGTCTGATACTAACGGCGTTACATGTTCCTCATCTGGGTGAATCTCACTCCGAATAAATGCATATTCTGCAGAGCCAGTTCACATATTGCCATGTCAAATTCATGGAGAGTTCGATCGGGGGAAAGCGAGCCTCTTGATTCATAAAGCAACAATTGATATTGAATGACTTAAAGACTGTTTCATGCTATCAGACTGATAACGAAAACCCAAGAAACAGCAATGCCTGCTAGAAGATCAACCAATTCGAAGGACGCAGAAAACTGATAGACGGTTGCTATCTGATAGGATGGTTGAACGTAGTATGTCGAGTTGAATGAGGCCAAACTTCATTACAGTGGAGGTCGTCTACGTGAATTCTGCGAGTACATCATATTGTGAGAACAAGTTCCGCTCGAGAGCCGCAAAAATCAATTCTTTCCGTAAGAAATTACACTGGCTGGAAATATTATCATCTTCGGTAATAACAAGTGAATAATAGAACCTTTTGGTAGCGAAATTCGGAACATAAAATCTACGACCCATCCGGAAATAGTGGATACTGGCAGAAGAAACCATCCTATTCCTTCTTCGGGGTTAATCAGTCAGAAACAGAACGAAGCAAACAAGGACCAAAACAGAGGACAGACAAGAATAAAACCAAATAATCTGTTATCAACGAAAGGCGGCCGTTTAAAGGTCAGTAAGATGATGAAGCAAAACTCGCGTGCTTGCCCTTGTTTGTTTGGACAAACGAACCACAATTCGTGATGGATTTCTGGGATGAGAAACACCAGGTTCCTTTATTCAGATAAAAATTTTCTTTGTTTTTTCTCCACCCGTAGTCACTGAGTTGCGCAGGAAAGGTCAAAGAAATAGAGGCAAAGGTAAGGGATCGAATACTTCAATTTTGCCAGTAGAAGGAGCATTGTTTCACCTCCTCTGGATTGCTTGCAGCTTGTTTCTCGAAGTCCAATGTATCCATAATTAGCTAACTGTGGTTCACATTTCTTGTTTGTAATGGTCGGATCAATACCTAAAACTTTTCTGCTGGCCGGTCATAAAATATATGCTGTGTCTTAAAGTCCAAACATTATGAATAGAATGGACAGTACACAAGAATCTCGAGTGATACAGACCTTGTTAAAGCACGTCATTTGGGACCCTGAGACAGGCTAGTTCCCGCTGAGCACAGCCCGAAAAAGTACAGTAGAGATAATCATTGTTTACAGACTCAAAGCGGTCGAATGGATACTGAATTATCAGTTCCACACCAAAAACACTGCGGGTCAAAAATTTCCGTGTATATTTGAAAATATGTAACGTAAAGGCAATACGTTAGAACAATGTTGCCAAGATTTGGGTGCTATCCGGTCTTTTGTATTTGTATTTGTCACTTAATCTAACTAGCATGCGCATCTTCTTTATCAAGTGGCATAGAATATGGCTTACAAATAAAAATTGCAATTTTACCACAAAAACATCCGATCCGAAAACTTTTGCAAATTGACTGGCAGATTGTTAAGCTGCCTTGGAAGAATTGATTGGTTTCACATACTCAGTGGTATGCAAAAAGCTCTCCGGGTTTTTTGTTATGTACCCTAAATTGTTAATTGTTCGTTTGCACATGCTTTCCCCAGTTCTATGGTGTTTTAAGTGTCTTCCATTCTGTCCACTTCATATCTGCTTATGACCTATTTTCGTAATAGCTTATGGTTAAAACTTGGGGTAGAGGGGAATCGGCGTTGTTTTTCATCAATATAATGCAAGTAGTCGGCCATTCATTACATCCTATCGCCGACTAAAGCGATTGTGCATATGACACAAAAGCAGTTAACCGACAGCAATCCATAATAGTTTGCTTGGCATTATCGGTAGGTTGATGCTGTTTTTGGTCAGTGGGCCAACTATCTTGGCGACGTTCGTATCATAAATCATTCAAGCTGTTAGACTAGGGTTAAGCGCGATTTGTCAGTTAGTTTCATCGCTTTCTCTTATTTATTCTAAAGTATCTATCGCCGCAAACGACTGCGGACCGATATGACAATTAGTATGGAGATAATAGGATGGAAACAAGTTTTTGATGTGAACGCACCATTAGTTAAGGTGCTTACTTAGGAACAGTGAGATTCGCATGCCCCACCCAAGCAGCACGGGAATTTTTCTCCCCATGTCACCGCTGCGTATCATCTGTCAGAAGAGTGCAAAAGACGTGCAGAGTGTTAAAACTTTACTGTTTGTAGCCACTGTGAAAGATGTGTTTTACTATTGAATATAAATGTTTTTTTTTGTCATCTAATTCGCTAGTGGAATTCTTTGTATCTAACCCAGAGAACCAATCGCAATGGAATGTTATAAATCAACTAACAATCATCGTAAGTAATTCTTTCACGTTTCTTGGGCAGTTAAATCATGGTGCGAAACAAATCACCGAGATTCTCGTCTTGGCAGCTGTTGAATATTCGGATATTACAATCCACCTTGTTTCCTCTTTCATTTTCTTCCAACTGTTAGAATAATTACGAGAACTTTGGCAGTGCAGCCCCCGGCTAGCGGTTATTCAGTCAGAACATTTCGCAAACCTCAGTCTTCTAATTGGTTTTTCACCTCAAATCTCATTAAACCGTGCAACGCAATAATCTAGGTTGGGGAAATTTCGGCAGCCTGTTCTCGAACATTCTGCCGGGACGAGTTTGTCAACATACGCGGCAATAGGGAGGAGAGAAGGTTGTGTGCCGATAATTGGGGTCGAAAAGAACGATTAGGTGGACATGTCACTCACTGTTCAAATAGATCAACCAAATTCTAGGAGAAATTGCGTTTAACTCCACATTGAGGGATGACTTCCAGACGTGACTCCGGTCATCCTAGGTATACACAGTCAGACAGTATTCATCGCTTAATGCCTACATTTTGACGCATTGGACTCTTTCAAGCATTGTATAAGCATTTTCAAAGAGCAAACGGGAAAGGCTATTGGTGTTTGATTTGGAAGATTATTGAATTATTACCGATGTGAGCCAGGGTTTATCTAATGTTTGACCGTTTTCAACTCTCGTTTGGTTCGCATCCGCACAAATCGCTGCATTCATTCCGTCACGCCCTATAGTTTGTTCGATGCTTTGCCCAACGATGAAGCTGCGAAACCAATTACTTTGACTTTCCATTTACCCCACTTTAGGCAAAGACACGTCAGTATGCTTTGCCTGTGGAAAACTGAACTGGTCGGACGAATGTCCCAGTCCTGATTTTTATCTTAGTCTGATGTCAATCACAAACGAAATCCTCGAGTTTCATTCTAAGCAGAGATCCGGTCAATCTGTCGGCAACAATAACTTACGTCAATAGGGTGCTAATATTTTGAGGATTTGCCAGGATAATTCACTTTGGTTACGGTCTGCCGTTAATCGTTCGTGGATTTTAACAATTATGAAGAAAAATATGTTGGTTTTTTTGAAACTGTTTTTCTGTCTATTGCACAGGTATGCACAACATAGCAGGAAAATTGGTTGAGCTCATATGGGGGACTTTGGATTGTGAGGTGACTGGAAACGGTGCGATTCGAACCTGTTACGGGGACAATTCTTCAGCTAATCAAAACTTGTGACTCCCCGTAGACGAAATCTTTTCGAAGATAGTTTCTTGTTGGCTTTATCCTGTTGCATGTTTTTTGCTAACGACAGAAAACATTTAGTCCGGCTGTCCAACTTTACCCACTGATATGTTTCAGATGTTTCTCGGCTTTTTTTGATTCGAGACCGTGGCCTGTGCATCGAAACCGTGCATCAAAACAAATTAGTATGACAAGTGCTATTTTTGAAGCAAGAACTATGAGAGAGGGAACTTGCACCTTTGTAAATTAGGAGCCATGGCGACCACTGTGCCACGGGAACTACGCAAGCCAGGCATGACAATTAGCCGGCAGAATGAAATGGATCATCTGCCACAGTAAACATCAGACAAAGCGGGAGTCCTAAAATTCCGACTTTCGAGATGGTGTATGTTTCAATCGCGTGCTCACCACCGGGCCACTAATTTACCTTAAGGTTAGAACTTTGACGTGGTAAAATAAACACGTGATTCCCACTAAACTTGGTAGAACTGGCACAGCGTGTAATCATTTCGAACGGAGACAATCAACAGTGGAGGGAGGGGGAAAATATGAACCAATTTTTCATTTACTGGTTTACCAGTCCTCGCCCGATTCTCTGAAACAGCCCATGATCACTGTAGCTTGGGAAAGTGTGGTTTCTTCTGCTGCTGATATCGTTATCATTTGTGTTGTTGGTGTCACGGTAGGTCATCAAAAATCTCTCATCCTTACCAAATATGCTTTGTGAAGCCATACTGACTTACTAATTTTTCATTCAGACAATTAATTAGTGATCTAGTAAGGTAGTGTTATTTAAGTAACTTGGGCCTCAAAAAATGGGGCCGTATGTACATTTTCATGAAATAATTCACCAAGTGATACTACCGCTCAACTCACCATCAAGAAACCATGGAATCACTGTACAACTGTTTCATCCATCGTTTTAGAAATCAGCAGTTGCGCAAATCCACCGCGTACTAGCAAGGACGCTAACCCGCAACGAGCGATTTTCAGTCGAACGCCTTAGACATTGCGCTACCTATTGTTTGTTGAACTTCACCACATGAAGTTGTACCTATTCACCGCTGGTCTGCACGACAACGGGGCGCTAGCACAAGCAGCCGACCCCTACTGATAGATGACTTCTTCACCGGACGGATAGGTGCAACATCGTGTAAGGAAGTTCAGCAAACTGTTTAGCGCCTGCCCGGTAGCGTAATGGCCAGGGCGTTCGAATCAGAATCGTTCGTCCCGGGTTCGCATCCTAGTTCAGGCGCGGTCCATATGCACCATTGATGACTCTTAACAAGCTGGACAAAACAGCTGTAGAGTGCTTCCATGTTTTCCCAATGCTGAGTTGAGCGATAATGTTGCACGGTGAATCATTTCACGGAAACATGCAATCTCCTACCGTTAACACAAACCACGTATTTACATTTAACAAACGAATGGGATGAAAACATATGGGGAATGTCAGAGAACAATTTTCACCTAAACTCCAAGTACCAACTGAAGACTATTAATAACCTAGGGGAAATTAATCCAGCTTTATTCCTATTCCGCGAGGTACTGGTTGTCTGTTTATGCGTGAACTACTAATCACATGTATAATCTGTCGCCATGGGACTTTTGTGTAATCCTAGCGAAACCAAGGTACTTTTTTCATGTTAACTGCAAAAATCGATGGAATTAGCGTCCAACTTCAAATTGATGTTTGTTTTCTGTATTTCGACTAGATTGAAAATCTCGGTTAGTCATTTGTTCGCGTCTGATGACAGAAATTGAAGGGAACTAAACAAAAACAATTACATTAGTGTGCTAGTCTCGAATTCAATTTCTCCGAGAAATTGTTATTTTTTTCGTCTGTCAATATAAACGGGCGAACAGATAGACAATTTCGCTAAAGTTGACGAACGAGGCTATCATCAGCAGGTAAAGTTAATTCGAAGATTATGTAATCATTTCAGCGTTAGTTTACTGCAACTTCTGCGAAATATTTGAACTTCAAGGCAGGTTTGCAAAGGTACCATATCACATGATGCATTGTTTCTTACATCTTAGCGCAGATTCTGTTTTGTTTTCGCTTTAAGCGGACCGAGATCTGATATGGTATAAAATGCAGACTTTCCCAACGGAGGCATTTTGAAAGCGTCGAAATTTATTCTCAGTGCCAATAAACTTTATTACACACGCGAGTAAAAAGACTAGGAAAACATTAAATCTTCAATTCAACAAGGCAATAACTGCCTTCGGTAAAAAGAGAAACTAGTCGTTCTGTTGCCTACGCAACGCCTACACAAATTTGTTGCTACATCCCACTGGACCGGAATTGTTTATGGGTCATTATTAACATTTTTTCACGAGAAACAAAAATTTTACCAGTTCAGACAGATTCACTGTCTGGAATTAGTAGAATTCCGACTTTGCACCTAATACCAAATACGTAATCGTGGTTTAGTTGGTTCACGTTTTGATTTGACTACGAAAGGATTTGTCAAGGAGTCAATCACATACCAACTGTCCAATTCACAATTGTTCATCCCGAATCCAGGTCACAATTAGGACAGTCGGCAGACGGGCACTGATGAAGGTTCCTGATAAGAAGGAAATAATTACCACATGGATACATTTCATGATTACGAAATTAACATAAGCGTGGTATAATCATGTCTTGATCGACTAAACACTAGCAATTTCCTTTTTGGTTTACCAGGCGTCCTGTGAGAAAAGGACATACCTGGATGATGAAACCCGGCATTCCAATGGATCGACAAAGTTTAAATTAGTATAAACACAGAAAATCTTAACACAAAACTGTATGGCCTCAGAAAATACACCTGGTCCGCTTGAATCTTTGTGTACTACACCGTCGTGGTTCAAGAACAGAGTGGGCATTTCCATCAGTGACATGAATACATCAATCAAATGTACTTGCAGTGACAGTCTAAATGATCGAAGCTTCGGCTGTTCGTTTCTGCCGTTCATCCGGAGTGACAAATTTTATTTTGTTCGACGCCCTAAACACGTAGTCTCCTTTCCTGATGCTCGGATATGCAGGTGGATAGCAAATTGAACGTATTTACACTCGGTGAATTTACAAATCTCATTAAAAGATTCTGTAGGACATGTACACCAAGTTCTTTGGGTAGGGTTACCTGAGTTTTCCTTTGAAGTAATTAATGTCTACAATAAATAAGTTCTAAGAGTTGTCACGTAAGGAAATCAGACTGCCTGCAAAGTACGATTTTTGAAGACAGCAAGTGCATCAATAAGAGCCTCATCATTCGACAATCAAAGGGTCGGTGTCTTGAAACCTTCAACGACGGGTGAGCTCGATGTATCATCTAGTGACGACTTTCGATCAACCACTAGCTCCCTGTCTTGGTTGTGTTAGGATAAGACGCCCCAGCTCGAGCCCGCTGGATGTGCTGTGCCATTGAATCAAAACAAGAAAGAAACCATTGTGATTTCTCAATGCTTAAATAGGCGCTGACATCTTATGTTGAAGTATTTGAAGACTGTGGTTCTGTTGCGCTTTATCCAAGAAAAAAATCGGTAAGGTAACAAAATCTTATGCACCCCACAGACACCTTGACCTGCCGAATGTTTTGGGCTCCTTGGTGAGTCGGTCGGTCTATTTCAATCCTTTATCTATCCGAACAGCAAGTCCCACTACTAGCTAGATGAGTCCGTGTGATTCATCACCCACTTCCCCTAAATGCATGAACTAAAATGAAAACGTAACCAGGCCACCATGTGGCAACACGGTTGAAGCTGTCAGCATTGACCTTCTCCCAGGAACACATCAACTAATTTCGTCACCAAACAGAAATAGGCTTAGTCCTTCCTTTGTTCTAACATCTCCACCCATCAGAAGATGCCCGGTTCCTCTATTGATACTGCCAAGCCTTTTGAATGTGTTGAACAAAGGTAGTCATGAACGGGTGATCTTTGCCACAGTTTGTGGAAGGATTTCAAGCCATTTCATTTTTGTAGTCATTCGCCTCCAGTTGCTCAGTTGAGTCTCTGCGGAGGTGTATTGCAGGATGGACAACGACTGTCATGCACCGGATTTTGAAACTCAGCGCCTCCTGGTATGGCGAATGAACGAGTCATATGAATACCCTGAGGCGCATCGGTAGAATTGATCGGCTGTTTGTGCACCCGACTGTGGCAACATCGTCCTAATCTTTCTAGTCGAGCGCCACCAGCGAAGAAACCAAGACTGGTTGGGCAAATATGGACTCAACGACTCAAGAAAAGCTTATCTTGTTCGACTGGATACTTCAGGTTGGGTCTTTCACGGAGCATTGCCAGGATTCGAACGTGACTTGCGTTATCGGAACAATCAGGTGTCTCTTTTTACTGACTCACATAAGCTGTGCAACAGGCGAACACTGCTCGAACTATAGCAATCATTTTTGATCCCCGGACCACAATGCTCCAAGATGCAACAGTACAGATTGTGTCGTAGAATGTTGATCTACTCACGTGATATTAAGTACCCCATTATGAGTCATTTGGGGATGGGCAAATGTATCTGGTCAAGGAATGAACATCATTTAGACAATTCATTAGTGATCGACAACAGAAAGGAATCGACTTTCGAACTCGATCAACCAGTCACGATCCATTAAGGTGACCACGTGAACAAACGCAAAATTCTCAACTAATCCGTAAGGAAAATAGTTTCGTGCGCACTGTTTACATAATTGGAATAACGATCGTAATCAATTGGTACATCATCCAGTCTGCAGTCGGATATGATATTTTCCACGTCCATTAATTTGCCGAAAAGTTCACTGCCGTGCTAGTTTTTTCCTTATTCTGCACGTTCATCACGGTGGTTGACATGAATCAGTAAACTGGGTGCAGTAACGGGATTAATTGCCCCTGGCTATGCCCGATGTAAGGCCAGCCAAACGAATGGGAAGGAACTGACGAATGTGTAAATTTAACAGATGCTAAATGGCGATCTGCCTAAAAGTCGGAACAATATCGACTCAGTGTGGGGTCCGAAACTGTCCTAACCTTTACACATTGCATTGTCCGATGGTAAACGATAATGCTATCGAAAAACCATTGAATGAAGAATAAACCGAATGCTACTCAAATCGATCCTAGCGTTTAATTTGCTTCTCTGTTAGATAGAATGGAAACCGCAGATATTGACTGTTTTGCTCAAAGTTTTAGTTTTCATTGCCAAACCAATTCACTAACGAGAATAAGTTGTTTTTCCATCAAGCTGATCGTACAAAAGCCTAGCTGAGCAATTACACGTTTGTTTGAACAAATGACACACAAGATGTCTGACATCAGGAACGGACAGCCGATCGTTCTTTCATTTGTTCCTTGCAATTTGTTCCCCGGGAAAATAGGGCCAAAGGAGGGCATGGTTTTCCCTTCTCAAGTTCACGTTACGCTTTGTTGGAACCATAGACTACATTCCCACTCCAAATACAATAACAAGAATAACACGAAAACTATCTTATGAACACGAGAACACAAATAAGCATTAATCGAACAGCCATTGGCTCGTTGTTATTTTCCGACAGTATCACTGAAATTGACCATTCTGTTTCTGATTGCACTCTGCACTTTACCCAAATCCAATTTACTCAATGATGTCAATATAACCTAAAAGTAAAGTCGATATCGGCCGAAAATTTGCCATACTATTTTAATTAATTCATTTTTCACTAATGGGCAGTTGAAAGTTCTACCTTAAATATTGATGCTGAGTGAAAGCAATGGACAGTATTTTAATAAAATACATTCCATCACGTTCGTCTCAAAGGTGTCATTAGATGTGACTTTTCATTACTCGTCCCGAACTCGATTCCGCCTGATGGGATCGCATCGTGAACATTGCGTGTATCAAGCAACCAAAGTCTTACTAACTTGGATTTTCTAGTGCGGTCGTTGAATGCGAATCGGGTGGCACTGGACAAATGCCAATTTTGGCCAGCGTATTTCACGTGCAATGTCCATAGCGCAACAAATGTTGGCCGATTGGAGTGTTTGTGCGGCAACCGTCAAGTTGCCGCCGCGCGCTCTCGGTGAATGACATTGATTTTTGCACGCAAAAAAATGTGACCGGATTTTTCAGCACAGATCGTTGGACCATGTCAAGTTTCCACAATCCCCGTATCCGGTCCAGAATTGTGACCGATTTTGTATGTGAATTTTATCGAAACTTTGATGGTCATTCAGAATTTTGAATGATGCATTTCCCGAAAATCAAATGTAATCGGGTATCAAATGAGCAGAGTCATTCGAATTGGTAGAACGAACACCACGCACAAATGAAAAGGTGATAATTGCTTCCACTTGGCAAGTCACCTGAATATGAACTGCTCAAATTTTACTTGGGATATCACTCATAATTTCACCTACAAAATTCTAATGATTCAGTTAACCAGGCGAGCATACCATAACCAGCTGCTGAGAGGTTGCAATAAGACCATCAATAGTATGATTTCAAGGTCATCCGATTTCAACGATGCCCTGGTGTAGAGAAAAATCAATTGTTGTTAGATTTGTACTCGTTGGTACTTTTTGCGTGGCCTGGCTTGTTTTTTTTGTTTTACCTCAAAACTTCGTTTCTGTTCAACGCACTCCACCACTATGCTCGGCATAGTTCGGTTTTACGTGATGCATACGGATGCATGGGTATATGAATTGTATTTCCTCATTACCAAGATCCACGTTTCCCAACTATTACCGGTTCTACTTGTGCAAACCAAGTGATTTTTTGGCTAGTCTCTAGATTGTTGATACATGTTTCGACGACCAAAATTATCAAGTGCACGAATCTCACCACTCACCCTTATTTTACTCTTTGCTTTTGGTCGTTCCCACATATTTCCTCGTAATTTTTATCTGATTTCCGGTACACAAATCCTTACTGAACTAATTCGCACCGATATTATTCAAAGTCATGTGCACCGATAATGATTCGTCTTTACGTTACTTTAGCCTCATTTTGATCGGGTTTTGTTTAAGAATCAAATTTACCATACCAGTTTTTTACACTATGGACAAACTTTGCTTTTGTCTTTAAGAATTCGAAATCTGACAGAAGCCAGAAATGTTGCTTTACAGTTCTGCTACACCTGGTTTTCTAATCTGTAATTTGGTTATTTTTCCGGCATTCAGTCTCTCATTTTGGAAGTGTTTTGACCTTGTAGAGAGATCCGAAATGTTATTTACACAACGCAGGGGTAATAACAGCGACAGTAGTAACAAATTCAATTTTTCAGAAATACGCTAGCATCCTTGATAAATTTTCTCACGCTCCTTTCTCTCAAAACCTAGTTACTGGCTCCGTTTATCAATAACCAAGGGATTTCCCACGCCTAAGTTTGCTTCGCTCTCACGATCTTCCTGTCTTATTCCTTCAACTTTGAGGGGGTCTTTAGGCCGCAAATTGCCATCCTGCGCGTCCTACCCAATTGAAAGTGCCCTAGAAGATCACCTCCGGGGATAGAGCGTCAGGATGGCTTTCACGGGTCTTGATTCTTCTCTGTTCTCTGATCACGCCACTTGTTTACTCAAGCGCGTTTAATTAGTAAAAATAACTTGGAAAATTGGTGTCGGTCTTAACTTTGGTTGATAATCACCGCAGCAACTATATCATAAAGTCATCACCACTCGGTGCGCAGAAGTAGTTAAGTGTATCCATTTTTAAATAATTTTTATCAACCATAGGTTTATTTTAACTCTTAAACGACCTTCGACTTATGGTGTAATTGTGTGAAATTGGGGCTTCTTGCCCTAAGCTGATCTTTAACCTGGGAAATTTGGTCTTTTCAGCTTGGTGCAACTGCATTTACTTTGAATGATTGAACATCCGCTGGTTTGATATTATAATTATTTCCACAGCAGACCACACTCCACACCTATAGGGTGGTAGGGTTTTTGTCCCTGTGGTTTGTTTGTTTGTTTTATTTCACTCCTCAAATCGTCTGTTCGTCCTCTGTCTGCACACATGATCCATTATATTTTCCATATTGTCCCGTGATTTTGTCTACGTCTCACGTGCTTGAACCAACAATACGTCATATTCATGTCGCATACAGCTTTAGTTGACCAGATTTGGAAACGGTGAAGCCATTAGGAATTAGTGATGATACGTTTAACCTCGCTATTCTGCTTGCGGCAGGGTATTTAACTTCCGGATATGGGACTTGACCAAAGAAACGTAGCGAGAGGAAGAGGGGCGAGGCAGGCGGCCAGCGGTGACGTTGATGATGTCAGAAAAAGTCCGAGACAAAATGAACAAAATCGAACTTTATCAATCGGGAGTAATTGTTGCCATAATTGATGTTTCTGACCCTGTTCAATTAGTACTGCTCAAGAAGTTTATTCCGTGTTAGTTAGGTTAGATGATCACATCGCAATGGCCGAAATTTCGAGTACATCTTCATCTAACCCAATTTCGAGATCGCCTGCTCTCGGATTTGTAATTTCCTTTTTTCATATCGAAATGATGATATTGGTTCACGTTAAAAAACAAATCAGTTTCACTTGCTTCTTATGTATCAGCAAGGGTATATTTTTTACCCACTTGCTTATACATGAGGTAAGACTGTATGTCAGCCGAACTCTTCAGATTTATTGGGATCAACAAGTAATTATGGCGCGTTCCAGATGGCTAGGTGAACCCTACCAAAGGCCGTTGGAATTTCGTAACCGTTTAGTTTAGTATTTGGTAATTAGGCCTTTCGAGTAACAATTAAGTGAATTAGAAAACGGAATAAATTCTTGTCAGTTTATTGGCAAAATTCTTGGGGCAGCTGAAAGTAGTTGTTAAGTAGCCTGAACAAAAATCAAAAATCATCCACGTAGACTTGGACTTTGTTTGTCACTACGGCGACTGACTATTCGAAAATTGTATATTCTCAAATATCCCCCAATGAATGTGTGAATTAACGACTGAATTTGGCCGGAATAAAACCAAAAGTAGCATCGAACGATGCTGGGGTTGTAAAAATGCAGTTTGTATGGAAGTCATCGAAAATCGAACGAAAGCATCGCAATAACTAGAGCATCTTACAAGGTGTCATATGCAGAAATTACTCCTTGGTCTTCCCTTTATCTACAGTTTTGTCCATTTGGGCTATCAAACGTCGGGCGATTACAGTCTCATACTAGCAGTTTTATTACACCTCAAGATTGCAAGCAACACACGAAAGATAAGAGCCCTTAGTGAACAAGTTTGTCTTCAGCCATTCTCAGTCGTGACAGCAGAAAAACCACGGTAAAAATAAAGGGCTATTCCGACGTGATAGTTGCTCGGTACAACTTTAATGGTCCCGAAGTGTATTCTGCCGTAATTGTGTGGACAGTTGTGCCTGGAAAGTATCGTAGACTAGCCTACCAGGTACGCGCAAACTTGGGCTCCGACTGTAAGATGGAGCATGATGCACGCAAAGTGGGTTTAAATGCTGGGTTTAAGTGATTAATGCTCGCCGCCTGTTATATGCCGACTGTGGGACATTGCTCTTTGATAAGGTTCATACACGATACGATCTGAAGTGGACAACACAAAAAGAAAGCTCACTTGAGCAGAGGCCTTGTAGGCGCATCAGCCAGCATCAACACTGGCAAAGCCAAATTAAATAAGGCAGCTCACAGCTCACTTTTTGCCACTTTCAATGACTGTCCACCAGATCGATTCGTAATGTGTTGGCAACATGCTCAGATTGATTACTGATCTGAATTCATCAGTAAACATATGCACAGATATAAAGACATGCAAACACATGCACGATAGTATATGGTTTTATGTTCGGTTACACATAGCTAGGACTATATCGAGACACAACTTGTCACTTTCCATAGGGCATCATTTCTTTTTTGGCGTTGTCATAGTACGAAAATGGAGCCGTTTAATCAATCACTGTTTGTAAATAGATTTTCAGAAGAAATTTTAAATGATTACTTATAAATATATTTCTGCCTTCGCTGATTGTCAACCTCGATGACAATCTGGGAAAACAGTTCAGATCAACACAGTTATAAAGACGGAGATGTGTTTACATTTGACGTCCCATACGTGGATTTTGTGTGGTTAACTTTGGTCAAACAAATAATGTTGCAACCTTACCAAACACTTGCCCCTAACACTGCATTAAGTTTGCTCAGGGTGTAGTTCATTCAGTTCTTGTCCCCAACTGTTCGGATGTCATAAGCAATGGTCATTTTCACGCTTACGAACGCATGCGCACTGCGTGATATCGATCTGGATCACTAGAGTGGTATGGGGGGCGTTGTTCTCTCTTTTGAGGTGAACATCCACAGTCAGTGTTTTGCTTTTGTATGAGCATGGGTACCCACACATTATTCTGATTGCTGGATTCCCACTCACATTTCTAGTTAATTTTTATTGGGGTTAGAAACATTTGTCTTCGTGAGGCCTATTATATCGACACGTGCCATTACCGACTGATTGACGAGTGTAATTTTGCAATGGCACGAGAAGTCAGTTTCTATCGGCGACTAGTTTTCAATGCAAAATAGGCTAGCAGATCCTTTGAAACAAATTACTAAATGACTTTTTATCTCCACTTTTCTGTAACTTGTGCTAACAGGATACGCTGGAGCAGACCTACCTTTGACGATACATAATTACATCTGTCACAGCGAAAATGCTCACTGAACAAAATTAATAGATAGCAGTAGATGAACAAACAAACAAACCT
This sequence comes from Fasciolopsis buskii, assembly GCA_008360955.1. NCBI lineage: Eukaryota > Metazoa > Platyhelminthes > Trematoda > Plagiorchiida > Fasciolidae > Fasciolopsis > Fasciolopsis buskii. The sequence continues at coordinate 15,769 of LUCM01005770.1, forward strand.
CATCCGATGTCCGAATAAACAACAAATCTGGTACTGGAAATCCGTTGTTGGAATGAACTGTTGGAGAAGCACTCGGTAATTCGCAACGGTTCCGTAGTGTGACAATTTGTCTGGTTCTGTTAGTTCAAAACATCAGCCGGATGGGATTAGACATCAACTATAAAGTTTTGTCTCTTTTTCGCAAATTCTGATTGGTCCGATTTCGCGGTATTCGAATTCGTGCGAGGGTCTCCCCGGTGAAATCTTAGTTGGACATGAGCTGTCACAATCAGCTGGACGAATTAAAGGGCCACAATGAGGTCCCCGGGGATACTTTCGCATGTTATTCACTGGTGACCATCTGTGTTACGTAAGCTGAAATCAATCCTGTACTTCGATTCGGCCAACAGGGTAGTATCTTGCACACAGTAGACTCAAGGATTTCCAACGGAGCACTTATTAATTTGTTTTATTCTCTCACATCGTTCAAACACTCAGAGTTGCCTAAAGTGCGAATCAACATTCAACTGTAATCATGTCATAGGGAAGAGGATAAACATCTAAGGCCGATTTCGAATATCAAGATATACTTTGTGAATTATGTTGACCTAGCGCGCAAGAATTGTCTGTTACGATACCCCAAGAGTTCTTTGTGCAGAATCAGTTCAGAGGCAGTTCAACTTTCCTTAAACTTACTTCACTTAATCGCATTTGCGACCTGGTGTTTTGTTGTCCAAACACCTGTTCCTAAATTGACTGTGCCCCGAAGGATTTTCGATTCCGATTCTCTCACTCTCTCTCTCTCGCTCGCTCGGGAAAGCATCTTCGAATAAAAATTCGCCGTATGTTTTAGTCCAGGTGCTCATTTATGTCAGCTGTTCTGTTTTCAACAGATGAACGGAACAGATTATGCAAACGTTTTTGATTCTACAAAATTTTCTCGTAAATGGATATTTTCTTTTATTTTTATCCTCTTCTAATTTAGCGATTTCAGTGGGCTTCAAAATACACTATGACCTGTAAGCACACATGTTAGACGACTACACAGTTCCAAAAGATCTTATCAACTGGGAAACCGGAACAAATTAGAAAACGAAATCAATCCGTGCAGAAATGGAAGACTTTACCCCGGGTAGTTGGTTCATAAGTTCCGGCCACTGTAACCGTGTCTCACAAGAAATATCAAACTGGTGCCAAAGTTGTTTCAATAGTGTCTAGTCGTACTATATTGCAGCAAATGCAATCAAGTCAACATCGCCGATTAGTCTCCGCACAGTTCCCAGTAGATGCCTGAGCGAAGAGTGGTTTCTTGCAATGAAGAAACAATTCTAGCGCAGCTCCAAATAATCACATTTACCGACCAAACCAAGCATCTTACTTTGCGCGACTTGTCGCTATAAGCCACTGGAGTGTAAAAAAGAAAGAAAACAAAATTTTCAACAATTCATCATGGTTACAAGCACGACTTTTTTCTGACAGTAATCTAGTTTTAACCAAATCCAGATGCAGGTAATGTGTTTCCACTTAGATCTAATCAAAATTATATTGCTTAATAATTTTCACTTACTTTTGTTTATTTAAAAAGTTGAAAAAGTGATCAGCTAGCCTGACTGTGCACCCAGAAATAGCTACTTGGAAATATTATTACATCCAAACGGATCCTTGGAAGCAAGTAAGGCACATGTGTTTGATTTGTGTTAAGCACCCTCCATATCTCGGCCAGTCATGTTTTAATCCCTTTGGGTGGTCTACCGGTGTCTCTGTTTAAATGTGATATGTTCGGTGATGACTGCTGAGACGAAACAAATTTCTGTAAACATTCCGTCAGCTAAAATTTTACAGTTATCATTGAATTACGTTATGGTTTTACCTTATATTATTTTATATTATATATTGATATTATATTTTAGTAAACCGGAGTTAGTAAATGTTAATAGTTGGGCTTGTGTAAGGGGCAAATTTTGGAACACGGAACGAAGGAAACACAAAAAGAGGTTAGATCCTCGCTCTATTCACGAAGAAGCCTTTGAGCCTGACTGAATTTTATCATTGTTGACGAATCAAGTGGTCGAAAATTTGTATTACTAATTACATACCGACAGTAATTTCTACCAGTCCCAAATTGCATAACCTGGGGAAGAGCCTAATTATGTGCCTAGCGAACAGTGAACATCCTTGAGAAGATCTCCCATGCACGACTTTTGACGTTATGAAAGTAGAATGTAACTAGGCGATATTTTTAAATGTCTTACTTGATGCAGCATCTCCAAAGTAACGAAAATATGCACACAGCCCCTTTTCAATGAGTTTGTTTTCGGCACCGTACTGAGCAGTAATTGGCTCCAGGCCTAAGGGGATATCGTGCGTGAGGTCATTTTTTGCATGCATTCGTCTCTACTTATCATAGCACCCGTAACGAAACCAACCACGACTGCGGATCAAGCTCACTCCACAAAGGCCACATGGTATCCCCAAGTAACAGTTACTCAAGAACATATGCCAGATGACAACGGTTGCGGTGGTTACATAACGAAGCTTCCGCAACTGATTATTTTATCACCGAAGAGCTTCGTTAAAGAGCTTCGAATTATCAAAAAGTGTAGGGGGATTGGACTGAACAAGTCCTATGGGATGAGTAAAAATACTAGTGTGACTGGTGTCAACTGAGCCCGTGGAACGAAGATGCTGACAAACTGCGTCCGGCAGCCTCGCCGTTATTTATCGTATTCTAATTCAGGACGGTTTTTCCCGAGTGGTTGATGAACTGCTCATGAAGCGAACAAAAAACACCAAAATCTTGACTAATTTTCCAAAATTGGATGACGCGTTTCCTGTTACTCGCGGTCAGTTTGAAAAATTTCCACCCCACTTAGGTTTGTCGAGTTTAGAAATTTTCCTAATTAAATCGGATCGTCAATTAAAAAGTTCCGATTCCCACTTTTCTTTCTCAATTTGATGTGAACCATAGAAACTGTAGTATATGGCTTTCCAGCAAAAAGCTCATCCTCGGAGCCGTTCAGTCCAGTTCTTGCAACATACTAACCGTGTACTAACATGCGCTGAGTTACTTTTCTGCGCCTAACTACCTTATCCTCAGAAGAGAACTAAGAACAACTGTAAAGCAGCAGATAACAGCAAACGAATAGAACAGAAAATATTTTATAGGAATCCTTCTGAATACAGCTATGTCCCCTCTTGCTTCGAAATGTCACGTGAAGCAAACTGTGGACCGGTCTTGGAAGTCTAACCGCATCTATACGATCCAAGGTGTTCCCACCTTTTCACCAAATCGCGGGCGGACTAAATCTAAAACATTAACTGTTTCAGTTAAGAGAACACATCAAGACAAGCGATTCAATGTCCAGTGAACTAGGCCTAATCTCTGACTCGTTCACAAAAGCCTGTCGTCATACTCGAACAACAGGACGAAAACCAGCAGTAAGTTGTGAAAAAATACTTCACGAAAAAAGTATAGTGTCAAAGAAATTCCAACCATGATACTATATCTGAGTTATGAGTGGCATTTGACGGTTGGAAGTTGCTGCAGAACGTTTCAACCTGCATCTAACTGGCGTTTACAGAAATTCGCACGTACGTGAAAATACCACTAGGATCACAGCAAAATTCGTTCCGTTTGTTGGTTTCAATGGATTTCTGATCGCTCAGCTTGACGTTTAAATTGCAAGCTTTTCATTACTAGTAAAAGTGACATCGTCAATATACATGCACAAGTGTTGCCGTTCTCCATTTATAGCGTTGCCAGTGGCCTTGAACTCGAGCTAGTTTGATGACCGTGTCTTGAAAACAACCAGTCTGTTTCCCACTTGATCTCTATTGGTCTGCACTTTAACCTTAGTTTCTTGACATTCGGTCTGGGAAGTTTGATTCGTTTTGTTGTGTTACGTTGTCGCTATTCCCAGTGTTAATACTGCAATCCAGTTTTGTGGGCAGATCCGCTTGAATGACTCAGATTTGCGATTGTGACTGTTTGACTTGAATTCCGGTTCTTTCAGTTAGCCTAATTGTCGGTCTCTTATCCGAGTATGCACGTGATCCAATTCAGTATGTCTATTGGATAGATTATTTGGAGAATACCAGGCTTCCGTAAACTCCCTGATGTGCCTCGTAGTTGGTTGATTCAGAATGCCAACGTAATCCAGATAGAATTTGTGTCGTTCCTGGTCTTCGTGGATAGATGTGAGAGCTAGATAGATGGAGAGAGAGAGTGGGTCATGTCTTCTAGTTTGTGCTAGTTTGTGCTAGTATATTGGAGTAGTCACTTTTTACCCCGTTTGGCCGATATAACACCTGTGGTGGTCAATACACTTGACTCTTTGTACCATGTTTGTCCTTCCTAGCATTTTCGGCCCCTCTTACGTTTCTAATACATCTTTTCAAAATTTAGGACGAGCCATTAGCAACTAGGATCTCAGAACCAATCTCGAAGGTCGTAAAAACTGTTGGCTAAAGCATATCCGTTTCCGAAAGCCCAGTACGTCCATGTGACTTCTCTCAGGTGCACCTATACCACTCTGTTTAAAATTAGCAGACTGCGTTCGGTTTAAAGCATTAAAATGAAAAACGTAGTCTTGTTGATTGGTATGTACGGGACTGTTTTTATCCTGTGAAGTTATGAATTGTTGATATGGTTTTATTGGTGCATTCGCAAGCAAATGTTTATCGACAATTTGCGGCTAGCAAAAAACTTTTGGCTAGCACTTTCCAAGTACCGTGTACTTTTTTGTGCACGACGACTGAAGTAGAAGCTTCCAAGTCGTCTCACCTGCAAACAGTATCGATGATAACCAGATTTCGAGAATCTCATCAAGTACACCAAACTTGATCACAAATAAAATGATGGTAACCACTTTAATTCTTTTGTTTACTATATGACAGACATAGAATAATAGTTCTGAGAGAAGGCCTTGAGCATGGATAGGCTGCTGAGTGCGGAAGTTGGCGGCGACGTCGGGGGAGCAGGGAAGTAAACTGGCGTCCTTCACGGCTGGACGTCACGCGTCACACGTACTTTGTTGGTGTTTGGAGAATTCGCGCGGTATTTCATTTTTTTCTCAATAGTTTAGCAGAATAAAATATTGTTAATAGATTTTTTAAACTTTCTAATTCCGTGCTTTTCTCACACAAGTTGTTTTTGGTACTTGAATGGATGACTTTCTTAGTTCACATAGACTTATTAAATTTTAACCGAACCCAATGGTATATCATACTTTATTTCAAGCAATTTTGGAATGAGCGTATCACGGACAAATCAGGTATAATTACAAATTCCATCTACTCCATGCGGCAGTATGTTACATCATTTAAGTCCAGCCTTACAACTTTTCTCTAATGGCAAAACAATCTGGGGAACTTTCTCCTTAGAATTATTTTATCGCGAACTATGCAGGAACAACACTGTCGTCTATTTTCCCCTTACAACTGCTCCGTAAATCCGTTGGAAAAACGCGTAACCGTTGACAGCAATACCAACAAAGATTGCGTTAGAAATCGCTCGGTTAGCATGAGTAAAGCCACTTGTGGTTTGAGTTTCATGTCTCTTTCCTGAAATAAATCATTCTCAACGAACATAATTTGGATAACCAAATGGTCTCCTTCTGACAGTTTGTTGCCAAGAGGCTCTCGTTTTTTTGTCAGTGTGACGTAGATAAATTTGGGGCAGTTGTCAGTGGAATCCATGCTTTTTTACTCCTACCATGGTCGGATATGGGACGACACGGACATGTCTCCTGTGATACCGGCTCCGGAATAGGTGGTCTACTACCCGGCGACAGAACATAGAAAAACTGGTTTCAGAACACGTTTCAGTCTTAATTTAGAATCATTACATGGACATCTTAGAGTAAAAACTGCCTTACGATTGTTTCACATTTGACAAGCTATCATCTGCCAAAGTAAGTAACAATAAAAGAGAAGGAGTAACGGTAGTGACATTACTCCCTGCCCTGTTATGCGTTGCATTCGTAACGAATAATAAACGTAGTTAGTTAGTAACAGCGTTCATCTTTCTGGGATGGTTTGTCAAACTGTTGAGTTCTAACTGAATACTAGAGCTGACAAACCTGTTACACGTTCTCATATTATCGGTGAGAATGAAAGAAAATATCCGAAATAATAAGTGCACTACTAAGCAATGATTCCTGACACAATTCCCAAAATTTCTAATGGAACGTTGCGGTAAACCCATGTCAACTTTTACAGCGAAATAAAAATTCGAACGGTTCACGTCTGTCACCACTCGGTTTTCGGTTTTGCTCGTTAGTAGAGGTGTTCTTTGGGACTACGGAACACATCAATCCCACCGCACTTATCTTCAGCCGTTAAAAAAGGCAGTCAGATAACGGGGTTATTCTGATCAACTGAGTTAGAATTTTTCAAGATTCTGACATTAACTTTGTTCACGAATGATTTCCTTCGGAAAAATCATCGTACAAATCAACATCCGCAGCTACACTGTTGTACTTGTTGAATCAGTATACTTGTGTGCTTGATGCTTACACTTGGCGTGGAAGGCGCCGCCGGAGACTGCATTACCGATTCAAATGAGACCTGACAATTCAACAGTAGAAATAACCCTAATGATGTTAGGCAACCCTAGGTTACATATAGTTTCCATTTCACAAGAAGCTCCTATAACCTCGCAACCTAGAGTAAAGAAGCACAAAAGTCAGTCTAGTTTTTTTGTTTCTTTGTTTCGTTTAATTCATTTAAGTAGAAAAGGAATTTGCAAAGCGCACGATTTTGTTCCCTTCGAAATAGTCCACGATCTACTTCGTGTTCTTCAAATCTCCCATGCCACATCGATGAACAAAATTTTGAACTTGAATGCATTCGTTAATCATTCGTGATTTTATTACCAATTTGGTTAGTAGTTCAAAACGACCACTTGGCATCCGCAAAACAAAACATATTGGCTCATTTCAGTGAACAAATCTACACAGAGTTTATTCGACGATAATGTGTCAACGGAACTTTACTCACCTATCTTATTTATCTGCTGCTTGCCATTGTTTTCTGTGTTCTGACTATTTGGATCATTTGAACTGGAGATGCCCATGTGTCTCTTCAAATTTTGTCGAGCGCCAAAGCTGTGAACGCGATTCAGCTTTTGTTTTTCAGTTCTGGGAAGCTATCAAACGGGATCTCAGTGAACGATCATCGAAGAAGTTATTTTTCTTCTCTCACTTGTGATTGGTCATGCAACACCATTGCGAAGGTCTGATATATACCATATGACGAACGTATTTATATCACAGTAAAATTATCCCTAGTTTTTCTCTCAACCTGAACTAGAAACCTAGGCAATAAGTCGATTTTCTTGAACTAGGATCATCTGTGAGTTGGAAAGAGAAGCCAAGAGTTACTTGGGAATTTAGTGTCATGGTTCTTGCATCCCGAACCACACTCGAATCGACTATTTTATCGATTAGGGGATTTTACGTGTAGGTGGTAGAGTACCGGGTGGTAAGCAACTTCGTTGCCAGAATTTAAATCAAAACTTCCAGTTTACTTAAGTGGTGATACCTACTTGCGACTTCCGAGACGAAATCGTTGCACTTGAGAATACGAACAGATAAAGACGAGAAATGATGGGATTTCGGTGAACTTTGAACGGGAGTTTTGAAAAGGCTTGCCAACAATTTGCTCACAGTCTTGTCTAAGAAATATTTTTGGGTATCCGGGTACCAGACATTAAATACATTTACTACAAGAGCAAAAATCCTAAAAAGTAATAATTCGGAAGAATTTGCCTTGTGAAATGCTGCTCCAGTTTGCCCCGTTATATCGTCAAATCCGCAGAGTAGGACTATCTTATTTGGTTTAATAAATATACCAGACGATGCACACCCACCCTGCGGCAACCTGATGCGCAAATTCATTTAAACCCATTCAGAATGGCCCTTCGGCTAGGGCACGTGACTCTCGCTCGTTCACATTATCGAACGGGTTGCATCCGAGGGTTGTCATAATCTCACGAACGCTAATTTGCGCGCGGAATCACATCAGATTTAAATTGTCATAAACATTTCTTCAGTGTCAGTAGTGGCGCGCGTGTGAGACAAATGATTCTATTTCAGCAAGTTCTGGGTCAGAAAACTTATCATAACATTTCTTAAGCAATACAAAAATCAATTTTTACACATTTCCTCGGTTGTTGGGTTTCATTCTCTTTGTAAACAGTCCGTTGTAGTAGAGGAAAACTGTTTGGTCTATGTACCACAATCCTCCACACGGAAGATCCCGTTCGTCACTTTCGGCGACCCTCATCTGGAATGGAGCAGAACCACTTTGTATGCATGGTACTGTCGAATCTTCTGCTCCGATTTCCGATCACACGATTGTATGTAGTATGATCAAACTAGCGTATCGTTTCTGATTCGACTGACAATTTGTCAAATCAAATTTTACCAAACTTTCCCCAGTTTACGCACAACTTATGTACTTATATGTAAGTTTCAACTGCTAAGGTCGAATTATTGTTCCCACGGTCAATTATCCTCTTCCGGTGTACACCAGTTATTCAAGTGCCACTGGTGTTTTTTTTGCAAAGTGCAGCTACTTCCCAAATTAGACATAACTGGTTCATTCAAACATTATCTGCATGAATTTCGGCCCCTTTGTAAAAGAATAGAGGCTATAAAGAAATGGTCAATTCGCTCCACACTCGCGGAACTCATGTGTAGAAATACGAGGAATAATTACTCCTGTTGAGCAAGGATGTAACAGATATAAATACAGAACCGACAAAGTCTAAATAATTCGGGTGGTGTGTTGACAATCACACTTATCTTGACATCATCATAAATATTGCTGATAAATGGAACAAACAGCGTAGTTTCGTAATAGGTTTGTGATTTTCACTTACCCTGTGAAAACAAAACCGCAGGAAAGCAAGTTTACGCTGATTTGCTCTCGTTATTGGACTATGAGCAGTGTATTTTTTGCAGAAACGCTTATTCCACCACGGCACAGGTAGTTGACTGTAGTTTCATTGGGAACAGTTGCTTCCTTATCGTTGGTGGTTTGGAAACCGCTGGTGGAAATAACCGTGTCACATTATCCGATTATCGACCAGGTATTGTTCCCACACACACACACATACACACACACACACACACCAAAGGTTCAGCTTTAATCTGTCCATTTCAATATAGTTACCAAAAGCGACAGGTGTGTGTGAATCCAAACAGTGCTTTTTGTTCACTGTCCGCGAACTGTATCGAGAAAAATGACTGGGAGAAGGTACTTCCTGATCAATATGATGCTTCATTATAACGAACTTTCAGGTTAGATGTCCCTCAGTTAAAAATTCATTCATTATTGTTCATGGGGTACATTTTTTCACCGGCCAATTGATTCTCACAATCAGGGATTTCACTACGGTAGCACATCATAGATGACAGTGAATCGTGTATGCATCCTTGTGTGGGATTCCAGCCCCTTATAGAACTAGGGCGCTGAGACTGTTGTACTATCTTGAAAGTGATCATTATCGCCCGCGAACGTCACACAACAGAAATAATGAGTCCAAGATTGTTAGAGCCGTGTTCAAATAGGTCTGCCCCGTAATTTCGTTGTCTGAACAGGTGAACCTCCTAAGTGACTTTATCACTGTATTTTGGTTAGGATTTTCGTTCGCTATTAATCAAAGGTATCATCAGACTTGTGGTGACTGTTACTCAATGCTTATCCCGCTATTCTTGTACGGGCGTTCGTAGTTATTTAGGTTTGATGTATGCATCCGTGTTTCTACGTATATATATATATATATATATGTTCGCGTGTATGCATGCTTTCATGAGTTTGTATGGGGTCTAGGTGGGCTTTCTTGCCCGTTTGTCATAAGCTTTTGCTCTCAGGAAGTTATACACTGAGTCATTTGTTATAAAATGCTTCGATGTTACGTAGAAAACAATCGATGACTCTAATATAGACTGTTTTCATGAGCATCGGGATACGACAGTGTCTGTTCTTTAAAGACTTCACAGGGTTTCTTTCTGAAATCCAAATAGTCTTGTAAAAATGCTTCAGTTTGAAAGTTTGAGGACTGCCGTTAGGTATTCTATAGTTAGAAATCCTGTTTCATTCTTTCAGCTTACGGTCATAGCAAAGAAGTCAAGAAGATTTCTGTCCCGAAAGCAGTAGAAGTAGAAGAAGGCGAATTTTTTGTCATATCTTTCCCAGTGCGTCAACCGAGCACCAAAAACCAGCTAAACAAAACACCAAAAACAAAACGAAAAGTGAGATCAATTCAATACAGTCGATTGTTGAGTCCAGTGTGTGTGCTCCCGGCATCCCTGGTTTCGGTTTCACACATCCTTTATTGTCTAGATTTCTCCCGTTTCTTTTTTCGAAATTCACTTACCGGAATTGGACGATCGTTACAGGATAACTCTGATTGGTTCGATTTTACCACTAGGAGGTGTTCCAAGCTTCAGGTGTTGATTGAAACCGTGTGACTGAACACTTCACGAATGCGCAAAATTTTATCGGTATTACAATAAACAAATAACTTGATAGTACCTGAGTATCAGTGAAAAGGTTTGTTATTTCTCCTAGTTTGAGCAGAAAATAGCAAAACCTTCTTTTGCTTTAGTATGCGAGTAGAAAGGTTAAGTATGTGCCACCAATGACAATGTATACGCCGTACATTATTGGTACACGAGTTGAGCGAGGGAACATGTATCAGACGCATCAGCAAGCATGTGCACATGGTGAGAAAGGAAATCGCCAGTTTGCTCTTTTGGCGCCTGCGATTGGGGAACATGATAACAGGAAAATCTCTAAACAATGTTTCATCCATTTATTCTTTGCTTCCACATTAAAGAGCTCCCACGGAAATAAGCAAAACAATAATTTATTTCTTTATTCGAAACTTACAGTCAAAATGCAAAAGCCTCATTCATCAAAAATCGAATATGAAGGCTGACCTGAATTTTGTCTGACACCATGGCCCAGCTGTTTGATTGCCCGTGACACTGAAATGCAAAGTGACATGTTGCATTTTCAAGGATGAGTGTGTGCATCTCTCTGTCTGTGTGTGCATGTGTACGGATAAACGAGAGACTCAAAGTTACCGCAAGAGGCTGTCTATTCACGCCTAATTTAAATAGGCACAGGTTGGTAAATTAAAGATGACGTATTTAATTTTACTTATCTATGAATCTTCAAGTTTTTGGAATCATGGTAATTTTCTAACTGACTGATCGAATTTATGTAAACAATTTTTTTATCATGAATAACCAAACAAATTGCGGTAAACAATCAATGGCAATAGCAACACCCCAAAATGGTACGACGAAGCGTACAACACTTCGAAATGATAGTCATAATGAAAATCCCAGCTAGACCGGGATTTTGCGTGAATCCACTCGGTCTATGGGAGAGTTTTTCCGAGAATATATTTAGTGTTCGAAAGGCAATTTTGGTATATCTATTACTTGGATACGGGTGAATTTCCATATCACTTTTATGCTCGTACTTCGACTAATCGGATCTATTTTGAATACAATTATTATCAAATTCCGGCCCTAGTCGACTGTTTGTGCCTGTCAATCACCTGTGTGAAAAGCGTCATCTTGCACACACACGCGCACGCATACACACACACAAACATAAAACAAGTATGTCTTGCAATAGATAAGTGGCGGGGAAGTCGTAGCCATTGTTTTAACAAATGAACCGGTATTTCTTCCTCAACAAGGCTTGCTATTGCCGAAAACATTCTGTGGTTTGCAGTTTGTGCTCGGTACAGCAGACCGAGTGTTGCACGTTTGTTCTGTCTGACCTCGTCAACTGCTAGGAATTTGTGCATCGGCTGGCCAGGTCAGGCTAATCCAATGTTTCGTTGAAAATTGGCTTGACAAACGAGACCCCCGATTTCTGACGAAGTATTGTTTTGAGCCTTCCGACTGACAATGTAAACACTAAAATCATTTTTAGTCAAGTTTAGTCAGTCTGTAAGTCACAAGTCGTTCTGTCAGGCAGTAGCAAGGGAAATCCGACAAGCAGTGCAGGATTAGTCACAGAAGTACGTTTACCAAAGTGGACTTTTGGACATTTGGTCATTTACGGATGGTGTAACCCGATGACCAATCAGTGTGAGTAGAATGCATGATACTTGCCTTCGACTGCAAATTGTACACAAAGGGATCTAGCTTGTCGTTTGGATATTCCTGTCTTTGTGTTCACTCGATGACCTCCATGAAGGGATTAAAATCTTGCCAAGTTCAACTGTTGGATCTATCTGCCGTTACAGACATCATCCAAAGATTGTAATGCCAGGATGTCAGGTTATGGCTGAGTATTACCTTGTGATCCAAACTGAGCAGAACGGCTAACGGCGAAATCTGTATGGTTCATAAAGAAATTCCGGAAAACATAATTCAGAACGAATCTCGGTTAGAATGGATCGATGGATTAAAATTTAGGTGATGCTTAACAGGTAGTAGATAATATTTAGGACTCTCCAAATGCATAATAAATCTGAAATTCTAACAATGATCCTGAGGTGCCATGTAACCAAATTCCGTCAAATTCTACACTAAGAAACAATAAACGTTTGAGGTAAGACGGGAACGCGGATATCTGCGTAACAACAATCAAATCGAATCCGAGCTTGCATGCCTTGTCCCATTTAGCACACAAGGTTTTTTAATGCATCAGTCGAAAAAGTAGTTATTCATTGTCTCGTTTGATGAGATGACCCTGCCCAATTGCGTAATCGGTCAGGGTGTAAAAAACAAAGCGATAAACATATCATCAGACAAAGCTTGAGGTAGAAACAGTGAAACCCAAAACAGCTGAGATCTTATAAAAATATCACTACTCACGTGAAAATATGGGTGAGAAACGGTGCCATTCGGTATTCGGTATGTAAATGTACAAGGTCGACCGACCGCACTGATGTGGAAGATAGGCACTCTGGGAAGGAGTAGGTGTGTACGGGTAAAGGGATGACACATTTGCCAATCGATAAGCGGTCATAGGCTCACGAAGGAATTCTCGAATCAACTAGGGAAACAAGAGTGCAAAATCTTCCATCATTCCTTACCGAGTGGGGTTTGGAAACGCGTATATGAATAGAGATAGCATCAACTTATCCATCCTCTCATCATAGTGAAATTTATGTTTCTATATCAACATGCGAGTACTGTCTTATTCAAATAACTTTATTATAGGAACAACAAAAGCAGACCATTAATTTTGAGCCAGTTCTGAAAGCCTTCTTCTAAGTATTCCCTTCCAGTAAGTGTGTAGTTAGTCCATTTGTGTAGGAACAGAACAGTCAAGAAGACAGATCATACAATGCATTTTTTCAGTTTTTCAACTCCTGGGCTACTTTATCATTTCATTTTCCTCAAGAAGGACGCTTCATCGGATGTCTACTACATTTCGGGCGTTTGTGACTCAGGTTACCGAGAAAGCAAGCAAAATTAGAATTTTCGTAGCTAAAACTTAATCTGCGCTAAATTGCAAGCCGCGAATCAGTGTGAAATGTTGATGTCAAATCCCGACTGCATTCATTTCTAATTATTTAAATCAGATTTCCCGCCACCTCTGTTCGTTTGTTTAGAGTGCATATAAGTCAAGATGCGCTGATGAAGTAAGTCCTAATTTCATGTTTTCACGCAAACGAATGTTCACCACGCAATGAACGAAACCACCCATATGGGCTTTCTCCAAGACAGTGACTGATTTTGAAATGGAGTTCCAGTGGTTGAGCTGGAATCCGAATCGATACAGCCATGCGGTTTGGTAAAACCCACTGATGTGCGAGCTAGCACAGGTCAGAAAAGGAACGACACTGACTGATCATTGTGGATACGTAAGGATCAGAGTTAGAAAAATTCTTCTATTTTCTATGACTTTTTGAAAAGCACGTCCAGTGAACAGACTCCTTCTATATGACAACAAAGAATTATTACATTTTGAACGGCTGGCGAAGCTGTTTACTAGTCATCTTCTGACTAAGTTAAGAGAATGCACTGATAGCAAATGACCAAAAAGACTGGTGTATTGGAAAATTTTAACGAATGTAATCGAATACATCAATGTTTCTCTTTCGTGAGGATGCGAGTGCTGAAACTAGAGACTAAAATGTCAGATACAGCAATCAGAATCCCAGAAAAACTAGGCAATGCCCAGCGCCAACTTTTCTAACCAGCTAGACGCCTTCTTCTGCTGTTTTCTACTCACTAATTTTTTTCTTCAGTCCAGTAAATGGATTGTTTGCTTTCATGATGGAATAGCATCCTTGACACGAGCTTCACTGGCATAGTCCACTGGCCTTTAACTTTCCAGCGCCACGTTTTTTCTGTTATTGGTTTTGCACAAGAAGATTGTCACATTGTTTTACCTTGGTTGGTATGGTAGTAATGTAATTCATAAATTGTTATCTCACGGGTGGAAAAAGTACAAGAATTTATCAGTCGATTTGCGTATGCATAATTAGTGTGCGCCGTCGGTTTTAGTCAGATAAACGCAAATAGTCTGTGCTTCCAGTCTGCATGGTTGTGTGTGTGTGTGTGTGTGTGTGTGTGTGTGTGTGTGTGTGTGTGCGTACGCAGTGATGAAAATCACATTCATCCGCGAACTTTATCACGTGGGTTCACGAAACCAGACTGTGTGCAAATTGTCCTTTGTTGTTGTGACAGTGTGAACAGAGCAGACCTAGTAACAATGCAATTTCGGTATGTACAAACAGTCACACAGTGATCATGTGTTCTTGAATATTCATCACTACGGTAATGAACCAACTTGAAAACAGCTCCTCCCGGTGACATCATCTTTAGTGTTTCGAGTGATTAGCTAGAACTCCTCTTTGTCACTGTTTTTTGTGTGTATGTGTGCTCGTGTTACATGTGCAGAACCTTTTGTTCCGAGAATCACCACGCTGAACATATCAGACGAAATGCTAGCAGTCATCAACAGGACCAATAGATACAACAAGCTGATTGGTTGAAACAACTAACCAATCGCATAAGGCGAATCGGACAAAAGTGAGAGCGTGTACAACGTGACGGAGCACTAAATGACTCTAAGGACACAATTATACAGCTGGCTGCCAAGAGATGTTCTGTGCTTGCAATTTCATTGATTTTCCCGAAGACTACTGTTTATCATCTCATTCGATTTTGGATTTATCATAAACAATACCCAATACACATTGCTCACACTCAACCGCTCGTTACCTGTCTACTGTTATTCCTTTGATTATCCTTTGCAGATTCATTATCTCTCTGCTCGCCTCAGCAATCTGGTCTCACTCATAGGTCTTGTGCATGCTCAATACCGATCCCGTTCCCATTTGCCTTGCTGTACGTGCGTGCGGATTCGTGCAAACTAGTGCATGCTGATCTCGATCAATGCTGGTCGAGATATTCGTATTCTGCACGGAGTGAGTATCCGATCGATCAGTGAGCAAGTTTGATCCGTTGGTTTACTTCGTGGGTGAAGAACAGCCGTGCATAGCATCCCTGTAAGATTAAAAACGACACAGGTCAACGAGCGACTGAGTCAAAGAGCATCATTCAAACACCGGGGCTTTCTGTCGTTTCCCCAAACATGCAATGGTATCGATTGCGATCCACAGTGAAATTCTGGCACCAGTCTGTGATTTTATGGACTTGTTTACACCTGCTGGTCAATCCCGTAATCGAAGCACGAAAAGGAGGTGAGTCTCGCAATTTTTCCGGTACCGATCGTTGTCTGGACAGTTTCGCTGCATTTTATTTTCCGTTGCACTTGGCCGTGACCGTGTATTGATTTCTCTATACCATCGATAAACCTCTGGTTGTCAGCGGGATGAACCCAGCTCCATTAATAAAGAAAAGGAAATAGCCATCAATTCAATGTTTGCCTTGAT
The DNA here is from genome assembly GCA_008360955.1 of Fasciolopsis buskii. Lineage (NCBI taxonomy): Eukaryota > Metazoa > Platyhelminthes > Trematoda > Plagiorchiida > Fasciolidae > Fasciolopsis > Fasciolopsis buskii. Next base: position 31,634 of record LUCM01005770.1, read on the forward strand.
GCAGTATGAAGTATTTTTTTCTGTTACTCCGATTACTGGTACAAGGTTTCATGGTTCCTCAGTGTAACTGTTTGATCATTTGCACGCTCCCTTTTGACTTCGCACGCTTTTGCTTGTACAAACCCTTTGACTGTCGTGTCTGATTTTGCATGTCAGCCGTGTTGAGTTTATCGCATTTTGTCCAATGTGTACAACAGCCGACTTGGATGCTGTAACCGATTGGTTAAAATCTCTCTAACCTAAGGTCGGAAATTTCACTTTACTTGCGTCAAACCCTAAATGATTTTCTTTATTTGAACATATTCATGTGTAAAATAGCGCACAAGGAATTAGCCCGCTACATTTACATTCCCATTGTTGAAAACTCTTAAAATTTGTTGTTTGAAGGTTGATGAATGTAGTAAAACTCGATATTTCGTTTGTCTAGCTGCTGACCCGAATGTTTTTGATGACACTGATAGAGTTTATTGATTGCAACTAACTTCGGGGTTGATTATCATCACTCCAAACTGCTGTACGGAAGACGTCCCAAACTTTAAACAAAACTAAGCTTTGCTATGAAAGGTGCCCTTCACGTTCTCCATTCCTGGGCTTGTACATCTGACTGGTGATAATCCAACTCGAACATGAAATGATCGAATCGGTGTGAGCAATATCACTGAATTCCTAAACAATACTTGCAGCAGTTCAAGGGCATTGAAAAGCAACTTAATCTATTTTGCGGGCCGAATAAACAATAGCGAAACAAACATTTCAGTTTGACTTTTGTCGTTGAGTTCTACGGTTCTGGAAAACATAGGAGGTGAGTACATCTTATGTCCGTGATTATTTTGGTGATTAAGAAAAGGTCTATCCTGATTCTTCAATCTCGTGTTGTCCTACGAGATTGAAAAAATCACCATCTTGGACAGCCGAACTACTGAATATCCACATTTGAATACGCAATCAAATAAGTAGAAGTCACTTGCATAAGTATGGTGAACAACACCGCTAATTGGGATAGCGTTCCGTAATAAGATATCGTTGAAAAAGCTTTACGCGCCTAGGTTTTTCCAGGGTTTCTTTGAAGAGATTGTTTCAGGGCAGTTTGTTCAGCTCAACGATACATGTGTTGTGCACTCGAATCCCCTACTATCCAAATTCTTTTCCTTTTGTTATTAAAAAATGAAAGTTTCGGTGATCTCAGTCGCTAAAATACGGTTCTTGAATAAATTCACGATCTAGTGGAACAATGACCTCGATTTTTCATGACAATGTTTGGCGTTATCATTTCCACCCTCACCAATGTGTACGTTCTGGCCAAATTTATTTGGATAATGTCGATTTGGGTCCGTTTTATGAATAGCTTCTACTACTTGGATTTTCAAATTCGCGCCCGGATAACAATCTAAGCCTAGAGTTAGTCCGTTTTCTTGACCTTAAAAAACAAGGTCACCTGGTGTGACCACATTTTCGAATGTATCGCACATTACCTTTGGCCACGGAATAGCAGTATTCAAGTAATCGTTATGTGTAGACAACTTTTCACCGTAGAGCGACATAACAAAAAATAATCGACCGCCTTTGCCACATAACCTTGTTCATTTCAGCCCCGGATACCGGAATTGTTGAAACAGAATAAAGACAAGCAACTGTTGTGCATTTCATTAGGGTCATTTGACTTTTCGATTTGAAATTCCTCGCTGACTGTTTATCACAGGTGGTAGTCTTACGTTTGGGGTTTAAACAACAATTTGAATAAATCGGGTGAAATGTACAGATATCGACAGTTCCAGTGGAACGGTACAATCCGAACAAACGGTAGGCATTGGACTTTTCAGCCATTCGGAATCGCATGAAATCCGTGAAATTGAAGTGTATACAAAAAATACACACATAGTACTAAATCAAAATTATGTCCATATGACCCAAGTCAAAGCAGAATAGAGTTTACAATAGTTCTGGCAAGCGTTCATTTTTACTGAGTTAGATATAATTGAAATCTAAATAGTAATTTTACATAATTATCAGAGAAAATAGTGAAAATGAACGGTGCCATGTTTATGCTGTTTGATGGCGGTTGCGGTCAGCATAAAAAGCCGAGAAGAACGGCATCACCACAAGTTGGTCGTTATGCTGCCACACTGTCGATAGGCCACTCCGATTGATTGGAAGCACAGTATTTCACGTGTCCTGAATTGGAGATTTTAGTGTAAATGTAAACCCTTAAGGAGCAGTAACTGGATTCAATCCATTTGAAATCGCAAATTCGTTTGTAATCTTTCCTTACCAGCCGTGAGGCTCTCCGGGAGTACAAGAAGTTCTGGAACATTTCGCACGAATTCGACTGACTTTTCTTAGGTATGTCTTAGATAACTGGAAACCACTGCTCTTGATCTAGCAGAATTGTTGGCCCAGGTATGCTGAATATCAGGGTGATAACTGGGATGTCAAATTTGGTTAAAATTTAACTTCCCAATTCAAATCTCCGCAACCCGTTATCGTAGCTGCTTTGTGCCAGAACCATCACACTCTCATCAGTCTGACTGTTACCCGACTACTTTGTTTGTCTAGTGAGACCCACTTGAATGTTTATACACGATACATGTTCCGACTGCCTCCCAGGTTGCTTGGACCGACTGAGTGAAATAGCTGACGAATAGGTTGTCATTAATTTCAAACATCGGAATCGCTGTTCTACATAGGTCCCTTGCTTTGTTTTCACAAATTGTCCTAAGTGTCCTGACTGGGTTTCAACAACAGGATTCGCGTTCCTGCATGACATTCTTTTCACAACGAGGGAAACTGACAATTCCTTTAGGGAATTTAATGAACTGACTCATTTAAGCAGGAAACATGCAGTACGTAATATTCACTTCGGAAATGCTTCCCGCCGAATGCCATTTGTCTCGTAAACTCCATCATTTCATAGTGTGACCCATCTTTCCACTAAGGATATTAAATTTCCCGCACCCAGATTTTTCTGCAAATAACTGAAAAACGAAGCACAAGAAGAATAAATTGGGTGTGATTTACTTTGAGTCATTTCATTTCTTTTTATTCCCGGCGAAAATCTTATACTGTGCCCTGACAGACTTTCAGACGCTGAATCTCTCTCAGATGGATTCGTGGTCGATGAGGAATCGATATTTATGTAAACCCTATGACTGTAAAAACGTTTGACAAAATGTGATAGACAAAAGAAACCTTAGAAAAATGCAAGGAAAGATCTCCAAATGTCGAAATAAATAAAATATAAATATATTGAGTATGTGATGTTACTTCAACCCAGTCCTGGATACCTATTCGAAGTTTCAAAGCAGGCGAACTCCTAGGTAAGACAGAAAGGTTCAAGGGGTGTGACTACAGTAACAGGCTAGCTCAAATGTCATGGAGACTAAAGAATTTCGATATTCATCATGCTAAATCCATTGTGTGCTCCATTTATTCCTTCTTGTTGACTTGCTTTCAATGCACTCCCATACTAGTTTATTAAAAGTATACTGGAAGTTTTAAAAACTAAGTCGATCGTGTAAAACGGGATACACTTGTGTGTGCATGTGTGCGTCTGTGACCCAAAGTCATTTCAAGCACAAGATTTCGTTTGACCTGTGCGGTTATACCAGTTGGGCGTCGCTTGGAATGTGAGAAAATGCCTGGGGACTTCAGGTTTCGAGAAGATAGCGGAGAATCGTGGTGACAGATGTTTACCTTGGCTTTCCCTCCTCTAGCTGCCTCTTGTCGTCGTCTAGTTGCTCTGACTTGGGTTGGAAATGACACATGCTGCTTGCCTGAAAATTCAGCAATTGACGAACTTCATCCTGGGTTGTGAATTCACGTTACTGGGCTCTCCAACCCGTTTGAGAAGCACACGTTCTCGGTGTGTTTTTCGCCAGTGTGCATTCAGCCTAGCTCTGGTTATGGGTGCTGAAAAGCCTCGAGACTATCAGACGACTATCGCCGACTAGCGGACCATAGACAGAGACCAATAAACAAGGAAAAAATCTATCCTATCCCTTGGTTATCAGCCGACCTTTCGCCATACTTAATATACGCTTCAATACCAATGACTGAATTGTATCAGTCAGTATGGTTTTTATGGTACTCCTCATCTAATGAACCGTTCTTACTTCGCCCTAGGCTTAGTGATCCAACTTTGCAACCTACTCAGTCGATATTTTCCATCCTAGATCCTTTCACGTCGCGTCAAGCGGGCTAGATTTAATTGTCATATACAGCCAAATGGCCAAAATTAATTGGGTTCGGATCATACAAAGTCAAAGGGATAACAGTATGTCACAGATTTATCATAACTCTTATCCGCGATTAGAAAGCTAGAAAATAACTAGCACCAAAACAAACATGTTCGACTTGCAGATGATCACTTCAATTAATTTCGGTCTGCCAGAAGACCACTTTCAATCCGATAGAAATCTTAATTGGACTGTCGCAAAAGAACGATATTATGGTCCTACCCACATGTATCTAAGGTGACATCTCACTAGATTACTAAAACAGGTTCGTTGTTCAGATAATTCCGTTTGGCTTTGAACGTGTGAAAATATCGTTTTCCGCTAGTGTTCTCGGTTATGGAATCGTCGTATCAGTCACCACGAGGGGTTTGTCAGGTGTGAAAAGCCCCGGATTTAAATAAGTTTCCGAAGGAAGACCAGAATGTGTATGTGCCTGTAAAATTGAAAAGACCACTACGCCCCCCAACCCTCTGATTGCACCAGTCTCGCCTTCATTGGAAAATTTGCTTGGTATGAGAAACATTTCTTTAATCGTTAGCTTGTTTTGCGGCTGTGCTACGTTTATATATATATATATATATATATATATATAATATATATATATGGGGGTGTGGCTCACACACACACACGCACATACACACACACAACAAGTCAACAACTAGCAGTGACGGAATTCTGGTTAGAACGTCAATTTGTTATTAGGTCATTTAGGTAATTGGCTGTTTATCTTAGTCCGTACAAACCTCGGTACCGGGACCACATTCTGACAGTGGGCGCAGATCGAGCATCCAGGACGAAAGTGAAACACAAGGCGGATGATATGGTGTGATATTCGCACTGGACGGCAGGAACTGTCTGTTGCTGGAACGCAGAGAACGATTTCACTAACAAAGCAGAACAAAGCAGAACGAACGGACATGGTGAATAGGTTACAACAATTGCTCGAAATCAGCGACCGAGCATCACGTTGCTAGAACCTCATCAATTCGACTAATAAAGAGCTATCAGGAAGGGATGCTTTTCAGATGAACCCTGAAAAAAAAGAATCGTTTTCTGCGAATACATGAATCACGTGGTATTATAGGTAGACCTTCAAGTCCATTTTAGGACATTACAAATTGATGACTTCTTGCCTGAAAGATTCGATAAGCACTATGGACACTGTCGTTACAGCCGTTTCTGCCATATCTGGATCATCGTCTGCATATCTAGAGCACAAACCAAGAAAGAAAAACTCGGAGTCAAACACAACAGCCCCTAGGACATCCAGTTTGCTAAACGTAAATGGTGCATTGTATTGTTCCCTTTTTGGTCAATGAAGTTCGCCGGCCACCACGTGCCTGAGTCCTAGTTACCGAGGGTTCGCTCTTCGAAAGCAAGGGTGTTACAAACAACCCTGAGGAGACATTATCCGACCGATGTAGTTAATTCTACCTGCCCCGGACTATTTGAAAACCGCAACAAATTTAATTCTATCAGAAATAATTTCTTGTTTGACGAGCGACAACGTCTTTTATTTTCTGAAGTTTGATATTCTAAAATGAATATTTTGATTGGTATGTGACAGTGAGGAGGAATCCCCACCTCGTTGTTACTTCTCAGTATTTGAGCTCAAAAATGGAATAGCATGTTCTGTTTGCTTGTCACACTGATTTTTCAAAGCCGGTACTTGTGAGTGAGCCAGTTCGGATGGAAGCTGCAACTAAACAAAAACGAACAATAATTTTCTCATATCAAGTCAGGTGGATTAAGTTCTCCAGCGAAGTCATCCTCTTAGCAACTAGAATTCAGAAGTACCATGCGGAGCATTGGACGCTTCTATCATTCTGGGCAAACTTTTCTGGAAGCTCAACCCTTGTACCGAATTGCAAAATGTACTGGCAAGTAATTCCTTAACGATACGGATTCATGTGGCGGATGAGGTTACCCAGGGAACAGTGGGATACCGCGGGTGGGTAGCATTAATGAGAGGAAAGGGCAAATTCATCCTGAAACTCGGAGTAATTTTAGGGCATGCAGGACCCCAGCAAGTAAGGCGGCATTACCAACCGAATGATATAAGTCGCCGCCTGCAACCAAAGTGACTGATTATGCAAAGTTTCGAACCTAGTAGCTTCAAGGTGATAAATATTAAACAGATTTCACTAAGATCCTTGCAAGTTGCACATAACTCAGTGAGGCATGCATTGTTGGACCGTAGTTGCTTTTACTTTTCGCGATCAAACGAACCGGCTGATTCAGTTCGATAGTGTAAACTGCCTGAAACCAACAATTTATTAAGACAATCAACGATGTTTCCGGATACCAAAATTAGGAATTAAAGATCATTTGCTCAAATTTTTTGAGTAGCCTAAACTTCCGGAGTGCCCATTTTGCGTCTTGTTTCTGTTTCCAATTCTAATTAGTGAGAAGCCCATGTGTCGACATAACTGGCAAACCATAATATGAATAATTATTTTGAATATTCCGGATAGATATCCGGGACACTATAGTTATCCGTGGCGCCGCCGTGGTTTCACAAATGGCAGTCAAAGCCAAATGTACTTTAGGCAAACTGGAAACACCTGACTCGCCAATATTTTACAAATTTCTCAAAAAGAAAACAATACCATGCAACTTTTCGCCTCTTTTCTTTCGATGCAATCGCGCAACGGTAGCAAGAATCATGCGATGCAAGACTGTTTTGATGTAGCACATTGTTTACTGGCTATTTTCATCAAACCTGATGGCCAAGTTGGTTTCAGGCTGCCACTGCTGTGAATAGCACGAGATTACCTCCAGCGATGCGGAAAAATTGGTGCAGATAAGGGGGCTGTTTTGCCCTGTCGAAGAAATAACACATGTACTAAGCACGTCGGATGACGCATTATTCAGACAGTGGCAAAATGCCCACGTGAAAGGTGTAGCCTCTAGGCGAACCCGGATACGGAAAGCCATCAGGTCAGGTCAACACGGCCGCATTCGGTCCCTCTGCCCTCTGGCTTCATCGAAGGTAGAAACACATCCCCTCTTTCGACCACAGCAAATCATCATGGTTTTCATTTGATAGGTAACATGCGAACAGAAAATCACGGGGGTTTATGAACATGCACCTCCAGATGAGTTTTAAAATAGTCCGGTTTAGGCAACTTTGTCTGTTCGCTTAGAGGTAGAACTGAATTTGTCGAGCCACGGTGCCATGTTGTGTGTGCCAGGCGTTGTATACTTTACTCATCTGGGGGAGGTCACTGAAGGGTCACGAGGATAACTGCAGACAGTGTCAGTCGGCATGCTGCGGAGAGCATCGTTGGGCCTTCTACACCAAACACGTCTAGGGCGTTTAGCATGTGTGCACACTGACGGCGTGCGAATAGGAGCCAGAAGCTTAGCAACACATGGATGTAAACTTTATTGTAACTGAAATGCTAGCGGAGGAAAGTAGCGACCGCATATCTCATCAGATGCGTCATGCATGCATTCAGACGAGTGCGAAAACCTCATCAATGTCATGCACATTCAAAGACCACGAAATCACACGGCTGTTTCGAAGTGATAAGCCCAAGTAGAAGGAATGATGATACAGTTTAAGAAGGGGAAGGGGCGTTGGAGGAATGTTTTCAATCAATCCGTTGGTTGCACATTCTCAAGGTGAAAAATCTCAGGTTAGCCCACTTTTGACTGTTGTTGGATCTTGTTACCAGGCCGTAGAGAAAGTCATTGTCATGTGATATAATCAGCTGGAAAAAGAAAACACCTTAAACTACTAATCAACCCGTTAGGCACATACATATATTATTTATTACATGAAACTTGATCAGTATGTATCTTCATGGCACGCATATGACAGTGCATGATGAATCATGCGACTGGTGAATTGTCAGCCATGTTTCTTTATGTGAATAAAACATGAACAGCGGGATTCATTCATCCAGTTTAGCGCGAGTTGCAGACACTTATGGACATTCAGATAAGAATTGTACTTGTGGGAAGTCAGTTCTATTTCCGAAGGTAATTTATATAAAAGAAGCCGTCTAATGCTTGATAAATTAGTAAATCCTCAAACTATCGTTTATATCATAAACCTTTCGACCGTTACGGCAAACGATCTAGTAAAACAAGGGTACACGAAGTTTTAACATTTGTGTACACTGACGTTTTGCAAGTAGGCTTTTGACTCAACCGTGAATGCATTTTCAGCTCACCGATTACAAAGCAGAATGAACCGAATTGTGCCAGTGACAGCCTGAGAAGGTGTACAATTGTGACGAAAAATGTTTGACAAAAAAGGGAGTAAAAAAACTTTGACGATCACAATACAGTTATCTGATCTGATTCATTAAGTTAGGCGTTGAACAAAAACATTGGGCCAAATCGACGGAACATAGGAGCAAACACGTAATATTGAATTAAAATGATCCGTTATCAGCTACCGCTTTGCGACGCCTGTCCTGTATCTTTACCGTACAAATTAGTTAATTGACATTGCTATCGCTTACATTTAATCTACAAAAAAGCCGAAAATATTCAGCTATCCCACCCATGATCTAATTCTCCAAATCATAAATTTGCAAGGCCGGTTTAAGCTATACGTCCGATGTACGCAGGTGTGTAGGCTAGGTAGAAGAACGCATAACGTCTGCGCGAATAGCACATTATATGAATCCAGTGTTTCGTAGTGCGCACACATAAAGTTAGAAAATATCCGTAAATTTCGCAATAATAGAATATCAATTTTGGTCATAATGAGAACTGTCATATGACTAGGCAAAATTAATGTCAGGTTATGTTGTGTCCTGTAGTGATAGGGTTCGATCAACCGTTAAGTATTATTTCGGATAGTCTAGTGACTTGCTTGTGTGACACGAAATCCCTCATCCTATGTTCAAAACCCAGGAGTCGCTGCAGATCCTGTGAAATAGAGTTGTACAAGGTCCGCGTAGTTTTCAACTGTGAAATTATTTTATGATGAATTTTGCCAGTCATCAAACACAAAAGTAACTGACAGGTTTGATTACTTGGCAGAACAAAAGATACTCAGCGAATGATGCGTAGGATTGGTCGGTGTGAGACAATTCATCGAAGAAAGCAAACCTCCACAATCCTTCAAAAAAGAACGGTATGGTTTGAACCCGTAATAATTTGGGCATGTGCCCTATATTAGATTGAGTGTGATCTAGCTCAACCGTTGTGTGAGTGATTGATTTACCAGTTCCCTGACGTGCATCGTTAATTCACACAACTCACTTTGACCGGCTTACTTGAAGAAAACAACTTTTGACTGATTGACTGACTGAATGACTGACTGTCTGAGTGATCGTTGTTGTTTTTTATCAGCTTGAAATTTTGATAGTTTGTTTTCGTCGTTTTCCCCTTTTCCACGAGAGAGCGATGAGGATTTGGCGAAAAGGTACAAAGACATTTGATAGCCTGGATAAATAGGTGCGCGTTGAACTTGTAATCGAACAAACAGCAGACTACAAGGAAGCTTTCCATATTTGCATGCTTCATTCTCACCAGCTTGCATAGGGAACTCGGCCAGTCACCTTGCGTCCCACGTCGTGCCCGGCTGTTTGTCGGTTTTATTGCCCGTGTAGTGCCCTTTCTCCTTTGGGGCTCGTAATATGTGTTTAAGCTCGTTAGAACTAATCAGAATTTCGGCTGGTGAATTCTCACGTAGTACTAGAAGAAACCGAGGGATCACACATGAGTTGGCCATGATTCAATAGACATTTGGTGTACTTGTGTTTCATCACGACAAAAAACCGACAGAACAAATTAGGCGGTACAGTGAACAAAATCTGTTTCTATTGTCCCTTATTTTCTTGTTTAGGGAGTACAGTGGAAGGTCTGGGCTAAACCAAATATACATCGGAAGCAATACGACGTTCGCAATTCTAAGACCGCATCTCGTAAATCATCACTTTTTTAGTCTTCCGCAAATTTCATTCTCCTTGTGGGATAATTTAGCTTCCAGTTTAGACAATCGATAACTTGCCATTTTTTTCTCAGTTCGCAGCGCAAGATGCGGGGCAAACAAATTGGTGAAACGACGCCGGGAAAAATTTGAAAGTGAATGTTTTACAATCAAAGGCAACTTCTTTTTTTCCAGAGTTGGTGCTAAGCTGTCAAAAATTCCTATGATTTTATTGCAATGGGCATCGTTTGAGCCGGGAAAATTCAAACCAGTTTATTCACCTGTTCCAAAGTTCTTGGTGGTAGAAGGATCACAGATAAGTAAGACAACAGTATCCTCGTTCCCATCTGTGATCCTGGAAACAGTTATGATTTTTTAAAGATTCTAAATGCGACAGAAACGAAAACTTGTAAATTCCATTAACGAAAGGACATTTGGCTACTTTGTGAGTGGACTGAGCCAAAGCAAAGTGACATATCTTCACTTAGAAAACGCATCCGGAATGTACATACTTACGGATTGCGAACCATCGATTGCATCGACCAACATATCTGTTTTGCATAACGGGGCCAATAGTGATAACCGAAATCACAGATGATCACGGACAAACCAAATGAGATACCCTAATATGGACTTTATGGCGTTAAGATGTGTCAGGCGTTTAGTTTTCCGGGTCAGGCCAAACTGTCGAACTCGTGCTATTTTGTTATACACACATACACACACACACGCGAATACTCAGTTTTCCAAAGTGTTAGACTGAGTAGTCAAATTTGGTAATGATAAATCTGTTGACATCTTGAGATAATCTACATATGTGAGACTGACCAAAACAGACCGTCAGGTAAATTCTCACATTTTGCAAGCATTTAGACCAAATAGGGATTGGAAGCCCATGCCTCGAGATCATCTGAAGAATCCATATGATTCACTGCTAAAAAGACTTGGCTTTGTGGCTCATTCTGCGAAAAGAACGTGGCTGGCAGTTTCGCTGCCTGCACAGTTCCTATTGATGAACATCCTTTAGGGTTAATGGCTCCGGGAATAAGGAATAGTTGTTTTCCTGAAATAACTCACCGTGTGATATCATTGCTCATTTGGCCACTAAGAAACCATGGAAGCGCTCTACAGCTGTATCATCCTTGTTAGGAATCATCAGCAGTACATATCGACCCCGCCCGAACTGGGACGCGAACTCGGGACGAACGATTCTGAGTCGAACGCCTTAGCCATTACGCTACCGGGCAAGCTCTGTTTTGTCGACAGCGACGAACCACGGAATCAAGTCCTGGTCCCCTGTGATTCATAAACAGGTTAAGGATAAACGTGTGCTCAGGAATTCAAACCGTCCACTTGATAATCAGATCAACGGATTTCGAGTGGCCTCAATTATTTGTTTCACTAGCACACCTGATGAATCAGCTTGTCCGGCCGGAGGATTTAAGCGTATTGTTTTCAGTTATTTTGGACGGCTCTCCCCCTTGATAGCTATCGATGATCCGACTGACTTTCACTCTCTGATGTACAGTTCTGCAGCGTGTATCGGCTTCCATGATTTAGTGGGCTCATAATTGAGAAAAAATCCATTTAAACTTTTCAAAATTACCAGTAGAATTTACCACAGGATTGGTCAGATCACATTCTACTTTTTCGAATGGTGCTTTTGTTTGGTGAATTCGTTTGATGAAAAATGCCCATTGATTCTCCATAATTGCAGATATCCCTCAGGGTAGTGGACCAGTACGATAAATGCCATATCTCAGCAAAATTATGGGGCCATTCCGAGATTAAAAAATTGGCCGAATCGGGATTCTTGGACGACCAAATGACTTTCACGATGCCTTAATGATTCCACACATAGAACCTTGACAATGTTCGCAGTGATTGCCGAATATTCATCTCTTTGTGGTCGAACAGCGCATTATCCTACAGTTTAACAATAGGTCATACGGATTTATGTTCCCCTGGAATGTCATGTTTTGTGTTGAAAGTGTAAGTAATCATGAAGCATTGAGGTTACCTGGAATTTCGTGCATAATTCATTGGGAGTTAGTCTTCTGATTTTTTTAAACTTGCATATCGACTAAAGCTCTTACTGCCGCACGTTGTAAACATAGTACTTTTATTACAAAGTTTGAGACTACGGACTTGTAAACCGTGTTTCGCTAGAAACCACTACGGCACCACTGGCGGACTATAGAAGATCTAAATCCTACATTGTTTTCAGTAATTACATGTCATATTCCGATGTTGTGTAATCTGTGTGCAGCGTGTCACCTATGAGGTTTTGCTCTGGAGCTTTGTCACTTGTTCTCGGACCGTCAAAATTCTTACTCTAAGACTATGAGAAATACTTACTCTAGTGAAGACAAGCTGTCTATGCATACTACACAAATCGGCCAATGCAGTACTTTGAAACTAGTCTGAATGTGACCTTGTACACTCAGTTTATGCACAATGCGGAGATCTAGTCAGAGTGGCTAATCCTCGCCCAATATTCAAACGGACCGGAACTTCACCGATCACCAAAGAACATAGGCTACGCACGCGTTCCTGAGATGGATCGAAGGACCAGCTCGTCAGAACACGCACATCGAAACAAGCCCATTTGTTTCAAAACCGATTTTACGGGTTTAGTGGTTCTAAGTCCCAATGTGTTCAATTCACTTACCTACACCAGAAGGTATCTAGCTCAAGTTTGTTTCGTATACATTTGAACGTGCCTGTTTAGAAAGCGTTGTCTGACATCAGCTACGTGATGTACTCTTTTGAGACAATGAACAAGCGGCAACAAAATGGAATGTGGTTCGCAAAATTAGTGCATAAAACTTCTCTCCCCTTTAATTTGGTTTTATTACCAAATATAGTTGACTAAAAGAGGCCACAAAAATGTGTGGACAGATTTGGAATATAAAAGGGGGTGCCTACAAACCGTTGAAATAGTCACTTCCGTTTAAACACAAGAACTAGCAAGCGGGAAAAATGGGTCTAACTGGACAACGTTTCCTGTATCGTAAGGACAACATCCGAACAGAACCTAAAAAATATGAGAACCACGGTAATCCCAATTGAACAGACTATTGCTGTTCAAACAAGAAGCTTTTTTCTTGGAGAAACAACAATAACAACAACTGCAGTCGGAAGAGGGGAACGAGGATGGGGATGGGGAGAAATTGCGCATTCACGTCATTTTTCCCAATGGATTATGGTGGCTTCCGGATTGGATGGCACACAATTAGCCTGGCGACTCCTGACGTTTGATCAGAAGTGACTCGGTAACTGCTGACTTTTCCCAATCCTCGGGTACTCACTTATCCCGGAACGAGATAATCTGTGCTCGTAAGTTTTTATTCAGCCAACTACTGAATTCCATTTCTGTCTCCAGTGGAAATGTACACGTGATCCTTTCGGAGTTATTTCCTTGCAGCGTACTTGCCACGCATACAAATGCAAAAATCCACTGGGGTTTCTTTGTTGTAATGCTATCTGATTTATATATGTGGTAAAATGTTGAGTAAACGGAAAAGGTTCACCAAAGGGATAACTATACGGAATTTTAATGCTTAGCTCATCACTGTTAGCTATGGAAGGGTTATCAACTGTGCAAATACATGTCTGTTTGCAAGACTCACTGGTGCCTTTTCACGGTGCCCAACGAGGCCGGGGGAGGGACGATATCGCGCGGGAGGGGAGGGTTGAACGATGATGAGTCGAACTCCATGGGCAGTGAGCCGTACCAAAACACTGTGAACGCTTATTTACAGATTAATATTACATGCCACGGGCGTTTTCATTATTAGTTGCCATGTTATCTCACAGTGTTGCTGTCGCAACACATGAACTATTTGCTACACGACTGATTGCAGAAAATGAAGAAATTACGAGTCTGTCACATAAACAGTTTGATTATTTAAATGCTAATGACACGTTATAATAGAAGTTCCGTTAAATGAGCAGAAGGCAATTCAGAATCCCACCTAATTACGTAACCAACGATTCCGTTTTTGTGCACACCGATTCTACGATTCGTGAACAAACACCAGTAAGGCAGTGTAAACAACGAAGTACAAAGCTAACAAAATCTATGAAACAATTATGGCCTTGATCTGGTCAAAAGAATAAATATGAATCAATAACAAATACAAAGTCCTGTTAGACAGGAAGGAACAAAAGGTCGCTGATTGAACACGTCCAGGGATTGTCGATGGCCTGAGTTCACGTGACGTCAATCAGTACGTTAAGAAATTGGCACGATTGGACTGATACATAGCGAACAGATCAAACGAATTTCTGCACATCAATTTCCTATTCAAATTACTCTTATCTGGAATGACCGAGAGGAACGTGTGTTCTATAAAGCTGTTTGATTTCCTTACTCGGTTTGGTGAGTTTCATGGATCTGTATTACTGAGCGTCGCATTTATGTTGTGGATGTCTCTCGGTAACCCGGTTATCTAGCCCAACTGACGTAGTAGTAAAATCTCACGGCAAATCGTGACAGACAGGCCTCATTTTCAATCGGTCTTATCAACACCATTGAAATATATTTCTAAATAAATCATCCGAAGTGTGATAACAAGTGACGTAAAAAGAATCCGTTGAGAAGAAAGCTAAGGGTAGTAGAAATTCACTTTTTTCACGTGACCTGAAGAGTGTATATTCAATCCCAATCGATGTCAGTTCACAAACCGTTCTGAGTTTTGTGTATCTAGACCCGATTTCGATTCAGTGTTCTTTTTGGATCATTTCGCTATGTTGCCGATTGTCGTAAGTCTTGTTTATCAGTGGCATACTAGTTCCGCTGTACTGTCAGTAAAAGTGAGCGTTTTGTCAAAGGACAGTGTGACTATGGAAGATCAATGTGGATGAATCGATTTGCCACAAACTTTTGCTACTTATCTCCCCAGTATGACTACAAAGATATTATCAAAATATATTATGATAATAGCTATCCTGCCCAAAAACGGGAATAGGCAAAGTAAAAACTTTCCGATTAATCGGCTAGTGCTAATGAGTAGATGATATGAAACTATTAATACTGATAAATGCATCTGGCCGATCTCATCTTTTCGTCTTTGTCTTTAACATCCAAGTGGAGCATGTTGTCAAGCCGCTGTGGCTTGTAGCCAGGCGTCGGGGTTAGTCGTTTTCTCAATGAGAACAACTTGAGTGCAAGACTTGGAGTGGTCCATTTTGTTGATCAGAAATGCCGGAGTGGATCATGTAAAGCCCTTGTTTTACAGCGTGGTAAAAGCGGTGATTTGGCGGATCAACTATCTATTTTCGGGTTAACCACGTATTTACAATGTCAGCACCAAAAGTTTCACAAAAACAGTGGAACATGGAGGACAGACAAACGATAAATCAATAATCGGCAAAGGATGGAAATCAAAGAAAAATATAAAGAACTAATCTGAGAAAACCTGTAAATCTTAGACTTAAAATAAAAAAGTGGATGTAACGGGACTTTCATAGCGTTTGGATCGCCGAGCTTGGTGCCGTTTCATCCCCAATCAAAGTGAAATCATCAGTGCGAATTCCGGTGCTTTCAGCTAGCCTAAATGTTTGTCACTCATCCTTGTTTACACGTGATCCAGCTCGATGATTTATCTTTCAGAACGCCATGAAAATCAACAACCTGTGCCACGACGGACACAGATTTTAAAATTCTTACAACAGAAGAACTTAACTGAATGAACCCGTGAAATAAATATTATTCAACTGGTGTTATGGTGTGCCGTAGACCGTTCTCGTGGCTGCTGTCTTCCAAAAGACCTTTTTTTCCGTCATAGCAGACGAACAGTTTCCGTCTCTCTGTACTAGTACATAAAATGGAGCTACGAGCAGCCAGCTTTATTTCAGGCTTCCGGCTGCACTTTTTGACTGAGCTTGAACATGTGGCATGCCGATCAACAGGCAGCGAGTAGCGTTGATTACCCTCTAATTTTACTTAGCTTTCTCAGTTACTTTTTCTCCCTAACGAGACAGTGTAAAATTGCTAAAGCGTGCCTTTTTCCGACAACTCTTTGGCACCACTAATATCAAGGCTCCTTGATGATTTTCATACAGTAATGATAAAAAACTCAAAGGATTTCATGGTTTACTATCATTTGTGATCGTAATCTATCTCGTCATTCTATTTCTGGTCATTCTTCTCTGGCAAGGGTAATCAGATTGTAGTTCACTAAGTAATCCCACATTGAGGAACGAAGCGGTGTCACAATGGTGTTCATTTCAGTCATTCGTAATCATGCTATTAATTAAGAAGAGGGATGCTTGGTTTCGGCTGAGGGTGTAAAAACACTCATCTGTATCATCCCGGTTGTGCGCACAAAAGCAGTTTACGCAAAAACCGAAGCTTTTCTGCCCCCCTCTGGCTATCCCCTGGATCGCGGGAGTGGTCCACTTCCATCCACTTCATAATTTCAACCACTGTCGGTTTCACACAACAGAGGACATAGTTTGACTATCAGAACTGTAACCTAACATCCCTTTTCTCATTCACTGTGAATCATATTTAATGGTATATGCTGGGATGATTACTAACAACTTAAAACGATCTTGTTCGTCTAACTTAGTTGCTAGTCACATTGTTCGTATCTATCAGGGAAACGAATTGGAAAGATTACGGAATTAATCAATTGCCCGAACAACACTGCAGTTTTCATCTAAGGTCACATTAGTGTTAGGTGAATATCAGGCGAGAAAGAGGTGACCGATTCCAATTCACGTTCAAGGCCAAACGGGGTTCGTTTTTGATTGATGAGTTGTAAACCATTCTCTGTTCACTTAAATATGATTGTGATCAAGCTACAGTGAGATGAACTGAATTTATGCTCATGTTATAGGTGTACTATAAAAAGTTTTCTGAAATCTTCCACCCCGTGCACACTAGAATGTTTTATGCCTGTGACCTCATGAGCACTTTCTCGAGAATCCTAATCTTTTGTCACTCGAAGTTAATGGTTATCAGAGGAAAATGCGAGCATGATGAGTTTAAACCCCTGAGTATAGTTAATTATGGAAGGAAGAACTTTACCGAAGTAAAGAATTCCTCCACAATCTGGATATTTCTAAGTTACGAGAACATGAATAAACAGTAACTATCAAGTCCTTTCATATGAAATCATCCTGAAGGTGAGGAAAATAGAGAGTAAAAAACTATTGTCCAAATTCCGTGGCCAGTCTGAGGGGTGAACTGCACCAGTACACAGATCACCAACCGTTAAAGTCGAAACGCCTGTGCCAACAAGAAATAAATGATGGTTTAAAAGGTGATCCCCGGGGAGAAGGTTTTTGTGATTTCAAAGATATTTCCCCGTTCACCCCAAAACAGCCCAGTTTTTAGTCCCAGTTTATCAGGAAAATGTGATCCGTTGACGTGGTTGGGCTGAGTATTGGTTGATTAGCTTCGAGATTCTCCAATCTGCGCAAATCATCGAAGTCGAATAGCGAAAATAACTGTTTTCAGTTAATTTTTATGGTCTTAGAATAAAAACCGTCAACGATCCAGGGTGAGCGGAGTTTTCGGGATCTGACACCGGTCTATTCGAAATGTCTGACCATAATCAATATGAGACCTGCTTGGACATGCTGTATTTTGCTGCTGAGGCCGTAAATTAATTAAAAAGAGCTAGGAGATACAGGTCCTTCGTCAGATCTTAGAACAATAAATATCTGATGAACATGAGATTTGGGGTTTCTTGAGAACAGTTTATCAAGAATGGTGCATGGTGTGATCACAAATTTGAATAAAAAACAGGAGAAATAAGTTTGAATATGCTGCTAAATCAGGTCGATAAGAATTGAAAACAATATACAAAGGGACATCCGGAGCCTGACATTGGGAGCCGTTACAGTTCGGGCAGTAGGGCAGTACAGTAGCAACGAACAATGGAAAAGGGGAAATATTTCAAGCAGCAAGTTACAAACAGCCTTCGCAGACGGAATGAGAAACAAACAGACGGAAAAGTATGCGGACAATGGGAAGGCTGCTTCCTTATTCGGTCACAAGAGTAGTAATGTTGCAACACCAGAGGAACTTTAATTGTGACAGAAGCATTACAAACATACTACAACAGACGGAACTCATTAGTATTTTGCTTTTGATAACGGAAATCTTTCACAAAGTCTTATCTGTACCAATATTTCAGTTGAATATAAAAGTTTGTTTAATAATGTTGATGCTAATACCAGTAGGACTATTACTATCAATACTAACGCTTCCACAAATAGTATTATTATCAGTAGTATTGATAGCACTAGTAGTAACGGTAGTAGTAATAGTAGTTGTTGTTGTCAAAAAATCATTGGGAGTAAAGAAAGCACAAAGTAGACTTAGAATGTTTTTATAGCCACTATTGAACTTTATTGGATTAAAGGTCGAAAAATGTAAGGCTCGCAGACTCTTATCTCGGAAAGAAAAATGTACAAGAAAATTCCCAAAGTACGATATGGGCTAATAAAGGAAAAAGTGATTATGAAGGCGTAATCGTGGACTGCGTAAATCACGGGGGAAATCGGTCGATTGCGCACGGATGAGTATTGATAGCATCGTTTTGGAAAGTCACCTTTGAGCGTATTTTCGTGTGAATGACAAATTGCCTGTGGCTTTTCGGTACTATATTTACATCCAGTTCACGCAGCCATATTTGTATCTACCTGCCTGAAAAAATTGCGACTGGATGCCAAGCGAAACCTGGAATGTTGGGCTGTTGCACACAGGATTGAACGTTCAGCCGTGTACTAACCGCGGACACCAAATTTCACAAATTTACTTCACTTTAGAATGGTAATCAGTTGATTCGGAGAGGAGAGGGTCGTGCGAGTGTGTGTGTGTGTGCATGCTTGTGTGTGTGGTGATCAAACCGCATCTAACATTCGGCCCTGATATCTAGAGATGTGTAATATTTCAGTCATACATTACACCACTAAGTTTGACCCAAGTCACTATCTCACACTACTTCCTGTCATTCTGACCGGATATAGTTCCTCGTACTGTATTAATACATTCGATTCTGAACTGATGTTACTGTTTTCTGATTCAGGCTGTGGATCCGGACTTACGTAGTCTACTTAGATTAGCCAAACAGCATTTCTTCGTCAAATAACATGCATCATTAAGAACGCTACTTATGTTGAAATGATTAAGTATTAGATTGCTGGAAAATAGGCTTCTAAAGACTGATTGATTTTTTTCGGATGAAACCGACTCCATGTTACAGTTTCAAGCAAACGTTATCCAACACTAGACAATAAATGTTGCGGAGACCACGGTTTTCTCCGAAACAACTGGCAGTTCGATAGTTCCACATTTGAAATGAATCACGGTGAACGATGCTGTCAAATGAACAGTGATTAGAACCATGCGGTCATCGCGATCTATTTTGCTGCAATCTGGAAACCTAAGTTCGGTCTTCACCAATTTCAGTGTTTCATTGTTCATGACATTGTTCAAACATTCCGGAATAGCAAATGAATGCCAGCTGCAAATAATCATTTTCAGATTGATATTTTGCAATGCTGCTGGGCGTGCCCAGGTCACATGAACGGCCTAATGCATTTGTTTGCATTATTACCTACCAGCCGGTATGCCTATTGCCACCGAAAGGCTTCGAAATCAGACCGACACCGCCTGTTGATTCGAAACTCTAGCCGAACAATCGAATGTTGTAATGCTAGCAAATAAGTGATACATGTTTCACAAGTGCACCTGTATTTAGTATTTGCAGTGGTTAATTGCAAGCGCTCGGACCAATGTAATTAAAGTGATGCACTGATTTGGCCACATGCCAGGTGTTCACGGTGTGATCGAACCCGAGCTTGAATTGTGAGGAAAAATTCCCCGAATGGAAATCAATAAATACTACTCGGAGTCAATCAACTGAGAGACTCAGCACAATTTCATGCCGGAAAATCAGCATCGATCTGTTAGTCACGAACTGGACAGCTGGCGACTGAGTCATGTGAACTTTCGCCTGTATCAGTAGGCACAAGAAGGAATGTAACAAATCGCCTCCTTGGTTTCCAGTTCACATATGGAAACTTTAACTCACCGTTAATTCTGCCAGCGACACAAAACTGCAACCATAGTAATACTTGGCATTGCCTCTTTCCATTGAGCAGTGAGAGATAAGCTTAATTACCTATCCTGAATCTCCTCATCGAGTTGTATCACGTGTGATTAGGAGAACTATTATATGAATGAGTTTAGTAGAATTTAACGTGCCTTATTCCAATAACAAAACTATTCTTTATTGATTTATTATGGAACAGCATACACATGCAAGCATCGTCGTCCTAGGTCCATAAAGGAACTTTTGTCCTAACAAATAGGCCCACCGTGTTAGGAGGGTGTAGCGGAATTCATCTTAATGATTTCCGGTAATGGAATGTCACTCACACGATCCCGCCTGCGATTTTCCTATTTCTTGGCCGTCGTACAGCTAAAGGGAAAATTTTTCTTTACCTTTGAATTAATTCAGCACGGGCTCTTTATAGACACCAAAATGGTTTGATTGAAATTACACCAGTTACTCTGAGGACATTGGGAAGGCTGGCGCACAGAAGTTCACTTAGTGAGGTTCCCGAATCACTTGGGCAGAATTGAATGTACCAGCCACTTGGAGCTTCTGCATATAACCCCAGTACTACGGCTACAGCCGCCGCCGCTACTACCACTGCCACCACCACCCACGGATTCGTCGTCATGTTACTGTACTTTTTCTCAAAGTCAGATACCTCTTGATGGCGTACAGAAAGAGACCGTGGGAGCCGCAAGTCAACCGTGAATCTTGACTGGAGTTAGAGCCAGTAACCAACTGATTGCAAATATGATGTTCATACACAACTACCCATAAGCACAGACATGATCTGTGATGGAACAATGCACCGAAATCAGGACAACATATGGAAAGTTGGTTCCCACCTCCTTGCGGCCGCGTCTGGCTCCTACGGCCTCCACCACTAAAAACTGCCCTCCTCATAGAGCAACACGGCGTATAAACGAATCTGGACTGTGGTGGTGGTTTTGGTACAGGAACTGATGGTGGTTTGAACCCGTCCAGCTTATACGGTTCCTGTCCAACCGAATGGTATTGTCGGCTGTTCTGTGTGAATCTGCGCATTCGTCCCCCTTTCTGGTCAATTTGAACCATGTGGCCATCTGGTCACGTATCAGACGTTTGAAACTGGAACACTGAGACAGACTGTCCCCACGGTTTGGCGATAAAATGAAGACCAGCTTGGGAAAGGAGAATCAATGCGCTAGCCCACCATCCTTATCCATGGTCCACCCTGATACGTCGACATAATCTCACCGATAGTGTCCACTGCAATGTAACAGAATCCAGGATTGCGGTTACCGGAACCATACCAACGGGAACTATTCCATAACATTAAGAACAAACTGAAATTGTTGTGACATTTTTTATTAGTTGCACCTGGTATTTCAAACAGTAGTGACTGGAAAATATTGGCGTCGTTTTATCTTGACGAAGACCTAGCTGACTGCAGTTAACTGAATTGCGAAGTTTGGTTTAGTCATCAGATTCCCAATGACAGTTAATCTGTAGTGTTTCCGTGAGATCCATTTGGTCACACTAATTCAGCCACTAATGAAGATGGTCATTAAAGACACGTTTACTGAAAACTGTTGACTACTAATTCTTCATCAAAAGCAAGGTTTTTTTGTTGGTCACTATAAACAGCGTTGAAATTCACGGTTTGCTGGAATTTCAAATTGCGTTGCTAATCTGGAAGTCGAGTGAACTTGAAATTACCAAATGTAAACAGTTGAATTGTGCCAGGTGCTATTCACGAATGGGTGGTCAGGATGGCCGTGATCGTGTGACATTTTGTATCGTCCGCTACTTCCTCGGTTAGCAACTTTCTGATGAGTGGAACGTGGCTCCAGAAGTGAATAGGGTAGAAAGACTAATGTTATTGTTAGCATTATGTAAGCAGTTGAAAAACAATTAGGGCCAACATCCTTTCTTTCACAGAAGACGAAGATTCGTTCCCGTAAGTGCTGAAACTATGTATGAAATCACAAAGTTGATTCAGCCTAGACCTGTAGTGCCAATCTGAAGAGATTGGCCAGGATTGATAGTTCACTTGTAACGGAACAAGAGTTTGTATGACTTTTTTCTTGTGTGTTTGTCCATCCGATTGGTTGTTTTCCTTGTTTTTATGACATTTAAATTTGTGACCCTTTCTAATTATTCATCTCTACTATTCTCACTGCTTCAAATGGCTGGGAGAGATTTGCCCATATTTACCAGCTTCAGCATAAGCAATCCGGGCAGTCCGAGTTTTCCTGCTAATTCCATTACTACTACTGTTGCTGCCATAGCTACTACTGATAACGAAAATACCACTATCACTGGTACCACTGCTGCTTCCCGCTCTAGTTTTTCTCTTCGCTTTTTTCTACTGTTCACTTGCTAGCTTGAATCTAATAAGCGTGTCTCTACACTGCTGACCGGACCTGGTAGATAGAAATATTGTCGCTTTTTTGCTCAGATGCTAATGAGATGCGGTGCTCCAACCAGTCACATTCGTATGCTGCAAATCAGCTTGCAGTTGAGACACATGGCGTCATAGTCGAACTTTCATGTTTCTTTGCACATCTACGTCTCTCACAAACACATTTGTAGACTAGTAAGAACAGAACACAAGGATGTTTAGTAGCCCATGTTTGACCGTGGACAGAATAATTGCTCATTACAGTGATTTGTCATTTTGGGCTGCTGTTCACTCACAAACAAGATTTGTGCCCGATTTCCCTTTCGAGAAAAATCCTAACGGTACAAATTTAGAAACCAATCGGGTGACAACACATTGTCCTTAAAACCGCAGCCAAAATTTGTGAACTTAAAGTTTCTTGGTACAGATCCTGTCACAAAAAACCCTTCCTTAGAAGGACTCCAATATAACAGGAGCTGTTCTCGGCTTGCAACAATCTACCCAGTGGCATATTTGATCAGGTAATTAAGTAAGTCATTCAAAATGCAGGTGCCGTACTTAAGCAATTCGCTTCTCCTCTCCATTCGAACACACTCCGGACACACCACCAGACCTTACGGCCGTCTTAAGTACCGATGAAATAATAGGATATTAGTCATCACGGTGGGAAAGTAAACTGCCTTGAGATTTTCGCGCTGTACAAGGATGGTTGGATAAAATTTCCGTGGAACCACATGGACAAAGTAAAGATTATATATCTTGCTGTTCTCTAGTTTGCGCCGGTACAACTTTCGACGAACGACGGAGTAGTTCTGCAGCGGAATCACAGTCCAGATCCACTTCTCATAAATGACGAGATCACGAGATCTGTTTCACTGGGAAAATGCAATGTATTTATCCTGAGGAGGTTTAGCAATGATTGGAAGTTGAAAACAAACCAGATTTTCTTGAAGTGCATTTCTGAAACAGACATCGACAAAAATAATTCTCGCGGAGGATTCCATCTCAAAACGTTCGAATTTGTGCATATTTCTAGTCAGATTGAGTACAGATTTACTGCCGTATTTTTTTCAACATTTACGTTGATTTACTGCTATCGAAGAAACGTTTACGATTCAAAATCATGCCTTTAGTATTTTCCTCCTGATTGAACGTAGAATTTCACACGATTGGCAGCAATGCATGACTAAGTTCTGGTGGGAATTGAATTTCCCACCTCAGTCTCAATGGATCTGAAAATTTTTGTCAGACATAGCTCAGGTTGTTGATCGCTCAGCTTGACGTTCAAGTTGCAAGCTTTTCATTACTAGTAAAAGTGACATCGTCAATATACATGCACAAGTGTTGCCGTTCTCCATTTATAGCGTTGCCAGTGGCCTTGAACTCGAGCTAGTTTGATGACCGTGTCTTGAAAACAACCAGTCTGTGTCCCACTTGATCTCTATTGGTCTGCACTTTAACCTTAGTTTCTTGACATTCGGTCTGGGAAGTTTGATTCGTTTTGTTGTGTTACGTTGTCGCTATTCCCAGTGTTAATACTGCAATCCAGTTTTGTGGGCAGATCCGCTTGAATGACTCAGATTTGTGATTGTGACTGTTTGACTTGAATTCCGGTTCTTTCAGTTAGCCTAATTGTCGGTCTCTTATCCGAGTATGCACGTGATCCAATTCAGTATGTCTATTGGATAGATTATTTGGAGAATACCAGGCTTCCGTAAACTCCCTGATGTGCCTCGTAGTTGGTTGATTCAGAATGCCAACGTAATCCAGATAGAATTTGTGTCGTTCCTGGTCTTCGTGGATAGATGTGAGAGCTAGATAGATGAAGAGAGAGAGAGGGTCATGTCTTCTAGTTTGTGCTAGTTTGTGCTAGTACATTGGAGTAGTCACTTTTTACCCCGTTTGGCCGATATAACACCTGTGGTGGTCAATGCACTTCATCTTCTAACATGCACATTCTCTTTTGGTCCCAACAACATTTACACAGCCAATATTTTGACTTAAATCTTGTGTTCATTTTTTCCCGGTAGTTCTTTTTCAGGAAGATGTACCTAAAGTTAGGCCGGTTAAAACATCAACTGTTGTACCAGTCTTACAGCATCAAATGCTACGTTTTTATGGAAGAATCTAATTGAAATGACAAATGTAGTTCGGTGTGGTACGATTAAACTGGCTCATTTGTTGAGACATTCCTATTTTCGTCTGTCTAACTTCAAAGAAATGAAGCCTGTACTGGAAGTACATTGAGCTGCTCGTCTCGATACCAATGATTGTTTGGTTACCCACAGTCGTTGTTCGCATTTGGAGAGGGAAGTGCATAATGGAATTGGAAAATCCCAGAATTTGATAGAGGCCGATAGATTGGCGAAAATGGGACGGGAATTAGTGATGCAAAGATGCCATCGATGTTAGAGAACATGTAAACGATTGTTTTGTGTGATAACAATGTACCAGGCTCCAAATGGACTGTTCACTGAATCGAGTCTTCTTATGGACAGAGTACAAAACTGCAGTCCCAAACAGCAGTGTTTACTTTTTGAGCGGAACACATGCAAAGTTTCGTATTATTCCTGAAGACAAAAACAGGTAGTGCAAGAAAGTTTACTTTGATAATGATATTGACGAGAAGAAATAAACGTTTGCAATTTGGTTGTTTCCGCACAAAGTAACATCACGGTTCTCTGGAAGAAACATTTCGAACACCGTAGTGTTTGTTCAAGGACTTACATTAGGCTGAACTCGGTCAAGTAGATGAAAAGTAATTCCGAATTAGATAATTTGCAGTGGATAATGTTTACCGTGAGCCGCTGACATGCCGAATGCGTGATGGTGGATAGTTTGGAAATATGACCTATTGGCATTCAGGAGTAGAATAGTTCGAAGGAGTTCCCATTTGAAGACCACCCATGCATCCACACCCCGTCCGATCGAACTGAAGAGAAACCACAGAAATTTTATTGATCTATTTATTATTAAAAATCGGAGAGAATAAGCCTGAAAATGATCAGATTTCAAGAAAGCTGACTTTAACTTATCTTTCTCAAATGCTTTGCCACCAATTTTGCAAAATTATTCCCATCATTCGACAAAAGAAAGTTCGAAGTGAAAAATTCTTCTCAGTTATTCGTCCTCAAAGTATTTGTTAATTTATTCAGTTGCAAAGAATAAGCTGGATTTCCCACAAAATACCAAAGTGCACCACAAAGGTTACTGAACTCAGTCCCGAGAGAACAGAATGAAACTGACATGGGTGAATATCATCCAAATACATAAAGGCGTCCACTTGTCATTGTGTCAGAAACATAAATGAATTTGACTGGACATGTGGTTCAAAGCCGCCTGTAACTAATGTTCTATGCATCGATTCTCGTAATAGTACTTTGAGGTGGTTTTTCGGTGACACCGAAACTCATTCCAGTAACGTTCGGACATAGGTCCCATGAGCGGGTAGCATATGACAATCTTTGTCGGGTATTCTTCTGTCTGTTCGCCTACTTGTTTATATGGAAAACATTGAGAAAATATACTTGGCGCGATCAGTGCAAAATAACGTGTGACAGTCGGATAAGCGTTCTCAAACGTCAGTATATGTACGATAATTTGACATTAATTACAACGGACGTTATTTTCTGGTCATGCACTGATTGCCGCTGTGGGTTTATTCAGCGGTCCCGGGCTGAGCACTCGGATTGACCCATATGCTGTTCATTTGATGATTCATGTCGTTGCAGGTGGAAATGTACTTTAGTTGAGACGGACGTAATAAGGACGGGAGATATGATTAGGGTATAGAAACAGTGCCCGTTTGCAGCTTCCGTGAGCGAGGAAAATGGGCTTGCGACAAAAGAGGGCCGGAGTTTGTGTCCTTCACGAAGCGACTACAATTTAAAAGTTGCCTTAAACTGTGGCACATGAACACTAAACAACAACAAAAAAATCACTAGACAAATCTCATTCGGGACACACAACTGTGACGAAGATCACATGGTCTCCAAAAGGCACTAAGATTGGCCTAGTGCGAACAGCATTTTCCGAGTCCAGCTATTCACTGCGGTTAGCTCAGTCTTCAAATCTAATGAAGTTAATTATCAGTTTATTATGTAAATATCAAGAATGTATCAAGCGCAGAATGATTCGCTGACCTGTGGACCAGGTGTCCATCATTTTGCTCGTAAGTTGCTAATCGTTCCGACTACAGATGAGTACCGACATGCACCAAATATCAAAGGGGAAAATTAAGGGAAAGATTATCCAGGCTAGAGTTGGGAGTTCGGTCTTCGGGGTTTGTAACTAACTGCCTTATAAACGTGCTCCGTGAAATAGCTCAAATTGATAAAAGTTGCGAACACAAAAGAACACGCAGACTCTAGATAGAGGCAAAAGGGACCAAGTGTAAATAAGGTTGTTATGATCGCTTTCGACCAGCGTGTACAAGCGGTCAACTTCTCCAAATGACAACATTTAATTAATCGTTATCCAGTTTTTGTAAAGATGCTGACTGCATTTTCATGAATAAAGGAACTAAAAGCTGAAATACAACTACAGATCGAACTATGGACTTTTTGTGCTGATGCTTCTATGCGTTTGGACCTTTTTGAACGGATGTTTTCATCAGGCATCTGACGAAATTACTACTGGTTCAGTTGGGATAAACAGTAGATACTCGGATTGGAACTGTCCGAGTATGAGGTAAGAGTGGAAATATAATTAAAGTCCCCAAAGTGGACATCACCTCGTGATGTTCTGACTCCAGCGAAAAGTTTTCAATATTCTGATCACCCTAACGAAGAAGCAGAGGAAGCCAGATGATCAATAACTTGGAACCTGTTGTTCATCTTAACCCCATCTAATAGTTTCCGTAAATTCCTATTTCTGCAAGTTCAGGCTTCAGACACTATCAAGGTAACATATCTAATAGGCGGGTTGTAGAAACTCAATGAAGCACCGAGTACAAGCACGACGCACAACCCAGTCTGTGATGAAATTGACATATTTGAACGTCTAGAACTCCCCAATGCTTATTTCTTTTCCGGTGCGTAACTCAAAACAACAGTCTAGGAAGGGAAAATTCAAGCCAGAATGGCCTAAGTGCAACTCCACGTGTGGCTTTCGGTTTCCAAGTCATCGCCGAAATCCCACTTGAATGCCTTCTGTTCGTTTATGAACAACGTGTTCATGAGAATAAACTGATATATGCACAAGGCTAAAGTATTCATTTTTGTCAGTAACAAAACAAAAGAAAGTTAACCAAAGTTCCTGGTACGACTGGACGATAACGATGGAATACGGACACGGCATCAAGAACTGAAACAGAGAGAGAGAGAGAGGGAGGGAGAGGGAGAGAGAGAGAGGAAGTCAATCTGTGGTCTGCGTAACACCAGTATAGAGTAATCTTGGTTTCAAGGCTTGTCATATTAAATCTGCCCACTGTAATTTCACCGACAGCCAGACTATTTTATCTGATTCTAAGGAGGTAAAATGTTTTATTGTTGGTCGTAGTGCTTTTCATTGCCTAATGGAGCATTGTTCGTGAATAATTCCAAAACCGAGAAACAATGGCTAACCGATCGTCGCTGGCATTCAGTCAGTATAAGCTTTTCTTTATTTTAAGTCCAACAAATGTTATTTGTATTGATCTAACTCTCGGTTTTCTTACTTGCGGATATTGTCGTGAGCTGTTTCGCTTGGGAACACCGCTCAATCTTTCACGAGCTTTCCAATTCAATTAGTTAATTGGGTTATCACCAACCGCTAAATAAAGTGCCAAAAATGACCGACCTATCATTAGACTGAAATTTACTGACACTACTCTGCAGTTCTCTGGCTGTCTGTTGATCAAAACAATTATGACTTCCTCGAACTAAATAGCCCTTCTCTATGCCAGCGAAAAACTCTAACGTGTCTTTGAGTATTTCTGTTCTATTTGCCACATTCTTACTTTTGTTTTCGGTTGGTTGTCCTTATACGTTGGCATGACCCAAATACGTGTTGCTCTTTATCTCAAATTCTCATTTATATTATTCTACTCAAGTACACGAACTGTCCCAAAAACAAACACACTTACGGCAAAATAAACTAGCCAGCATCTTTGGTACAACGGCCGAACGATGGTGGGTACACGAAAAGGGTTCCACGATCTAGCGTACAAATTGCGAGTGGACAGTGGAACTTCGGTGTCTTGGATGATAACATTCGGAAGACAGTTACGAAACTCAAGAACAGTAGAACTCAAGGCAACAGCACGGCATTAAGAGCACCTATGGACGAGTCAGTTCAGATTATTCGTTCCCTCTCAAATTGTGTTTGTGGTCTGGTCGGACTCTTTCTGAACGTTTGATTGATGGACGCGTAGCTGGTTAGCAATGAAGCAGTTAACGAAACCATGTATCACCTAACGCAATATGTGGTGAAGTTACTGTCTTGTTATTACAGATTGATAAGTGAGAGATGCTTAATTTGTCCTAATTATGATAACACGTGACAGTTTATTTCAGTACCACTAGAAAAGTAAGCGAAATTAAAGCTTACCAGAAGTAGGAAGAGCGTTTTACGTGGTTGATGATTATGAGGTAAGATGTACTCCACTTTCAGCTCAGTGGAACGTGTCAGTCTTCAGTAGCCTGCAGCAGTTCATTTGCATAACTTTCGAAACTTTCCGCAGAGCTCAATTCATAAAAACCTTTCAGAGGATCGGTTGATAAATTCGCCTCCACTAACTGGGATTGCAGGTGTACTGTTGGCAAAGTCAAGTTACCAAGCGCTACACATTTTGTCGTCTTACAATCATACTTTTACTTCTTGGAAAGACAGAAGTTGTACCTGTTACTCTGGAAATAATATTTAAAGATTTTCGTTAAATAGACGGGACAACCATAAGTTGGTGGGTTTTTCTGAATCCACTTCTATCTTGCTTTGAGAAAGATTACGCACGGTAGTCGAAACGTTGGCGAATTACATCTACCAACAACGCTGTGTTATTAGCATTGTATCAATCACCATAATAGCTTCTGATTCTCCTGTTTCATGTTGGACTGCCATATCAAGAGTCCGTGATCAAAGAGGGTTGTAAGCACCTTGACCAATTTCAAACTCGCTGCCTTTTCATTTCATATGTTTCCGCTTCTGGTGTTCTTGTCCTTAGTCTCGTTGTTGTTAGCATTAATTGTGTTCACGATTCTCACGGCTGGAAACATGATGATGATTTGGACATTTAAGGTGGTCATACTTGGAATGACTATTCTGATGATGATTACGTTGGCGATGTTGGCTAGGGTGATGGGGACGACGAATATGACAAGAATGATAAGGATAATGAGAGCGATTTTGATTCGGATGAGGATGGTGCTTCAGATGAGAACGCTGATGATGATCTGGGTGATGATAAGGATGATGATGTAAGTGATCTTGATGATGATTAGTATCATGACTGGTGATTACAATTATCATTCTGGCGATAATATTGAGTCTTATGATGATGATGAATCAGATGGTGATAATGATGATGAAGAGGAGGACGATGATGGTGATCGTAATGTTACCGGTATGGATTACATGAATGGTATCATACTGATGAGTGAAATAAAACCCAATTATTTTTTCCATTTTGACTATTTATGTGACCGAACGATTTCAGCCCATGCTCATTCTAAATGCCATTGGTAAACGCGTTCCGACTCAGATGTTATTGTTTTTGTGGTTGTGGTTTTTTGTTCTGATCAGAATATTTTTACTCTAGGCAGGAGAAAATATGTATCATTTTGCTCACATAGATGGATAAATAAATGCAACACTGACTAACTCTGTGTTCGTTCGGTAGTCGCTCTCTCGATCCGATTGTCCGAACTTCTTCATGTGCTCATCGGCAGACGGAGGACCTGAGCGTAATCGGTTAGGCCATGCTACTATTATGTGCGAACAGCGATGGCCAAAATAAATAGCCCAATCATAAATGCGGATCCCACAGCGCGCACCTGTGTGGAACTTCGGCCGCTACCTACCTGTTCAATATGGTGAGCTACTGCCCTTCCGAAAGCACATCCGCAATACTTTTTACAAACCTCACTGGGTTAGAAACAAAGGTGTAGATTTCCAATACACCTGGTCGAAAGCTTTTGCGATTGCCTGTTAACTGATATGCATCGGTACGATAGTGAATTCACGTGTGCTTTGAACGCGTGACTGTATTCAGCCGGTACATTTAGTCGAATTTGTGTTCCCTTGAATGCATTCCACTCCAGCACTACTACATGTCGTTATTTATATGTTTAATGTTGTTGCTCTCATTATGTTCGTTATTGTTGGCTTCGGTGTTGGTGTTGTAACGGTCAACTGTCTATCCACTTTAGCGTAAGAAAAGACAAGGAAATAAGGCCTTGGTATTCTCCTAAAATCGAAGGTACAATCAATGGCCATGAGCGCTAAATAGCTTTTTTACCACTTCCTCAGTAATTTATGTCCACGCGTAGTTTCATTCAAACAGTCTTCTAAAATCCATTTTTAGCAGTTTTCTTTTCGGAAACAGGTACTATTTTTCCCGTACATTAACGAGTAGTCCAGATTCGTTTGGACGTGCCCCTTCTGATTTCTGATCCGATACCCGACTACACAACTTTAGACTATACTTGGACATCAGACATCCACGTCTCCTCTACTCGCCAGCTGCAGACTGAATAAAAATCTACGTCGGGATTTACTCTAGAAATGTTTAAAAATTATGAATCATAAATAGTAAACGAAGAGCATCAGCATAGCGTAATGAGGTTTGTAAGCGGAAAAGCAATCCACGTGGTTTCATGCAGTTACGGTGCAGACGGAGCAAGCGAGAGTCGTATAATGTTGTCAATGTTTTTATCGAATTTTTACCTTAACAACCTTAAGGTATATAAAACTCAGTAAATAGTTTTTATGCTCTACTGTACTCTGTTTGGTTTGCATGGTCATACTTGAGTCCATTAGAAAACTCGGAATAGCAGTAGCTCTTTCAAATTCGAAAACACGAAATAATCCAAGAATAACTTTTAGAAATTCTGGAGAAACCAACTCCACTAGTTTGTAAATAGATTTGCTTTGTGCCCTGTGCTAGAATGTCAAACATTTATCAGCCAGTTACTTACTTGCTTCCTGTTTTTCTAGTTCTATCCTAGAAAGCTGGTTCTCTGTTGTAAGAAGATGGAATTTCCTATTGAATAAATAATTGCCTCAGGTAGTTGGAATTGTCATTATTTTAGGTCTGATTTGTAGAATCTAAACCTTTCGGTTAATTCACTAGTCCAAAACTCGGCGAATTCGAGTCTTTCTACTGACTCCCAAACTCCTCACTTGGCGGACCTCAGTTAGCGGAGCCCGCCTTCTTGAAATTGGAGCACACTGTTGTTCCATTAATGAGGGCAGTGGATCTTAATGCAGGCCATTGCGGTCCACGACATAATTCAAACGGAGTATAGGCATTAAGACCAAAAAGAAGGATTTACTGTCTTCAACAGATTATCAGACATTTTTATTTTGCTCTCGAGTGGGCAAAAATGATTAGTTAGGAGGTGATTCAAAGTAACTGTCCTAAGCAGTAATGGATGGGTTAGTTGTCCGTTTTATGACATCTTTAACAGATTGTGATGGCGGGGAGTACCCGAGTTGAAAATCACACATCGAACTATTTAAATAATAAACCGATCTACTGAACTAGGGGATTTGGTGAAAAAGTACAACCCTTGCTGAATTGTTGCCGGCTTGCTCGCATTTCATTACGGAAGTAAACTACGGCAGCAACATCGAATTAGCAAATTTATGAAGCATATTACAACAGCTTCACGCACAGACCACATGTGTTGCTGGTTCACACCGAATAAACCTAGCCGATTGTGAACATATTCCGATTTCACACCAACTAGTGTTTGCGTTACTCAGTCGAGTGGAACTATTGTTGAAAGCTTCTCGTCTAATAATTTGCACTGCCCTGCGAGTTGTGTGATTAATGGCACTCAGACGGACTCCATGTAAAATTGCACAAAACTTAAGACCGCATCAGACACCCTCCACGCGATACCATCACTACTGGTAATGGTAAGGTGAATACTGCGCCTAAGAACGTCAGCAAATGAATAGACCAATGAATCAGTCAGTTCACATTTGTCGGAGGTCAGACGCGTGAAGAACGAACACAAAGCGACGACAAACATGTTGGCATAACCACGGCCATCAAAACCACGATCACTAGTACGAGGAAAACTGGGCACAGGGTTGGAACTAAAATCCAATTAGATATAGAACATCCAAAATTTCAGTTACTGAAACTCATTGATAAAAACTCAGTTTTCTACCAGGTGAAACGTGCCAGAGGAGACGTGAATTTCCACATAAAGTTTTATGTCCGGTGGCAAATGCGCCCCATTTTGTTCATCCGGATGATGTGATGCAGTAAGCACTTCTTGAAATCGATAGGGTAATCATCCTATTGCATTAGTGATAATCGCCCCGGGGTACAGTCGAGGGTGTTTAGTCACCATTGTGCACAAACAGTGCAATGGTACGAAAAAGAAGAGTAACTCGACCGACGAAAGGGAAATGTTAAGATATTTTGGAGATTGCAGTATTTGTGATGCTGGCTGTGTTCGCAAACCGACCGAATGACTACTATGACCTACATAATAAAAGCTCGGTTAATTTGTGCTTCTCCGCCTGTTCGTTTTTTTTTGCGTGCGTATTTGTAACTGTGCGGAGAACCTAATCAACCGACCATGATATTTCCGCATATTATGCAGAGCGTCAAACCAACTGTTGTAAACGCAAAATGTACATTTGATTCCAGATTGCATAGTCTCTTACGCACGCACACACACACACCTACGGAATACTCCTCCCTACTCTTCACACTCGCGAATCCCGACAAAGTCTACGCATTTGCCGCTGACAGAAAACTACAGATAGGCATTGTTATAATCAACTGAATCATGCTGTGAACAGTGCTAGTTGGGTCTTTCAGGATGCTGCCAGTACAGAATCTGTCATTCACCAGGATGATTAGATCAGAAACAAAAATACCAGTTGCGCCTATCTATCGCAACTAGTGGAGTAATTAGACCGATGAAACAAGTGAGGAAGGATTCAGACCAACCATCATACTTGGCTGGTTCAGATAGTTATGTCGATTTGGCCTTCGACTTTTGAATAAAATGTCGCGCAGCGATTATTCGCTTGAATTTGGTGAACTGCAATGATTTTCGAGGAACAGATGCCCTTACTTTGCGGGTAAGTTGAAATGCTAAATTACTAAGACTAACTGTGGCTAATTTGACACTACTTGACCGAATTACGAGGGATATCATCCTGCTAATGCCAACTGTGATTTGCTTGTCATTCTTATCTTTTTTCCGGCATTGCATTTCTGGCTTCCTGCTTGCGGTAGGTCAAAAATGCTGGATTTACAATCCTATCCTTTAATAGATATTTCGATTGAATGATCATGAACACGAAACTCATCAGCAACTGACAGAAATCGATACAGTAATTGATGTGTGTGTGTGTGCATGAGTTCATTCTTTCTTGTCTTCTATTTCCGCCAATTCTCCGGCTTCTGTGCGAAGACAACGGTGTGTTTGAAAATTATTGTCTTCATGACAATGAAAAAATGCGGATAGTGAAACGTCTTAGTAACGTAGGGCTCAAACTTAATATATTAGGCCTTTCTGCTCGAACATGGGAAAATGTACTGAATCTATATAGATCAAAATGATTTGGTCATGCGTTGGGCATGCACGCGGAATGTCTGCTTCGTTGCACTCTGTCTTCCGAGACTGTAGCAGTCGAAAGTTGATTCGAGGTGGTTAGTTCACCAAATGACAACAAAAATACTAAAACCTAAATCAGTGGCCAAGCTCGTCTAGGTGCAGTTAGTCCGCCCGGGGTGGAGGTCCAGCAGATTCCATGAGAGACCGACCATGGTAACGGGTGATACGGCTCAGTGCCACAGTCAGTAGTGAGCTTCTACTCTTCGCTTTTTTCCTTTTCTCTTGTCCACTTTCGAGTTGATGTTGCTACTAGGTAGCAACCAAAACCGAGACACTTTGTTGCAGATTGTAAAAACTGGAATTAGAACTGGGTTTCACATCGGGGAAAAAGATGGAACAGGAGATGTTAGGTATTTTATTCTTGATCAGTTGCTCCCTAAAAAATGAAACAATACCTCAAATCATTTCCCGGGACTGACCGCAGAGGACAGCCAAGTGGGAAAATTGATCGGCGAAGACAATACTCGAAAACGAAATTTTGGAGTGAATTGCCACGGTGTTGACCACTTGATCATCACTTCTTAGCAAGCCAACCGGTTCAAAGCCACAGTCATCCCCCTAACTTTGAAAGCATAGCATTGGTTAGTTGATTAACTAAACAATAAGTCACATTCAAATGTGCAGTCGGATTCTTTGTTCTGGTTCAGATGGATGCGAAGGATTGGCCCCATTTGACGCCAAACGGATCCAGCAGAGAAAACATTTTTCTAACATTTGCGGACCGTGTTTTCAATCAGATTCAAACCACGGAACTAACTTACAGATTGTGGATTATTAGTAGGTCATCTATGGTCAGTAATTCAGTTTATTTCTGGACGATAAAAGGAATAATACTCCAGTGTTTTTAGCCTAGTGTATACACCCAGCCTAAACACAAAACTGTTTACGGATGATATGTCATCGGAGCCACGGCGACGGATGCAGACACCCAGGTATAAACTGGAACGAAGAAGAAGCGCTGTGTAAAGTTCATCGCATGCACGATATTTTTTTAAATTTTCACCTGCACATTATTAGTAATCCAAAGGGGTTCGTGGCTGGTGTACCCATTTTTTTCGAAACCGTAGTAAAAGTTTGAATTAGGGGCTCCAGCTTCATATTTTAACTAAAATGTTTAACCTCATAAGCACCGGACCGATCTGAGTATCTCGGGAGACACAAAAAGGCTATGAATGGGGGCCCAATTCAAGCGTCTTCTGAATAAGACTAGGCATCATGGCTTCGCAGTGCATCTCTTCTCCACAAATATGAATGGGTGCAGTTCTGTAGGCTTTACACGCAATCTTTAATCGGGGTTTATCCGTTTTCCTTTGACTGAACATCACTCATTCTGAATGATAACTCCATAAAATTGCCTTCGTCCTGAAACTTCGGTACAAATACTTTTTGTGTAAGGTGTCAGTGCGCAGGACTTACTCGGGAGAGGCTGTAATAGACTTATGATCATCTTGGAAGAGATACAAGAGCAGGCAGAGCAATTAGTCTCATTGATTTCTGAGAAATTCACCCTCTACCGTACTGAGATATATGAGTATCAGTAGAAAAATGGGTGGTTAACCTCATCAATTCTGTTCGTAATACTCAACGGGATGTCAAAGCCGTCTTTCAAGGACTGAAGATTATCAGAGCTCGTAGATCTGCCGACAACAGTTTGACTTTATAAACACCAGTAGGGTGGTAATTCCATGTGAAGTTGTATTTTTCTCATTGTGTTCATTCTATTAACACTGCTCGGAGGGCTTGCCAGCTAAGGTTTTTAATTCACAATTGTTAATCCCGCGTTAGCATCCCAGTTTGCCGACATCCTTGACAATTTCTTGAAAACCCGATAAAAGACTTTCGTTACCGAACTTTGGCATTTAAGTAAGATCATAGAAGGGAATAATGAATCCATCCATGGTCAGGCGTATCTGAATACCATACACTTCATAGGATGCAATTCAAGCAACACGCAACAGTTGATGATAGTGAAATGTCATGATTGCAAGATTGAGCATGAACTGTGTAAAAACACTTGCATAAAGATTGATTTTGGAGCATGACAGCACTGCGGGCACGGAAAACAACACAACGGTGAAAATCAACAGAATGGGTAAAGGTCACCCGAAATCACGCGGAACGGGAAGGTGGGGAGGGGGCTACAGTAATTAGTCTTCATATTTCCGTACTCTTTGCAAGGGCAGGATGAGATTGGTTAAAAATTCCAGGTGCCTGCACAAATCAGGCTTATCACGAGTGGTAGTAGTTTCTGTGAACCGTAGGAGACAGTCGGATCTTTGACAATTGTCGCTCGGATTACATGTCTGCAGTCAACGAGTTTGCCACAGTCAACTAGGTGTCATGCGGCTCAACTGACTGAACCCTGCAGACGAACATTTGCCCTGTGGAACCTAAAGGATTCATTCCAAATTCTTCACAAAATCCAGAACTTGAATGTTTTTAACAAATATTCGAAGTTTGGTCTCTATTCACCAAGAAACCATTTGAAGAGATAAACGACACCATTTGCTGCCATGCGTATAACGTTTTCCTGCGCACCACTTCAAAGACCCATTACTTCTATGTACGAATCGTGTACAATTCCGTTTTGATGGCAACATCTACTGATGAATCGATGGAGTGGCAATGGGAAACCCATTTTAACCCGTCTTGGTCGGTTCATTCAAAGGATATTTAGACAGACCTTGCATAATTTCATTAGATTTGAAAATTTTTGTCTGTCCGAGCTCACGTTATTGGTTTTCATAGGGTTCTGATGGCTGACTTTGGCGTTTAGGTCGCCAACGTTACATCGCCGGTCGAGGTGCCCAAAGCTCTGTCATTTTTCGCAATCAATCCTTTTGCCAATGGTTGTGCACAGTTGGAAAGCAAATCTGAAATAGTCAAAACAATCTAGTCATGAAGTTTCTTGAGGGAACTAGATGTATAACATAGCGATGTGAGGGAACTTTGCTCCGTTTGGACTATTCAGTTACTGGATGATGACAATGCGATACGTATCCGAAAGTTGGTACAATTTAGTTGAATGGCAAAAGATGCCGAGCTAATTCCAAATATCGTTTCTCCTGTGCATTCAAGATAATTCGAACTGGCTAGTCTGTATTTCTAGCAAAATCACCTGTCCGATGCTGGTTGTCTTGGTGTGCGCTCCTTCATTTCTCTTGGAACACTCAAAACGTAAACCTCTTTTTCATATAATAAATGGAAACAACGTCATTTTTTAGTGTGTATATATATATGTGTACGTACACACAAATACGAAGATGGATTTGAGAGCAATTCATATTTGAATCGCTTGTCTACCTTGTACAGTTGTATTCTCAAATGCCATGCATGAGAAAGCATACGTGTTACAACGGACTTGAACGGTTGGGTAAGCAAATGTGCGTGTTACTCGAAAAAACCTATTCGTTCTTTTGTTTACAACAAAAAAAGAAATCAAAAGAAATCCATTCTGACTAGCTCTTCCGGCAATGGGCATCATAGCCACCGGAGGTGTCTACACGCGTCTTCTACCGTAATTGAGTATATCTGCGGGAAATAAGGTTCTGAGGTTCATTGTTTTTGCCCTATCCATACGGATCTTTAAAGTATTACTCCGTCTAAATAATTGACATCGTTCAGTGTTCGGAAAGAAGAACGATGACGTCTTGGCGAGTGGTTCAGACAGGAAAAAATGGTGGCAGAATGTCGTCTGTCCTCAGGTGGCATGTGTCAGACAAGACAAAACATTTCATTATTAAAAAATTTGCCTGTTATCCACTCGTTGATCAGTCTACACAGGTTGAGCAGAGTCGTCCCAAATTACAGGGTTAGAAATAAGCATGAAAGCGAGTTAGTGTTTCCACTCAGATGCCTTCTTGTAGATGCGTCTTAATAATAATAATAATAACAATAATAATAATAATAATTTTTACTTGTTTTATGTGTCGTTCAGTTAACGAATACTACTTCCGAAAAAAGCTGTGGCTATGAAAAGGCTGATAACTTGGAAAGTTGGCCGACCGTGGGAGGGTTTCACTTCATAAGACTATCCACCTCATCATCGACTGCTTGATACACACGTTCCATTCTATCCCTGGGAATCAATACCAATTCACATGCAGATTTGATCGTACTGTGTCGATTAATACTTCATTCGTTTGGGTTCTTATGTCGTTCACAAACCTAAAGTAGATGGGTCCGATGGTTGAGGTCAGCTGGGCATTTTTGAGTTTCTGCCCTTCCAAACGAAACAATGTAATCAGCAGTTAGATTTTTCACAATTATCGACAATGTCAACTGAACGTGATGTTTTTACGAAACGTTTTAGGCGCCGTACCGGGGCGTTCTCTGTGCATCGAATAATCAATCATAATCTAGTCCGCCAGATTTACACCGGCCCCATAATCATCTGCCTTACTTGTTCTGGTAACTTTCCCGTCGAGTTCTTAAAGGAGTTAATTGTCTAATGCACCCCTGGACTAACGATTTGGCATTCAACAACCGTCTTATTTTATTTTCCCTTTTGACATGTTCCATTGCACGAACTATCTTCAGCGGTGACTATAAAAAAGCGTAAACCAACTAACTAATAACGATGGACTACATTACGGGATAGAAACAAACCATGTGACGTAGCAGGAGCGGAATGTCTCGTTTTGCATGTTTGTTAAACACCATGGATAACCATGTAACAAGTTCTCATTTGACATGTTCTGCTTTGGGGGAAGAGGAGATATCGGAGAGCTAAGTCCAGTAAGCGAATAACTTGCCGATTTAAGCAATTTTTGCCCCCGAAATGCGAAAAACCAACCTATTCACGCTATTTCAGATAGGATGTACCGCATAAGTCACGAGGTCGTCTAAATTCGTGAATCATATCAGCCAGAACGTTGTTCTTGTTGGCCAAATTTGCTTCCTTTTACGACTAAGCGGCCCGAGTTTTTGTTCTAATTCAACATGTGATGATCACTCCTCTCATGACTAACACAACTACATGGACGAGGGTCTGGAGATTAATGTTGAGAAGAGGCTCCGACGGCATTCTTCGGTTCTGTTCCGTACAAAAGTTGTGGGTGTGGCAATTATCTGAATTCGATTCCTTATCATACCTATTGCTTATTAGAACAAACCAACTCAAACTTGTTCTGCCCCAAGACGAGGTGAGATGTTTCAGACCCTTCGATACAAATTGGATGTCACAAGGATATCCGGGATAGGCAAATGTTAAGCTGAACTAAAAGATGCAAGCTGTTTGTAGGGTGCTGAATGATATCAAGAAGTGTAAATGTATGACTTTTAATACGTTATTTTTCGCCATTATTGCAGTTCGTACCAGCTTTATCCGTTATCCGCATTTTTCAGAAGGAACTAAGTTATCCTTTACTGACCCTCATGCTAAATCAACTTTTAACTCATCATCGAGAAACCACAGAAGTACCAAACAACTGCTTCTTTTTTGCTGAGAATCATTAGCAGTACGAATCCATGAAGCTGACATTGGAAATATTATTATAACCGTTCGATTACCGGGGTTCACCTTCTGGAGCAAATCTGACTGCAACACTACATGGTTTGGCACCAACCCGCCAGTATACTCCAGTATACCATTGCAGCCAGTGATTGAAACCCACAACAGATAGCATCCCTGTCGGAAGCCGAAGTAGGACTATGAAATTAAGACTGACTAAAGCAATTTGATTGCTTATTCATTGTGAGCATTTGACGTATGTTTAACACAAATAGAATTGTTGCACACTGCCCTCCTGGTTCATTGACAATCAGCAGTACAGTAACACTGAATGATTAATGGTTTTCAATCCCCGGAATCTTCATCCACGTTCACGCGTTGTTGTTTCTTCCAAGTGAAGAGTTGATTCCAGAATTTCCCCCAGTTAATTAAATATGTGAACTCATGAGCCCGCAGAAGTATACGCATACACAAGGAGCAGTCGATACGTGCATTATCTTGGTAGAGAATAACTTACAGACCAATGGGCAAGATAAAGTTCGTCCATTGCAGAACAAATTCATTTGCTTTTGAACCACACTCCAACGATCAGTTCCCGCAGCGGTTTTTCCAGAACAGGCACTTCAGATGGGCTAAATCTGAGGTGGGACTTTTGTATCATCAAATTACAACTATTCATCCACACATGTGTCGGAAGTTTTCGCGCTTTCTGTCTCCCGCTCTCGGCAATTGTTGTGCTGTCAAATTTTTATTGGTTTTTCCTGGCAGTGTGCTGGAATTCGTGATTGTGGTAATGAGTAACCTAGGAACCCGGGCATCCATAGAACAGAGTGGGCGGACGACAAAACATTTGATCCAGTTGCAATTTTCTTTTGCATCGTACAAGAGGGAAAATATCATCTCAGTTTGTGATTCACACTGAACACGGGCACTGATGTTGATGGGATGATAGCAGACGGGAAAAAGGGTATGAGATTGTGTGTGAGAGAAAGAAGTGGACAAAGATCTCTTGTCTGACAACCCAGTGTTCCATTACGATCTACACTTTTTCCCAATTACAGTCAGTTGCATTTAGGCCCCCATCCACACCCCTACATGCGTTGCATTTGTGTGTGTGTGTGCTTGTATACGCGTGCGCCTGCCTGCACTTGTGTCTGGTGCACTTTAATAAGGCCATAGATTCGATCACATTTGCACTGGCTTCATTCATGTACCACGATCCAAAGCTTATAAGTGGGAGAAAAACTTGCTCGTGTGAATCGTTCGTAGTACTCAGTCCCAAATAGAGTATCACGAGAGTAACGGGTTGGGGCAATACTGGGTTGCCGTGTGAATTTCCGTCACTTGGGATTTAATCACTCATCCTATCTACGGGTGGCTCACCCATGTCGACAGTCATGCACGCACACGATATGTAGGTACACATGCACACACACACAAGCTCACTGGTGGAAACTAAACGATCACTTAGATTACGTTATTATTCCCTCGCCACTTTATTCTATCATTGCATGTGCATACGGTTATCTGTTCAGTTCTGAACTCCTCCCCCACCCTGGAAACCTTTTCTTTTTTCGGGAAAGAAGATTTTACAAATCTGAATATCAGACAGTCCTGCTTGGAGCCTGGCAGACTGGATGGTTCAATCAGTCAGGAAGCTGATCAGGACAAACGAGTGTTTCGAGTATCGGGTTTGTATACTGTAAATGTAGCAACTCCATTTTATGTTATCATGCATAACAGACTGTAGTTTGAACAGAAATTAGGGAATATCACTGATTTCTTAGTGATAATTGCCTCGAAAAGAGGGATTCACATTCGTCTCCTCGGGTGTGAATGCTTACCACCGTACCATGGGGTCAACGAATTCATGGAATCCTGTGTACAGGCTGCGGGGGGATGTAAAATTACAAATGAAGTCATCTGCATTTGGAGTAGGAAGCTTGGAACCTGACTACCACTTCTTTTGATCACGTCATTGCCGCCAAGCATATTTGTCTTTGAGAATAATTCTCTCGTTGCACCACTGATCGCTCTCGAGTACAGTAACTTTTGACCAGTGAGTCAAGTGTCATGGTCGATCGAACATTTTTCCAGTCGATTAGTTATTGTTTTGCCCTTAGCGTAAATAGCCGTTATGTCAGCACTGGAACTGTGTCACGGAATCATCGCGCGCGAACTAGCCAACAGCTTTCACATTTGTGACAGTCTGTCGTGATCACTGACCGAAAAAAGTGATCAGCACATGTTACCGATACAAACGATGACAGATGATATGCGTGAGCTGTTAGCCAATGAAGCAGC
The DNA here is from genome assembly GCA_008360955.1 of Fasciolopsis buskii. Lineage (NCBI taxonomy): Eukaryota > Metazoa > Platyhelminthes > Trematoda > Plagiorchiida > Fasciolidae > Fasciolopsis > Fasciolopsis buskii. The sequence continues at coordinate 73,763 of LUCM01005770.1, forward strand.
TAAAATGTGAAGCTAGGCTACTCCCTATTCCATCGTGGAATCTCCATCCATCCGGTTCGATTTTTGTAGAACAGATTGAACAAAGTGTTCCGAGGGATACTTAGTCACATCTTGCAAGAAGCACTTAAAACATACGCATTTACACAAATAGTTAATAAGCCGTACTCCCCTGTTGACTAATACCTTTACTCTCATGTTACACTAGCCATGTGCAAACGATTGAAATTAAACGGCACCGTGTTTTAATTGGCCGCCAGTTGGCCAATCATGTCATCACTTTGTTCTTAGGCATATAGTTAAATTATCCGCGTTAGATCCGAGAAGTTGCTTTTCACCGCCATTGTTGTTTTGAGCCAACACCAGTTCTCAGCTTCGGCAACACTAAAATCTGTCGTTTGTGATGCATATTTTATTTACCAAAATGGCTATTCCAAAATAGTTCAAAGGCCGTTTACCTTGTCAAAACCGGGAGTGTCTAACGATGTCTGGAATATATTTGTACGGCTAACACAAGAGTAGTATTCTATGGTGAGTAGTGACATTCAGCCAGCAGCGGAGCCTTTCACTGCATAGGAATCTCAATAGCAAAAATGTGTCGGATAACATTTGTATATCACGGAACAAGTTCTGCTTATCAGGCAGGTGTTTACAAGAAGCAATTGATGACGATATTTTACTACGTGAGTAAAAAATCTAGATTATTTGCTTTTAAAATATGTCAAGGGTAGTTTTGTTGCTTGCAAAGATTTGTCTCTTCACCCACCAGCTGATCTAGTTGTTGTTTGGATCTAACTATAGCATGGTAAGAGTGAGTGCAGAAAATTGGACTGAAATAAGATACTATCAAATAAAATTGCAAAACGATTAATTTGTTTCCAGACAGAAGCACTACAACTGATTTAACCAGTCCGTGGGATGTCTGACCTGGCAGTTAGCGTTAGCAACAGCGGACAAACCATCTCACATCCAGTAGTGTCAAACCACATTTGGGTCCGACGTGAAATACAGGCAAATTTACTGTTACCTCCTAATCGAACCCTGTTTATGTAACGTTGTGATTAGTTACTAGGTTAGGTGTCTAACATGTGACCTAATTTATTTGTAATTTCTCTTTCAGAATGTAAACATTTAAGTTTTTTGCACTATGAATTTTATGAACTAATCATTGAGATTGGCTAGTTGATCTGCTTTTCCAAGAGGCGCTTTCGCAAAAGCATGGGTTTCGAACTAGGACGGAGAAACAAACAATTAGCAGGGAAACGTACAAATATGACTATGAAGAAAGATTGCATTTCCGATTTTTCAATTACCATGAGTTTCCACGGCAATTTTTCCCGGTTTCCGAGTATTCGATGATCAGAACATATTTGATTTTATGCCTTTTAATATCCACCCTCCTTAGTTGCTTCTGAACTATCAGAATTCCAAATTTTCTGTTTGATAAGACTAGTTCAACAAAGATACCAAATACTGTGGAAATCAGAGTCTCGATCTGTTACTAGTTCGATTAATTATTCAAAACCTTGACCTAAACTGCATCGTTTCCATTGCGAAATCACTCGAGATTGTCTTCTTGTTGAAACCTTATTTTCGAGCGTTTCTTTTCACAAATGGGCAGATATAAGGATGAAACAGTAGCGGCAGAACTTACGATATGCATTTAGATAATCTGGTTATTCATTGACGTTGTACCGCGGTGATGAGACTGTGTTAAGTGAGGTTAAATTCGAGACCATATAGCCTCATCTTGCGGAATCCATAAACCATTTGACATAGAAATCCCTGAAGGTTCTCACTGAACTGACGCAGTATACACAACGTACCCCAGCTCGGATTTTAATCCAAATTTGATGAACACGAATCGAATTCAGCGGGCACTGGGCTAGTTTAGATGGCTCCAGACGCGTTCTTGATTGTCTGCTTTACAAGATAACGGTGGCTTTTGTCAACCGCCCTTAAACGGTTACAGCACACTTGTCCCAGTTAGTCTGAATCACTTTCGTGGTTCCCAAACTCACCGGTGAAACTGCCCACGTGGTGGGCAGTTTCATGGCATTCCGTGACAATTTAGGTTTTGACTGCAGTCCTAAGCGATTGCCTGCAAGAACGAAATTGGATAAAACAGTACCAGTTGCTGCAAGATATTCATAAAACTATCTAATGACGATATTGAGAACGAAAATGCGATAGAATCATCCAGAAAACTATTGAAGAACTCGAGAATTCAAATCTATCCTCGGAATCCAGATTCGAAATGAACTGAGAGCTGTTCGCCAAGATCCGTTTTGATAAAGCTGTCAGGAAAACACAGCTTCCCCGTGAGTTATACCACAATTACTAGTCTAAATACTTGGACTGTACAGGTCTTCGTGTGACTAGATGGAGAAAAAAATTTGTATATACATATATATATTGAAGTATTCTTTCCTATTTTGTCTTCTTATATTGTTTGAAAAATCCCACAGAACACATTGAGAACAACACAACGTGGCGAACAAGCTCGTTTTCAGTTATTCGTATTCATGCCAATACATAACATTAAATATGGTCTAGAGATAGTTCAAGGGAAATTGTCCGCTTGCATTCACATCAGTTCACAACTCTAAGAATGCGTCTGTGTATGTGTAATTGGTCAATTTGTCACACGATCAGGTTGTAGACCACTTGTTGGATAATGACAAGTGGGCCAGGGAAGTTTAAGAGTCTGGACAAATTGTTACTGAGCGCATAGAGGGGGGTTACACAAACGGATAGATACGGCTTCGGCTGTGTTCAAGATACGACACTTGACAGTTCTTGATTGTCCGCTCCTAACTTTGTAGATGGTGCGAAAAGCACTTGTCACATTCACTGAGTGGTTTAACTCGACAAGGTGTGAACACACCGCGCTAGTGATTGCCTTAATTGTTCCTGTGCTCAACCAAGCCGGGAGGTGTTCTCGAACGCGATCGGACAGACGCCTGGTCGTGCGGCCAATATACCTGGTCCCACAGGAGCAGTTGAATGAATACACACAGAATGAGGCTGCATAATCTGGCAGTCTGTCCTTTAGTTGGAAACACATGATCGGTTTGGATGTGAATATAGTTTTTAACTGTGCAGCAAAGAATGTTCCACTGATCGAACTTGACAGTCTCCGTTGGATAATTTCCGCTTCGGTGTCAACTTTGAAAGGCAAACGAACGTATACGGGTTTCTTTACTGGTCCTATTACTTTTAGTCTTACTTCGTGTTTTTCCATAGTTTTGTTTATGAATCTTTCGGGGTATCCATTTTGTACGAATACGCTCCGCAGGAAACGAAGTTCATTTTCAATTGTGTCGTCCGTACATATTCTTCTTGCTCTATCAACTAAACAGCATATTAGGTTCCTCTTCGCTTGTAACGGCACAAAGCTGTGAAAATGTATGTACTGTCCGTTCCATGTTGCCTTTCTATAGACTGATAGTTGTGCAGATCCGTCCTGCCGTCGCCTTATGTACACATCTAAGTATGCTAAACTAGGGTCTGCTTCTTTTTCTAGTGTAAAATGTACGTTTGGATGGACACTGTTAAACGTGTGTAACATATGGTTTACGTCTGCATGTTGCTCTACAACACATAGTATATCATCAACATAACGTTTGTAAACGGAACAGTGCCTGATTGGTGAGCGCAGTTCATTATTCTGCAGTTTGGACATAAAGATATCAGCAAACAATGGTCCCAAAGGAGACCCCATTGCCACTCCGTCCTTTTGCCGGTATATTTCACCATTGAATTGAAATTGAACATTTTTGGTGCACACAAAGAGTAGCTGTTTCAGTTCATCCAATGGGATCCCTATGGAGATGTTGTTATCCTGAATGTACTCGCAAATGTAACTAATAGTTTCGCTAATCGGAACATTCGTAAACAAAGAAACTAAATCCAGTGATAACATATGCTTCCCTTCAAGACGTAGGCTCTTAATAGTTTCTGTGAGATGAAATGTATCGCGCACACTATGTCTAGAAATGACTGCCCTGACTGGTTCCAGTAGGCTGGCTAACCACTTAGATAAAGCGTGATACGGAGAATTACACATGTCCAAAATAGGCCTCATCGGAGCTCCGTCTTTGTGCACCTTCGGTAGGCTGTACAATCTGGGAATTGCTGTACCTGTGGGTCGTATCCGCTCAAAAGTTAAGGCGTCAATCATTCCATTCTGTTTTAAGGCTCGTAATTTCATAGAAATTGATTTTTCTATTTGAGTTGTCCTATCCTTTTCGGTTGGAGTCTTTGTGAATTTTGACTCGTCGCCCAGTATTCTATTCATTTTTTCAATGTAATCCAACTTATTGATGATAACAATGCCAGCTCCTTTATCTGGTTTGGTCAACATTATTTCGTCGTTTGTTTGTAGTTCTTTTAGACGTTTCAAGTGCTCAGGCGTTACCAATCCTCGCTTTACTCGTCTGCCGTCACGATATTTGTAACATGAGTTGACGAGATCGGATTTAAGTTTCTCTAAACTCTCCGGAGAGGACGGCATCAGATCCGACAGCTGACTAAACAGATTTTCAAATTCAACTTCCATATCTTGTTGCTTGGTTTTGTTGGATGGGCAACAGAATTTCGGTCCTAATGATAGAACTTCAAGCAATTTCTTATCTAGGCTTACAGAAGACAGGTTGTGGACGAATCTTTTCGGATCCGACGGGAACTCACCATTAGGTTTTTCTGGATTGACGGTTTTCCTCAGCGCTGACCGTAATCGCTCCAATTGCTTTTCCCTTATTGAATGAGCGTAGGCGATGAACCTTTCCTTTTCTTCTTCAGCCAATTTATCGAGGACTCGTGTCGAGTTCTTATATTGCATGAAATCTATGGTATATACACACACGCGCGCAAGAGATTGCCCGCTATTGCTGCCCATTTTTTGACATGGGTCTCCCTAGGGGAACAGTTGGATTTGCACCCCTTGATTACCATAGCAACTTCATCTGAACATGAGATATGCGGACTTGTCATGATGTTCAAATAGATTGCAGTTGAAGAGAAAGGTTTGTTCAGACATCGTAGATTGCGACTGCTGAGAATAGCTAAGTCATTTCATCAACAACAGTCTTTCTTTCCCTCCTGTTAATTCATCCAAAATTATGCATCAACAAGTAAACCAGAAGTATTTATTTACCGGCTAGAAGCTGTATTAACCGAGGTGTAACAGTAATTTTCATTGACGGATAGTAAAGCAAACATGTGATTGCTGAATTCAGAATCATTTGAACTTGTTTCGTTGGGCCAACACATTACCATCTTGACAACACCACAAGGAGTTAGCAAGAGTAGTTCTTCTTGATGTTCTCATATAGTGGTATAGGAATGAAGCCATTTTCAAATGTGTCCGATTGCTTAAAGTGAACGAGACCATTATTTTCGTGTAATTTTACATGAAAAGCATAGCATAATCATATTCCGAAGTTGAAACATTTTCTTAATTATGATAGGAATCCGATTCTGTTCAGATAACCCACCTGAATGTCACAGCAAATTTTTGGCCTCAGTAGAACAGAAGCGTGTACCAGCTAGATGTTCAGCTATGTTACGGAAAAAACGCGCAATTATACCCAAGTTCAGTTGATGTCATAACTGTATTGAACACGCGGTAGAAAGTTGTGAATGCTGGTTTTATCTACAAGTTCAAGCTTGATGATAACTGCACGGTGTGTCCCATATCGCGGATATGTGATTTTCGCGGAGCGGATCCGGGAGGGAGATGGCAGAATGTTTTCATTTACCGCAGTTACGAGGGTAACGTAATCGTAGCTTTCATCTGGACGGATGAATGGTTTAGGTTATAGTTAGGTGTGAACAAATCTCTCGATAGATTCAAGTCCAGTGTGACATGTGTGGTAGTGGTTTGAAAAATAGTTTTGATAGTCACATCAAGAACTACCCAGAAAATCGATTATCGTCCAGCCTAATGCGCCCCGGCATGTATCGGGCAAAGAGCAGTTACCCATTATTCACTTATTAGCAAACCCGAGGTTCACGGCGATTCTTAAAATGGACTTTACCGTACTCCATTTCTTCGGTTTCGCTGACAATATGTTCATAAATTAATCTTATGCTCTCAAAAAAACATTGAATTATCTCCTATGCGGTATGGCTTTGGATTCCATGTTCAAACGCGATGGTTGGATGCTTGGAAGTCGAAGTAAAATAATAGAGACTAAAGGAGGACAACCGGACAGTCAATCACCATCAGGATCGTTTTATGTTCATTGGTCGACTAGAAGTGTGACAAAAATTTATTGCAATTTGTCTGATAAGAACAATTTGTGCATGTTTTTTTTTGTTCTAGCCCGTGTGAATTACGGATAACCATATTAGTCAGTACTATGTAATCGCTACTCTTTCCACGCCTATTTGACCTGGTATGAAAACACGACACTCCGGAGTAGGCAGGACGAGAACACACGTGAACGCACACTGTTCCTGTACACAATCAACAATTCTATCGACAATGCTTTCCCTCGTCGCCCATCATTCCACTAATACATCCCGTTCGCCAACATTCTCGGACAATCACAATCCTATTATCTCTCATCTTCTTCATTTTGAATGTATGTCATCCACCAATCAATCACACAAATACAATCCCTATTTATGTGTGCTATCCCAACAATTAGCATCAAACAAAGTCTGGAATTATTCCTTAACAGGTGTGCGTAAATTCAAGTGCTAATGTTGTTACACGCAGGTGTTCTCATTCTATCAAATTTGAACGGATAGCGAGTGATTTGTCAATCAAATAGACGGATGTACCTGGATGGTTTTTGTGTGATCGACACAAGTGTGTGATTGAGGAACAATCTAATCCCTCACTGTCTTTCTCTCGGGAAATCCAAACACCTCAGTGACAAACGCGAGCGCGTCCCAGGCTGCTTGTGCATTAGGCAGATCGTCGGAAAAAGCACCAACAAGAAGGAGTAACACCACTCTCCATTCCCACTCCTCTTATATCCACATGTCCACCGGGCTCCCAGCGTCCCCGGAGGTCATGCTCAAACTAGGCTGTTCCTTCCACACTTTCACATCTGAACGTCTAAATAAGAGTTGTTCCACTTCATTTTCGAATAATTCATGACATCTCTCCCCTGATATTCCCCAGACGCATAGTCATGGATGGATCACGAAATACAACTGTACATAGTGGAAAATGGCCAATCAGATCGTCTAACGGAATGGATAATATTTATCCGGCGATAGGTGTAATTATTTAGTTCAATAAGTGGACAGGTTCACATCTGTGTTTGTGACATCCAGACTGGACATTTTTTGTTTGTCCTCTCAACGTATTAGTTCTTAAAAATAACCCCGTTTAATCATTTTAGGAACGGAAAATCACTTGACGGCTATTCATATGAGATGAGTGTTTTAATTTCGCTGACTTTCTGTATATTGTAAAGTGGCGTTCTGTCACACCTCGTGGACCAAAGTAATTCAGTCGCTCAGTCATGCTCCTAGTTCGAATGCTGCACTCTATCGATCGGCTCGCTGTTCAAACAAAGAGAAGCAAGCGCGGTTTTTCTGATAAATGAGGGCATGTTGGCGCATATCCAGCTACGAATGCATTTTCGTATTCCTTTCAATGTGGAGCGCATGAAAGACAAATAGCATCTCGATGTCGACTGACAACGCATCGATGGACCGATGTGGTCTCAGACCGATCATTTTCGTTTGACATTTCATACCAGTACATTACACCATACACTTGGACAAAACTGCAAAATGTTCGGCTGTAATTCGGATTGCGACTATAGTTAATCAGCCAGCCTCAAAGTATACCAAACAGTTTATTCGGATGACAAAGGTGAGCTAGAACGTGCAGTTGGCTAATCGAGGGTTAGTTGTTTAATCACAGCGGTACGCTAGAAACATCAATAAAAAAGTTATAATATCAAGCATTGTCGGCACCAGGCAAGTCCTTAAACGATTGTTAAAATGCACTGGGCTGTTTCGTTGTCGGTCCTTCACTCCGGGTTCGAGGCTCAGGTAAATATCCACTACTCATGACAACTCTTTGGAAACTTGGCTATACAACGATTTCATGGGCTTCTGAAATATTTTAAACTTCTGAAATGAAGACTAGATAGAGTTAAAATTAAAATAAAAGTATGGACGTTTTCAAATCTACGATACTAATTTGCTTGCAGATAAACGTTTTACAAGATGAAGACCACCAATGACCCGAACGTCAATCAAGCTACTGTCAGCCCTTGAAATAATAAACAATAAAAGAACTTGACGGACAGAAGTTTCGAAAACGAAGAGCATTACAATTCCTGTGTTTTGTCCCATGTTTCAACCTAAATAGTGAGCCTTCAAAATGACATATTGTTATGACAAAAACAATCTTAAGGTAGATAATAAATGTTGCTTGATCTGATCTTAGTTCCTCAATTGCTAAGTGAAAAACAACACAACAACGCGTAAAAATCCGGCGCTGGATTTTGAAAAAACAAGAATTAGTTCAAACTGTTCAAATAAAATCTCATGCCAGATTCGCACGGTTGCCGGCGTGGGTCTCATTTCTAAGCTGGACAGGTGAAAATAGATATGCCGCTAACAAATGAGAACCTCGCGAATGCAGCGGATGAAAAACTGTTAAGGTTCTTCTAATGGTAGCCGCTGGTTATATGGTTACCTGGAATAATAAATTTCGACGATGATGGACGGTTGTCCATTGAAACTTTTCAGAGCGCAGTTAATCCGGCCTAATACATTCAGAAGTGCTAGGAAAAAGAACCACTCTGATTATGCTTACAAGAATAGAAGTGACGTACCTTCTGCAATAATACGCTAAATCTTAAGTCGTTTGCATTTATTCCGGATCCGTTAAATCCGAAACAAAATAAAAGAGCTATTCCAATCGCGTAGGGCATACAAGTTTAATTTGAAAAATAACGATGTTAAATCATGAAATTAGGATTATACTTTTTACATTGGGCCGGACAGCAGTTAATTACATATCGCGAAGCTCGAATTTTCAACCCGATTTAGCACTTCCGTTTAATGCCAGGTGGAAATCGTCGAAAGTCACAATTAGATTTAGGCTACTTACATCTAATATAGTAGTGTAAATGGGTTGTGAAAACCATTTAGATAATGTCAGGCTGTCAAAATTAGGTTATTATATATATATATATATATATATATATATATATATATATATATATATATATATATATAGACTGTTATATTGCCGAATTTGAAATAAACTTGAAGCAGGCCATCATCTAAATTTTCGTTGATTCATGACGGTTACAAACACGTTTTAATAAGTGAAACTGATAGTTCATTTTAGGCCATGGTGAATCAAGCCTCAATTTCGTTCTTATTAAATTTTATTGCTGTCGTTTTGTGAACGGAACAGTGTGTGCAGTGGCAATGAGATGATCCGTCACACATTATCTACACTTGGTTCCCAACCGAAATTCTACGAAACTGCGCACTCCCTTCACGGGTATCGCTCATTAGGGCTGGAAGGTTTGCATCACACAAAAACTGGGTGTTGACATTTCTCGAAAAAATAGTTGCACAGTGCTCTAAACACCAACTTTTCACGAAGAACCACTTTACTGATTATTTTATATTACTGATGTACTTCCGCAGTTTGCAATAAAAAATTTTCTCCAATGGTTTTTGCTTAGGTAATAGAAAATACACTAGATGCATCGCCAGTGTGAATGATGGCCATATTGTTTGACGCCGTAACCAGAGTTTACGTCCTGCGGCCATGAAAACTCGAAAGTAAGGATGTTATTACACATTAGCAATAATAAATTTGAGGTAAGAATCTTTTCTAATGTGTTCACTAAATTTGAAGCATGGATGTTTCACAAGTAACTGAGGAAAGTGTCCAAAAGACACCTACATCGTGATCAGTTCTATCGTACACGAGTTGAACTGTGCTCCTGTATGCGTAATTTAGAAAAGAACTACTAGCGAGTGTGAAAAATATTTTGCAGATTCACAAAAGACATGCTCAGATGATTTAGACTGAAACTAGCTAGTTTCCTTGAAACTGACTCCGTAAGATCTGCACTTTCGGCTTCTTTCCAGTTTGTACATCCTCATTTCAATTCACAGTATGCAGTAGCCCGTTGAGCAGTTGACACATCGCACAGTATCGATTGCGCTTTTGAACACACTGAAGATTAAATAGACCCTGTTCATCAGACTTTCCACTGCGGCAAGCCCAGGGACGTATTGTATAGCAGTTTTTTTCTAAATCACTTGATTGCAAAGATCTTAAGTGATGTGTCCCGTTCATTTTGGTGAAATCGAGCTGCTCATTGAAAAAGCCTTTTTATTTTTACGCCTACCTCTCTGACATTCTTCGAGCAGATTTATTGAGCAAGCTGCTGAGGTATTCTAACATGGAGGGCACCTAGACACAGTGTTAACTAAATCGTCGGTGATTTGAACCCCATCATTTATCCTCATATGTGGGCACACAACTTGACCCCAATCAACGTGAAACTAAACTTGTGTAACTTATTAATCCATGTCCCGTGGTGTAACCATCTGGTTATCAATGCGAGAGCTCAGTTATCTACCTGAGCAAAACCCAGTGTTTATATATATATATATATATTATATATATATATCACTAGAGTTCACTGACCACTGATTCACGTGAAATCTGGAGAAATATAGTTGTAATTGAATAAAACCTCTCTGTCGTAAAGAGACCTTAGTTAGTACTAGGATAGTTTTAATTAGTTCTTGAATCTAAAGCACAGCAATCACAGCCAAATATCTTATGTTTGTCCAGAAAATCTGGTGCCATTATCCAGCACCAAATGAGTCGATAGCCCGATCAAGTTGGGATCCAACTCAAAAGACTCCGATGAAAGTAGTGTGCTAGTTTTATTGTTTTTTCTCAGCACTGTCAGTTTCCGTGGACCAGACAAATTTTTGGAGACCCGTAATGACCTGCTAGCCATCTCGTTAGGAACACTTTCGCAAGGTTAATATTTGGCTGTCTATATCTAAGAACGTAGCACCGAAGTATAATTTCGCCTCAAGAAATGGATGGTAAACTTGTGGGCCCACACAATGGCACACATAACGGTCATCTCATCATTTCACTGACAATCCATATATCATCTACATACATACATACATGCATACATACATACATGCATACATACATACATACATACATACACACATACATACATACATCACACTTTATCTGTGCAATAGAGTGAGTCCATTATCCTCCCGCTCACTGCCTCAGTTATCTTGACAATCTAAGGCAAAATTGTCGATTTATATCGGAAAACATCCACCACCGGATCATTCATGTTTATCTTCATATAGTAAGCTTTTTGACAGGGCGGATGCACAAATTCCTGGCGGATTATGATTCTCGCCACTCATTTCATAATTAAATTGTGTAGGAGAATGATATTTTCCGTTGAATTTAACTGTTATTGTGTCTCCGTTTTAGTACCTGTCCGCATGGAGAGCAAACTGAAATTACGAATGCATTTTTAGAAAGTTCGCATCGATAAATTAATCAGAATGAAAAAAGTTATTGAAAATTGGGAATTCATTCACCGATGGGTTGCTCCTAAAATATTTTCCAGAACACATCTTCTGGAATTCCTATCCATGTGAACGTGGTGACAAGGTGGTCAACGATTGTATTCCCTGATAATAATGATTTATGGCAATTTTCAACCGTGACTTATTCTCTGATAGCCTGGAAAAAGATTTATACCTCTCAATGAGATCTTGGATGTAAAAGTGATTTAGCAGTTTCCTTGATGTTTAATTAAAATAAACTCCGCTACTGCGGTTCTCACTTGACACCTATCCCAAGCCTATGACAATAACTAGAGGCACAGTGTCGAAAATAGTGCATTCATAAACTTAGCTTACACGATCTCTTTAGGACACAAAATTCAACTACAGAAGAAGGATTTGTGTTTGTATGACATGTATTCTTCAAGAAACCGCATCATGAACAAATCGTGTCAGATGCTTGCAGGCTTGACGTTCCAGAGTTTGTTTCTAATTCACTCTGATAAAAACCGTTTCGTAGTTAGGACATTTCAGTAGGATAACCATTTTTCTCCTCTAAAATATACTTGCTCTTCAAATGTTACCCCAAAATGGCTCACGCAGACCATCTTCTGCTTTGATTACAATGAATGAGGTTAAAGACGATTGAGATTATGGTGAAATTCTTAACATATAGTTTGACCTCGTGTATGTGTTTCGGGGTGGGAGGTGGATAGAAGGAGCATTCTTTAATGTCTATTGCTGCATTCCTTACCCGACTTCCACTTCAGCTAGCCTACAATGAATCAGACATGAGTGATGCACAGTCATCCGCAATCAGTAATATCAGATGCGCATTAGCTATTGACTTTCGCGCCAACATTACTTTCGGTTATCTGTTGGGATGTTTTGTTGGCTACTTGGCTCCTAGAATGATTGTTTACTTACGCCGACTAATAAACATAAAATTCGTAGGAAGAGTGCCAGGTGGTGCCTCATTCGATTTGCAGACTGGTAATCCTGTCCAATGCATGAAGCCGTAGAGCATCCGTCTATACAAACAATGCAACCTATTGGTTCTAGATCCGATTTGCAAATCCCTTAGGTGGCCAGTCTAGAGATAAAAATAGTCCCCATTTCATCAAGGCGCCAATCGTATCTCGTCTGATTCCTAATTGCGATGTCTGGGAAAGCATTCCTGGTCTGATACGTGCACATCTCTTGCGCATCGCGATGAACACGGGCGGTAAAAGGGTGCATTTTTTAGACAGGTTATCCAAACGTTAATGTAATCACACAACTCTCATCTGCTGGTCGTTTCGACCGTTTCGGGAAGGAAACTTCAAAGATTATACTAACAAGCATTGTCGGCAGTCTTGTGCCGTATGTTCGCCTAACTAGTGAATTGATAGCCTAAATTTGACATATCAGCTCATCAGAGCAACATCATTCAATTAGAGGTCTGATGTTTATCTTACTGGTGAAGTTGTTCTTTTATTTTTCCTTTCTGCTGATTTCGTTTTTTTTGGCGACCCGAAAAAGCTACGATAATCGAAGTGTTTGGAGTAGTGTGATCGACCATCTTCATAATCTGAGAGACGAGCTCATCGCGGCTATATCACTATGAACTACAAATCAGGTCGATGATATCACAGGTGTCTCTGCAAATGCTGTATGCTGGACGGTGCAACAATCTTAGTGCGTTGCTTAGAGCTACAAAGAAAACATAACCAAGGACTTGGATGCGTTTGTTTGTGTGCTAGTAATATGCTCTGGAAATCTTCATAAATGGTAGACGACCGCATACAAGCCCTTATATCGGGTTATTACTTAGTTCTTGGTCTTACGTAAGCTTCAGTTAAGAGAGACAGCGATGCTTCGTCAAAAATCTGATTGGCAACATATTGTGATTGGCTCACGGATAGGCCAATCAGAATTGTTCTACCATGGACTTCTCACGAAGCCGTATTAGGAAGGACGCCTGCTGCTAACGCAAAATTTGCCCAAATCACAGACTGGAAACGTATAATTGCTCAGCATACTGTTTCATTGGGGAATTCTTTCCACATGAACTGTTGCAGTGGCACAAATCAGCATTTGTAAATGTATTCGAAGTCGCTTGATTGGCCATCGGTTTACCAAGCCACTGCAAGGACGATGAAATACTTTGCGATTTGTCCTGACTATTCATCAGTTTTAAAGGTCATCATGAACCTTTCGGTCTGAGTGAGAATCACTCTCGGCTATCCACGTTCGTGGCTCAGGGGGAAAGTAACCGCCAGTGAGGAATACACGAGTGATGTGGCAGCGGTTCCAGTCATGTTATTTCCGATCGCAAGACCACAGCACAGTCGTAGTCGTGTGCGAAGCTCATTGAGCCTCTTGCTTCTCTTTGTGCTTAGTGTAATGTTCGTCGAGGAGAAGGACAAGTCAGAGGCCAAACATGGAATCCCAGACTCAAGAGTACAGCTGAATCAGACCCTAGAGCGTACATTATTCCAATGGATATTAGCACCTTGGTCCGGATGGCACCGACAGTTGTGCGCTTCACTTTTGTTTACACCATTCTATTTGCCTTTGGCTGATGGGTTTTTGTTTCAGGATTTGCTCAATTTGTCTGAAGTTATTGAGAATAAGGGTGAGTTGCAAACAAATTTACATCCCTTTCTACCAAACTGTACATGCCATTTTATCTGTACCCATTCAGATGCGTTTTTTCTGCATAAGCATTCAAAAGTGGGTCAAAATTCGTCGTAAATTAACAGTCATCGTGACAATTCTCGCAGACGGTGAAAAATCTACTGAAAAGCACCAACCCCGAAAATAATTTAGTTCTTTTTCAGTCTAATGGAAGACAACAAAGTCAAATATGGGCGGGAAATTTTGCCGAAGGCTTATTTGCGAAGCTAACTTTAGTGCACCGATTGTGAATAGTCTTTAGTCACATTTGACCATCACTGCGACTTACATTACACTATGACTGTATTGCATATAATTTTAAGGTACATTGTTCTTCTCAGCATGGTTCTGCCATGCATCCATCAATAACAAAGAATTTGCTGAACAAAAGCTTCCAAGTTCGTTGCTATCAGTCCCTGTATTTTGTTTGATGCTCCAGTTTACGGATCTGGGGTTAGTTTTCGGATCTGACTTACTGGAATTTTGCATTCAAATTGGTCCCACCAAACCTGCCACTTCGATGACTTTCCTTTAGCTCTATCGTTTTTGCTGTTTTCCTGATGAAATAACAACGAACACCATTCTTTAGGATGAGGATCTTGGCCAAGCAAAGGCTGCCAAAATGGGGAGATGACTGGCAAAATATGGATTCTAACTGAGGACTTTCATACGAAAACGCTGTGACATTATCAGTTTAGTTATCAAAAGTCAGTTGCTGGTTTATTCCAAATGATGCCGCCGTCTCAAAGTTGACTTATCTGCTTTTTGTTTATGAGACAAGAAACGGGAACAAAGTGGTTATTTTCGGTTTACACAAAAAGGACTCCCGTATGCAGTTCGCTCTTGTTTACGTATAACACGCTGAATATTGGTGACCAAGGCTGACTTGTGTGATGCTTGAAGGTAGTTCTAGTTAGTGATGAATTGTCAGAGTCTCACGATGACATCGGAAAAATGAAAATATGAAAGAGCGTGATTTGACCTTCGTCATCATAATCACACCTAAATTTTCGCGACTGAACTTCGTTAAATAAGCTACTTAAAAACCACAACGGCAGTCTCCTCCGAATTCTCTTTAAATTCGTTATAGGTAACGGGAAATGTCTAAATTCTGCCTGCTTAGTTGCATTCGGCTTGAAAGAACCGTAATAAAACCTGCAAAATATGCCTACTTGATCCAGGTTTCCTTCATTTTAATCTCATCCTCGGTCTTCTTTCCTGTAACCAATGGCAAACTAACATATTAAGCAAATCATTCATTCAGATAGGTTACGATGTGAAACAACTCCGCCACTAGCACGATTTGTCAAATTAGAATGTTGGCTTTTCATCTTGGACGTAATTGCATGTGGGTTTCGTTTTTTGTTAGCCTGTTGCGATCGCGACCGGTCACCTGCTAGTATACATCCAATTCACTCCGGTTTGCATTCATTGGTGGCAACAAAAGGTTTCATTCACTCAGTGACTTGCAGAATGGGATGTTACATGAACAAGGTTTGTGCCAAGTGTGTGGGTTGTGAAATCGTATCCCCGGTGAATCATTCCCGAATGAGCAGATTAAAATTGACAGCTCGTTGGAGGAAATCACTGAATGTTCGGATATTCACTAACGCAAGTGCAGTTTTCCACCAAACTTACTGTAAATCAGTCAGAAGAGGGGGAACATCAAGGTATCGGTGAAATTCAACAAGTACACAGAAAGTCATTTGGTCAGTCGACGAGATGTCCACAGATGGGGCACATACACAGATTACCGTTAATCGCATCACTTCCACTGGACAGTTGAATCAGTTTAGTTGTGAAAATCTTCGGTCGCCTTTCCCCTATGTTGAATGCTAAGAGTAGGGAAACAGAAACTTAAAAACACGTTGCGTATGAAATAATGTGAGTATATATAAATATGTATATATATACTGGTCGATGGGCAGTTGGGGAACTGAATGTCTATAAATAGAAACAATAGCTTGGAAAGAACTAACCGTTCAATTGCGCATAGAAGCAATCGAAATCAAATTTCCGACCTATTTACCAAAGGTCACTGAAATATAGCTATTGCATACATATTTTTACGAAACAAATGACTGGCTTAAGTAGGCACTTTACTTTTTCCTTCGAACAAAACTTTCCTGAAATTGTTGAAAATGGTCTAGAAACTACGTTTTTTGTTAGTGGGCCGACAGGGCACATTGAAAACCGGGTGCGATTACAATGTCTAATTCACTCCCCCATCTTTATTGTTTATTTGACCTCAAGATCGCATTTTGCCAGTAACTCAACAGACTTTTCTTGCAACTATCCGATAAAAATAGTACAAATGTTTGTTCTAATGAGGTAAAATACTTCTACGGCCGTACCTTAGCTTCAGTTCAATATAGGCAGACAATCGTGGTGGACTGACAACTTGTATACTTCGACAGGCTGTCAACTACCAGCTTTCATTGTAACAAAAAAGGAAATTATTGCAAGTAGCAAAATTAGCACTCATTTTGGCAGGGACTTCTAATTTCCAAAGAAATATAAATCCCGTCCCAAACGAAGCATAAAACTGCACGAAACAGTAGCATCATTTATCAAATCTGTTGGTCTTTTACAAGCCTACTAGAGCGAAATGACGGTATGCACTACTTTATCTTCGTGAATCTACTCCAAATTCGACAGACGTTAGCTGTGAATCTGCGATTCCATATCAAGCTATTCGCGATAACTGATTCTGAAAGATTTGACCGTGGTTACAACAATCTTGCGTTGATTAGCTGCTTACAAGCAAATTGAGAGTCTTCTTACAAAAACACTTGAGGATAGCAAGGTTTTGTTCGGTAAATGAATCAACTTGGTCTGATGTTAGTCCTCAACGAAATGACAAAAATCTAAGCTAATCGTCTGCGCAATGTCATGCAGACATGCTACACGTTGCGTGCAACGTGAACAACCCCTTGCTGATGGTTCGATTTTCCTCTCTAGTCTTAATTAAATTAATCTTGCAGGTATTGAATTCAGCCGTGCAATTGCTCACGTGGCTTTCTTACAAAAGTCCTGCTGGATTACAGCCGAGTCTCCTAGGGCAGAAAATAGATTTTCATAAATAATTATACTAGAGCCATTGGGTGGGGACAATATGCATTGCCAAATGACTTCTTCCATTGCCTTCGACGTTCAACAGAGAGCAAATCATATGAAATAATTTTTTCAGCAAACGTTTGACAAACTGCGAGTGGGAAAGCGTGTGATGTATCGTTCCGTTTAGTAATAAACCTTCCAAGTTAGTTTTACAGTAGAGATCATAGACCACTTTCCACGGGTTTGTGTTTGATATAACACTATTTAAAATGTCCGGGATATTATTCCACTATATGGCTCCTCAAATTAAATACGGTCCATAACATTCAGTAAGATGAACGCCTTAAATGCGTGGTTTGAAGAACAAACTTTCCTGGATATTTTCGCCGGATAAATCGTGTTTTGTGAGCCTCAGTACATCATCACTAGAACAACTCGACAGTCATTGCGTGTTTCCCGGTAATCTGAACCTGTCCACCTGAATGTTTGTGTTACATTTCCGCGGGTGCTTTAGGCCGGCTGACACCTTAAACACTTCAGGTGTTCACCGTTCTCTAGAAAGCTAATAAGGTGTTGCCAGCATACATGCCCACTGTTCTAAAGGCAAGAAATTTTATCTAACTTCTCGTAGCGATGGGATTCAAAGTCTCATTGTTTTATGGAACAAGTTTTCCGCATTTGCTGTAAGGTTTTGTCGAAATTTTCCGAGAAAAGCCACGTCAAAATGATAGTCTTATTTACTTCAACCTAGTGGACAAGATTCTTATCACGGTTCGCATGTGCGTACGATCGGTTGAATGTCCGCTAAGCAAGAAGACAAAAAATCGATTTTATCTCCTCTTTGCTTTATTGTCACAGAAACAGCATTGCAGTTTAACTAAATTTGTCCAAATGGCCTGCTGTTAAACATTCACCTTGCTCCGATTTTTTTTGAAATTTACCCTATTGAAAATTTTCCCATCCATCACTAATCGCTGACAGAGTCATCAGCCTAAAATTTCATTAATTATTTGCGAAATGCCTTTTTGATCTTTCAACCGCATGATTTTCGTTAAAGTGAGAGGTTGAAGAAAGATTTCGTCTGAATAATCCTTTGCTTTCTTTTTTGGAATTATAACCCGAGATAAATTATCGTTTATTTCATTTACCAAAAATGTGTTCAGTGCACAATCCAATTTGGAAAAGTCATCTGAAAAGACCTAACTTTAGCGCGAACATTTGACCTATCTAGTATCGCTTAGGTATGTTCCAGTTATCCAGCCTAATCTTTCGTGCCGGAACAAATATGAAGTATTCCGCTAGCTTTTGCCCTTTTTCTACACGATACTCCCATGCAAGTGGCTCCAATCAATTATGATATACGAAAATCCATGCGCGTCTGGCGACCGGGCGAATCACAGTGAGAGAAAAAAAAACGTATTAACTTGCTGCTAGAAGTTCGGTAGTTTTTCGCCTAAACACCTAATAACTTTCCTCCGGAGACGGTAGCCATAGCCACTGTTTTTCTGCACACGGTACTTGACAATCCCTGGATGAGTGACACTAGGGCTATGTTCCAATCAATTATCATAATATTTTGCAAATTGTGAATAGTTTGTAGGCTTCTCATCGGCTTAATCAATCTGTTCGAAAAATCTTGCCTGTTTTCAACCGGGCTCAAACCCAGGAATCTCGGTGGCTACGAAAGACATTTTATCTCTCTAAATCTCTTACACTCAGTAGTTCTCGAAACAAAACAGTATTGCATGCCTCGAGTAGAGAGTTTTATTTGTTAATATAAACGATCGACAATTTTATTGTTAGCATATTTATGTGCGTGTTTCGTTCCAGTGATTTGGGCATTATTAGTGTTATGATTTTATCGCAGTTAACAAGATACAATTATGTAATTAATAGAGAATCTGGATTTGCAATGCTCATTGTGTACAAATTAGCAGTTGGGAAAAAATGTCAAGCTTGTGGACGTAGTTGGCTATTCATTAAGTTTCACCAGTTCTGGTTAACTAGCAATGAACATAATATTTTAGTCCTTCGTAATCGGGTAATGGGCAAGCAGATTTCCCGGATTTAATTGAAGACAATTAGCACTTGGCCTCGGAATTCGGGAAGAGCGGTGTTAATGTTGAATAATATGTAACAATTTGTTAAAGCTCGTGTAAGCATTAATGGCATATTTTTAGTTTGTAAGTCGAATGAACGAGGACAAGGTAGGATTGCAGTCGTGGCCAAATAGCGTACACCGATAGAGATCACAGTTTTGGTGCGTATAGAAATTCTCGATTGCTGAGCTCGTCCCGCATTTACAAGGGCAGATAATGGACCACGGAACACAGTCAAACGCTCGCTGATCCACGTAATTCATTCGTTCTGAATTACTGGATCATTGACTGAAAAGGAACTGACGGTGAAAGTTTAGCTTGCATATGAAATTAGGCATTCACTTTTCGTAAAAAATAACGCAGCAAATTGAAAAACTCAAAATGTTTTGCCTTGCTATAAAGTCGTTACACTGAATGAGGTAGCAAACTAAGTGAATTGAATTGTGTGAAAATATAGCGATCAGTACAGCTGTCCACATCTACTACCCAAGACTTCACCAAGCTTTCAACATACTGTGTATCCATACTGACAACTGTCTATCTACATTAAAGAAGGCTGAGATTGACCGTCTGGGGATCCGTACACCCACTCCTCCTGTCCTGGCCCCCTTTGTTCTGCTTCTCAGTGCAAGAGCTTATTACATATTCCAATTGTCTCCATCCCGAGGGAATCCTTCCGTGTGTGTGTGTGTGTGTGTGTGTGTGTGCGTGTGCGTGTGCGCACTCACGACATGCTGAGAATCATTGGAACGGAAAATGCTTTTTGAATCTCCCTGTCGTGTAAAACCTCCGACGGAACCGGTAATCTTTCTGCACGGGCGTAATTACGTGGGTGGTTTTTTCGTATCAGTTAGAATTGTGTGGCGTAGGGCAAGAGCTTTGTAGATTAGTATGGCGTCTATAGATCTGGTCTGAAGGGATGTGATATGATGTGATGTGATGCAAAACATCGGAGTTTAAGACAAACCAAGTGCGAATCACGCAGTAACAAAGCAACGATTGACGACGCCATTGTTTACGGTGTGCTGGTCATTAGGTCCAAATTTCCGTCTGCAGTATATATATATATATATATCTATATATGTGAATGGCTGTAAAGAGCAAACCTTATTCAATTAGCTGTACACTCTGTCCTCGCTTCTGCTGTTTTCCATTCCGTCCGGTGCTGGCTGTCGTCCGGAATCTATTCATTTGCTATTCATCTTACTGCAGCAGTTGTCTTTTTTTCGTTTCATTAACCCGGAAACTTCTTATCGGACAATGTGGAGGAAATGCTTCATCAGTATTTATTTTTTATTTGTCTCGAGGGAATAAATCTTCAGTAGTTTTGTTTTAATTGCAAAAAGGTTTACTTCATCTCTGTCTGCAGCATCATATGCGTGGTCGGGAAAAACCTGACCAAAATACACCCGATGCCTTCCTACTTTAAGGTTATCAATAGATCGGCTTCGATGGTTAACATTGGTGGAATCAAACATTGCCATGGAGAGAACGCAGTGCGCTTCATAAGGAAATCTCCAATTTGTCCGAAGATGATGCACTAGTTGCTCCACAGTCAGACAAGAGTGTGACCTGCTGATTTGTCCATTTGACACAGGATTTATCGAGATGTTCTTTTATTGTAGACTGGTGCATTTGTTACTCAAATACTTTCTTCCTAACATGGCAATCCATATTTCATTGTCATCCGTAAGAGATGCTCTTGACTCATTTTTACCAATAAACGAAGAAGCTGCTTGAACCGCCCCGTAAGTCTAAACTGCCCTTGGTCTTGATTGTATAAGATTACTTTATACTTTTCCTCCAGGACATCTGTAGTCTGTGGGATAATCAGTTTTGTATACACGGCTATCAAATTTGCGATCTTGGATTACCATGGACTCCTCAACGCATAGTAGGACTTTCCTGGCTAAGTCAGATCGAATCTCTGGAGCTGTGTAAATGAATAACTCAGTTTCTGGTGTCCACCGAATTCCCCGCCTCGACCGGGTGTTTACGCACCGAACGTTTGCTGTCCTCTCTGACCAAGCCGAAAAGGGTTCTTGGGTCCGTTTGATCATTCTCCTACTGGCTTAGACAAAGCACCTCTTAGGGTGACTAGAAAAGAATACAAAATATTCCACCTGAAATGCGCTTCCAGATCTGAGGGAATTTTGTTAGGCCGAGAAGTGAAATTCCTGCTGATTCCTAAATCCGATGTTCGTCCATCCAAAAAGATTATTTTTTCAAGAAACGAAAAGAATGACATCGTGTTTTCACTAGACTTTGTTTAGTGAGGGAATGAACTAATTTCACCAATCTATCGGCCTACTTTCAGCCAGACCAATGCAAACTATTTTTACCGGTTTTGATTCCAATGGACTATTCATTAATGGATGTTACAATAGGCAATTCACCTATTTCTTACACTGAAGTCCATATGGCCAGACATTCAGGCAAGAACTTGCTTCTTTTGCCACAGATACAAAATGAACAAGGCATTCTAAACCATTTCGATTTCTCATCCTACCCTCTGCGTAGCTCGATGCTTGTGCTCAGAATAATTATACCGTTCATCATTGATCTGCTTCTTTCGTGTCCTGTTTTTTCTCCGTGTTACAATCTATCTTCAGGACTGTCAGAAACTTAAAGTACGGACGTGAGCAAACGAACATCTTCAGATTCAGTATGAAACAACAAACTCGCATGCCCTGAGTGGCATGTTTTTCTCTGTCTAGAAACCATTCATGCCAGTCTAATTTAACGATTCATCTTTGCTAATCATAGAACCAGGTACTTCCCAGAATAAACAACTCCTCTTATGAGGCGTAACTACGATCAAATAGATGAGCGATTAACCCAAGAAAGATAGGTATAAAGTGAATAATCAGAAAAGGAATCATTTTTACGCTGACAGCATGTCAAAAAATTCTGGCGCAAATTTTGTGAGGTAAAAATGCTGAAACCATGTGTTTTGTTTAATACAATCACCTTTGTTTTATGATATAAAGAGTAGTTTATTTGTAAGTCAGCGTATTATATTTCGCAAAAATCTGAACCGGAAGACATTAGTTAAGTAATTCCCAATTCGACAGTGATCAGTTCTAGAAATTCGAATACCTGGTAGATACACCGCCAAATTATGTGTATCCAAGAACCATACATAAACGTTTACTAATAATTCTGGTTTACGTCTTTCTACGGTTTCCAAATTCTATTCATCACAAAAGTAGTGGTCGCTTTTTCATGTAAAAGCCAATTATCTTCTACAATGTTTATCCGAAACCCAATTTGCCATTCGGGCTATTAGATACTTTGTTCAACCGATGCCATGGCTATGCCAATGGTTTAGCTGATAGGTCAACCTTCAAAATTACTGCATCAAACAATCCAACCGGTAAGCGACGAGTTTGCACAACAGAATTGTAAGAAACATCACAGTTGCATTCTATCCTGTAGTCGATAATAAGTATTTCATGGAGCAATCAACGGTCACTATAGTTTTTGGGTCAAATTCCCGGTTTTGATTTGGCATGAGAAAATGCATGTGGAAAAAGTGGCAGTTTCACCAGAACTTACCGTTGCCAGGTAGAATCGAACAGATGAACTTGTACTTTCCAGGTGAATGCAAATATCACTAAGCGGTTTCGGTCACTGGTCCCAAACGTGATATTTACTTAGGCAGTCTGTGTTTGTAGGTCGTAGCCATTATAGTTAATTGTTAAATGCAATGGTAAACCATCAGGTTGATTCCCGTTATCGTGAAACTTGTGAACTACCACATCGATGCAGTCTGAATCAAATAATTACTTGCTTTTCTGGTGAAGCTGATCATAGAATGAGTTGACTGACTGAGGGCTTGGCGGGTAACTGGATGATAGTCGACCGTTGTTTTATGTTCAAAGTACTCTTAAATTGGAGTCCACTGAAGTTCAGCCGCTCAGGGCACTCGAATCTAATGACCTTTAGTGGAAGACAATAAGCCCAGTCGGGTGATTTTTTCGGAACATTGTCTAAACGTGACCAGCGAGATAATCCCATTCTGTTTGGCTCTTGTACCAAGGGAAATCAATTAGACGATCAAAACTGGTTTGATTGCGTGTCTGCGCATGACGGACTGTATTTCAAAAACATCATTACAGTCAAGTTATATTAGCGTATTTACCTCCGTGAGGAAGTTAACTTAGGTTCTTAAATTACTCAGCGTGTTGAAATCAGCGTACCAGTTACGTGTTTGTTATATATTCAACTGCATTCGACTGTCGAAAACCGGGAGTTCAGTTCCATTCATCTAGTCCTATACTGAGTTTAACTAACCACTAAAGTGAATAACTTTGAACTAGGACGGGAGATTAGTACAGACTGATGGCAGCTTCTCTAAACTTTTGTTATCCAACTGCTTTGTGAGATTGGTGCCGACAAATGATCACTTCGTGATCGTCAAGTGCAATGATGTGAGAACCAGCAAACTGAATGATAAGGCAGACTGATCCTTTGGCAAAGACGAAACGGATATCATAAAACAGCTTTTCCAAGCTAACTAAAATATTCCAGAACAAGAGACTTTGGATGAACGGATTGATGAAATAATCTGTTTAGTCGACACTTTATTTGCCAACTTCCAAGTGATATGCTCTCAGTGACTAATAGCCCCGGATTCGCCAACACAAGCGAAAGAAAGTCATTCGTATGTCCATTTCATAAAACCACTAAAAAAACGAACGCGGCATTTGCATCGGGCCCAACAGTCTAACATGTGCACAGTTTGACAACAGTTCTGCTGATGCCAATTTTACAGTTTTTCCATGATATCGTAACAGTCGTGCAGTTTGTATCACTGAACGGAAATTCTCGTATCACCGACCCTTGTTTTTATTTCATCCCGAATCTTGCCCATGTGGACGGTGAGAATTCCGATGGAACAGTCACGCTGAAAATCGGGGCAGCATGCCAGGCTCAAACCGTTTTTGTTTGGTCCAATTGTGAAACAGTTGGGTGGTGAAGGAGTGTATCATATGTATAGGTCGACTGGGGCTGATTTAAAAGAATTAATGGAGTCTTTGTATAAACTCCTAAATTAAGCTAACAAACCAGTACGATTGGTAAGTCGAGTAGAATGTTCAATGAAGGAAAGCTTAACCAAATGGTTCTTATTGTGGACAATACGCGCAAAATCTCGCTACTTATCTAAACTAATGAAGTGCGTATGAATAAAGTAAAGTCCGGCGTATCAAGATTGTTCTCCAAAATGATCCGTTTCTCAGTATCAATCACCAGATCACAGTTGAAAGTCTTGTAGCCAATAGTCGCAGGGTTGTTTTATCTGTTCGATGGAAGATTCTGAGAAGTATGTAATCCTTTCGTCTCTACTGGAACTGGAGCCAGAGTGTGCGAGTGCAGTTTACCAGATTAGTCGAAAGCCGATTTAGGGAGTAACCCTCGGTTGTGCTGTTAGAAATTTCCCAGAGATTCGCTGTGGTACTGTCGCACGGTTTACGTCACATCAAACGTAAATAGTCAATATTTTCATGATAGGTTGATTATCCTGATATGTCACAATAATCAATGGTGTTCGCTGAGTTGACTTGTGCATGAACTCCTGCGACAAGCATGAATACCCAGATTGTACTGCATGCTGATTGGCCTGGCTTTTTCTAGATAATTGGCACCACTGGTGTGCTGTTTGACTTTCCGTGTTTCATATCAACGTCAAACAGATGTCGACCCAATTGTGGTCAAAATGCATGATCTTTGCTGTTGGTATCGCTTGCTTCAGCTGAATGTCAACAAGGTGTGGGATTTAACGGTTTGTTTTTGCTGGTCAAACTCACAGGGTGGGTGTATCTATTTTCACGCAAAGGTGGACTGAGTCCGTGTTTGGTTTATGCATTCATTATTCTACTGATTGTAGCTTCTAAAGTGCAGTTGCCATTTGGACTAGACACTGCTGAATGCACCGCGAAATATCCACAACAACAACAAAAACAACAACAACAGCGAGAACAGCAGAAGCAGCCGCAGCGGCAAAAACCACAAGAAGAACAACAAGACCAGCATAGTAATTATACTATCCCCAAAGCAAATATCATTGGCGAGAATAAACAGACCACCAGCAACAACAACAAGCAGACATATAAACAAACACGTTTCCTTTTAGCAGAAGGAAAAGTAAAGCAGCAGCAGCATCAACAACAACAAAAGAGAGAAGAAAAAGAGCTCCTGACAACGCCACAACTATTTACCGGGGAAAAATTGCATTTTTGTACTGATTCTCTTCAACAATTAGTGCGGAGAGTGTCGCGAAAGGCACACATCACCGGAAACAGTTTTCAAACTCTTATGCAATATGATCCACAACAGTCGATTTATTATGTTCAGAGTGAGTATTGTTTTGCCAGAGTACATTTCCCAATTCGGTTTGTCCTTTGTTCACGTATGTCCCGAACAAGGAACTATGTTTCCTTTGTTAGATCAGAACAATAATCTATTTTCATTAGGAAGTTTGTTCAGAATAAAAATCTAATTGGTCTAGAAATGAAAAAAAATGAAAGCACAAAATTATTTGACGTTTTGGCGATTAACAAATTGTCATTTGCCCTGCCATTTTTGTCAATTGGTACAGGTGAGTTTTTGTCGTTTTATCGAACCACACTCAAAATGCACACAAATAAATCATCTTTTGATAATCGTCATAACCGCTTTCGCTTAGATAATGAGCCTGACGAGGCTGTTCAACAGGCATGTCTTATATTTTCAAAGGGAATACGGTTTACAATTCTCCAATCCATTCGTTTTTTGACAACTGATGACAAAAAGGGTTCAGCCTTGAACAAAATTTGTTGCTCGTTAACATATTCTTATGCCGCAAATTATACGGTGACGAATTCATTCTGCCAGCAAATCCAAACTCTTCAGATACAGATAACTCATGCTAGATTTTTTACTACAAATTATTTTGTGTCGATCATTTTGCGCGTGCTTCCATTTTCTCAGCTGACCGGTTCACGTGAATTTATGCTGTCTACGTTTGCGTCAACTTGCTTGTTTTATCCTGTGTTCGAGCATTTTTCAACCGTTTTTGCAGTGGCATTTACTAGGAGTATAAAAAAACAGAATCATATAATATGCTATAGAATATTGCATATTATACACAAAATATAATTTGTAAAACACCCGCATGGTTCTAACGCCCCGAATTTTCCCAAATGTTGATAGTTCACGTGTGGTTAGTCTCGGATATCAAATTTTCGGTCTTGGTATTTGACGTTGTAGGGCCTCAAATTATAGCAATTAAGCAGAATGCACTATTCGCTTTACCTGTTCGTTTGTACTCATCGGGCAATATTTTTGACTCAGACAATGCCAAAGATGCAGTAAGTTGTATGAAGACATCGCTATTCATGCTTCACTTTTGAAGCCAACCTGGGCAGCAGTAGAATGAAATGATTTTTGATGTAATTCATATTGGTTTACAAAGCAGAGCTCAACAAGCATGAGAATATAGCTGATGTTGTAATACGCAAGCGAAAATAACCCTAATGAACGTTGGAATCTATTCGATTACGACCGATGGGCAAAACTCTGTTACGCATCCCATTAAACGCAGAATGACATTCGTTTGAGATTTTCTCTCCGCTAGATTTTGGGTTTCCCTGTTCAAGAAAAAGCATAAACGTTGGAAAAAAATTATCCTGCGTCTCGTGGGGATAGCCAGTAAAATGAATAAAGGTGTGGGAATAAAGTTCAACTGTTTCGTCCAACTTAACATCATCCAAATCATTAGTAGTGGGTAATAAGTAATTTCTCACTCCACTTCCAATCGCTTACCGTATGGATGAACAATTCCACACAGATCAGGCAAATTAAGTTGGGCTTTGTTCTGATCGAACACATTCTGAAGCATTTCTCTTGACCACGGGACTAATTGGGTGGCTGACGCGTTCGGGAACATACAGCCTTATTTAAACTTAGTCACATTTGCCGGCTGCCTTCTCAGCAATTTTTACAAGTAGTCTTGACTCGAATTTCATCAGCTCGAAATCGACCTGTTTTTTTTCTGTCATCTATCAAAACAGCACGGTTCGTCGTGTATTCCTCATCATCAACAAGTTCATTGACATTAAACTGGTTCTTTTTATGCATCAGCATGACTGACCAAGCCCTCTAACTTTGCTGTCTGTCTGTCTGCCTATCTACCCGCCTGTTTGTCAATTTAACTGTATGTGCCCATTGAAAATATACTGTGAGAAATTTTTATCTACTAGGATCACCGCGATGTCTCAGTTTGACCGGGAGAAACAATGTAGTGCAGTCGGGAAAAATGATCTAACAATTTATTTTCAAAATAACTTCTGACAATGCAACTTGTCACACACGCACACGCACACATATGCATCTTGCAAAAAAATGTATCTTCGAAGAGGAAATAATTTGGCTTTTTTCTTTTGTTTACGGAACTAACCGGATTTGAAGCTTCTTGTTCTGCCCCGGGACGAGGAAGAAACGGAGACGAACGAGTGGAAGCCGGTGTGCAAACGTTTTCATTCATTTGCCACAAATCTGCCGAAATTTCAGTTGTGATTCGCGCCCAACATACGCGTTCAGGGGGAACCGAATGGACTCTCATCCACGGAGAAGTTAGAAAAATCTCAGCCATTAGTGAACGCACACCGGTGATTGGAGTGTTCGGGAAAAAATACCATGATTAGGTAGTTAACCAAATCAGCAAGAATAGACTTATAAATCAGATCAGACGAGACATAGTCAAGTGGAACTGTGATTTCTATCTATCCAGTATGCACGAGTGAATGCAAACTAGGCATTGAAGGGTTTCTATATGATAAAACTTTTGCCACAACAGTGGTCGTTAGTGTAAAGGCGAACAAATATACCCACTTTTACCGAATTCAGGTAAACGTATAAACATGACATACTAAGTAGCTTTCACACCGAGGAGATTTTATCATGTTTCAGTGGACACTGCTTGAAAACGTGATGAAACAGTTTACCTCGGCGATGATCGAAACTAACGATTAATCGTGCCCAACGGTAACTCAAGGTGAATGACCCTAAACTGGGTGGATGGAATAATGATGTACGTGATAAAACAAATTACATATCCATGAACGCTGCATCACGAACGTGTGCTTTCCTCCGGATACATTTTTTCCACGGATTGCATACAACAATCAAACTTCCCGTCTCTAAATTGTTGTGTTGAAATAGGTTTGTTGTGTGTGTGTGTGTGTTGTGTAAGTGATCTATCCCTGTCTCTTTTCTATCGACCTCGTTAAATCACAGTCGAAAACCTGTTGAAGTTGTTTGTCGCCTACGGTAAACTGCCGAAAAGCTTAGTTTTTTCGCACGAAAACTGATAATGCAAGTAAGTGGCAACTAATCGAATTACTTCAAAATTCCCACAGGTAATTTGTATGCTAGGGTATGGAGGTCGTAGGGTGGACCTTTTGTACCAGCCTTCAAACTTCCCTATTATAGTCAATCAGTCGTCTAGATACGCTCTTACTGTTTTACTTACAGTCTTCCATGCGAGTGCACCCGTTCATGAATCTGTTCACAAAGCAAAGATCTGAGTTCGAATGGCCCTGGCCACGTGATCGGCCTACTGTTGGGTGGGCGCGAATATCGCCAGTTCGAATCCCAGTATGGTCGCACTCGCATTCGGCAGCTCTTACTTTTCGGAAGTAACTTTCAACTAATTAGAATATGCAGTCAGTTATTTAATAGGTAAGACGTAAGAAGACAAGAGGAATAATGAAGCGGTAACCTAGACGCGTATTTAAGGGAATATTGAAATATCTGGACTTCAGTGCACTGACATCTGAGTCACTGCACTTTCCGAAAAACGTACTCAAAAAAGAGAAAAAATGCAAAAATCCGTAGCCGTGTATAGGTT
The DNA here is from genome assembly GCA_008360955.1 of Fasciolopsis buskii. Taxonomy (NCBI): domain Eukaryota; kingdom Metazoa; phylum Platyhelminthes; class Trematoda; order Plagiorchiida; family Fasciolidae; genus Fasciolopsis; species Fasciolopsis buskii. Next base: position 103,031 of record LUCM01005770.1, read on the forward strand.
TAGTCAAACATGGGATGTTATGCCAGTGTCTACATGGTCTTCGTAATCACTTATTCATCATAATGAACAAATCGTCGGTGGGCAAGTGGATATGGAGATGATAAGACTAAACCAAAGGGTTTCTTTAAACTGTGAGAGCTGGTCTGCAAGACAGCAGAACGAGATGTGGATCTGGCCATTTGTTGGAAGCCTGTGGTTAGTGCAGACTCTTGTGATTAATTCAGCTAGAAAAACTAGAAAACAAATGATATTCTAGGAGAGTAATTCACTAGCAGATTTTGGCCTAATTTATGAACTTTCTCATCCCTTTTCGTGATCATACAATATGTCCAGAAACTCTATTCAACTCCGGAAAAGAAACTTGGGTAATCACGTCATATGTATTTGAGTTTCATTTTGAACCAGGTCCAACCTTCGTTAGAATCCATTGTCTTCACGCTGGCACTCTGACAACCACTCATATTTGTTATGTTGATCAATAGAACAAGAGACAGAGAATGTGGGGAGATTGTATTCATAAAGAAGAAATTCGTGACTCATTTTCCAAGTAAATGTTTTTCCACGCTCATAAATCACAGAATTGCTGAACTAATTTTGGATTTTCTCTGCATTGTTCGCTAACTGATTTTCTCTGATTTCTATCAACCTGGCATAAACATTGTGAACCCCGGCGAAAACAATAATACAATGCTCACAATACGATATTCAAACATTACGTGGCCCGATGATATCGGGTAATAAACAATGCGGATAACACACCCGGTGTAGAAAAACCCCGAATCATACGACCGCCGGAATCAGTGGCCACTATCGTCGGTCAGTCGGTCCTGTTCGTGTGTCTGGTTGAAGGGAATCCAGCCCCAAAAGTTCAGTGGAAGGTAAATTGAGTATATATGTATATACATGTATATGTATATATTTGTATGTGTGCGTGCATGCTTGTGTTCCCGAGTCGACTCCTCCATACCGTTATGGAACGGATAATCAACCCTATGCTCACCCACTTATATTGTGCATGGTCCAAGTAATTGGTTTGTGTTCGACTGCAGGACATAAAAACCAGCGATATGAAATGCTATCGACAAATCTTATTCAGTCTTCCAATTGTTAACAATGCCACTAACCGGGTCATGACGTACGCAAGGATGAGGTTACATAGATGGATTTTTCCGTTCTGTGTGATTAAACATTGCCGTCAAAGTGGAAAAGAATCAATCCAACTGACCAGTGTAATGTGCCGTTGCAGCCGCAAACATCTGTGTTAGTATGTTAGAATTGATTTAGCCCCGGGAATACGGCCTTCCTCTCTCTCTCTCTTGTGTTCTCTTTCGCTCGCGCGAGTGCCCTCACTATTGCCTCTGTCTCACTCTCAATCACCTGTCAATCAAACTATGGATAAGGCCTGCAAGCCTAGGTTTGTGTAGAAAATGTGACAGGGTCTATCAAGTGAGAAATTACAGTCTCATTAATTCTCTGTGTGCTCAGTATTAGTGAACTTTTTGAAAAGATAGACATCAATAATTTTGTTTCATCTCGGCTGGAATGACGTGCAAAATGGAGTGTATCACCTGCAAGACACCCTTCCTTGCTTTAATTTCCATTCGTCTATTTGTGCAAATGTCAGTTCTGTCGTGTGACCTTTTGAACCGCACATCGTCCACAAAATATTCGCGGGTGATGCCGTTCCTCGATTAATTCATAAATGGACACTTGTTCCCCCTATTAGGTGCGTCAGGTTCATCACAAGTCAACATCAAGTTTAGAAAGATTTGTTAAGGTACTATCTCAGCTATGGCCTACTGTTTTTCCTTCCTATTGCAAACTGACTCAGACCAGAGACAAAGCAGCTTTTAGTTGCCACTGAAAAATTAGACTGGTGAGCAGATTACTGTTTCATACTACTATTATTATCAAATTGTTAGTTTGTGAGAAAATGCTTTACGTTAGGGTGAAACGGGAAAACAGTTGATTTTAGACTGTCACCTGTGTAGAAAAATCACAAGGCCCAATTCTGAGATCACAACATTCGACAACAATCGATTTTTGATAGCCTCCCTCCGAGAAACAGAAGACTTTGTGCTCAAATGAGCCCAAATGATTCTAGACATTACGAATCAGTGGTCGTTTGACTAAACAATCTGGTGACGAGTTATATGGGATTTCTATCGTTTCAATGATATTAGATCACTGATAATGTTGAATATTTTGGCGAAGTGAAGATTTTAATCGGCCAGGGTCAAGCGGATAAGGTTGTGGCTGTTGGACATGAAGGACGTGGGTTCGAGTCCTCCCGCCGTCAGTCAAATTCCCTACTTGGCAGCTCTTTGTTGGCCGCGGCCTTCATCCTGAAAAATGATATACATTGTTATTTCACAAACAAAGGAAGCAAACAGATAAAAGATAAAAGATGATCTGGGATGAATGGAATAAAACGTACACCACTTTAAGATACACGCAAGTGTTGGAAAGACCACAAAACGTGCAATACACATTTCACGAATCAGCAATTGGAAATACTTGACATCAGTCAGGTAAAAATTTTGTCCTCCCATTTCCGGATGCTGGTAATGCCATGCAGAACCGCGGAAAGTGGGTTTTAAGATAATTGGTATTATATTAGTATATCTGGCCATCATGGAGGCTTTGTCCGATGTCACTCCTAATTTGATTGGTCATCAAAGAAATATTTGAAGAAAACATTCAGCAGTCAGACAAAGTGTCTGGAAACACTTCAGTGAGGTTTTACATCACGAATAACAGGGTTTTATAAAATAGTAACTACTGTTTTTGTTTGAGATGTATGAGCGCATTTTAAGTATGAAACCCAACTAATTTTACAGTGCACATCAAGTTCAAATATAAGTTATGGTACATTTTTTGTCAACCGTATAACAAATTTATGACATTCATAGATTTTCTGAGCTAGAGAGCGATGGCACAAATGAGAATTCGGAAATTATGCGTTCAAACATCATTTCTTTGATCGCATGCTCACCAGTTAGTAGGCCGGAAAGCTGATTACATTTAACCACCTATGCTGAAGTTGCTGCTTTCCTCAACAAAGAGGAAGACTACACGAAGTAACATAACTTAACCGAACGTGCAAGGCAACAGATTTCTTCTAAGTACCCCGGTCAGTGTTGCTTTTTTTGTTCTAAATCTATCGATCTAAATACTGCTTCTGATTTTTACTCATACTCATACTTACGGACTAGATTTGTGTGAGGTTTCAGCGTTTAAGAGCAGAAATGGACAAATATAATGAGAACCCCCGAAAATTAATCACAGAATATTCATTTTCGTCTCTCTCCCTCTATGAGTGTCTCGCTCCGTTAAATGCCCCTAACTAATGCTACATACAGGCTAAAAAACGCATTTTTGATCGATTCAAGCGACAGGGACGCAGTCTGAATCATGAAAACGAAATGAACTTTCAGTTTCAGATGGAAAAATTCGATTAACCCACCGCACAAGATAACTTCGTAAAAACGGGAAAGTTCAAGTATGTAGTGAAGACAGTGTGAACTTAATAAAAGAACCATACTCCTTTGAAAACACCCTACCGGAAAGTTTCTGGTCTTAAAGTGGCTAACTTTTTCGACCTCATAGTTATGATGATAATGCATATTGGCAAAAGCACCGACCGGTTGAAAATGCGAGCTACAATAACGTGCACATTACCGAATGCATTGAGAATAGCATGGCGTGGTAAACGAGATCTTTTTTCGATGGATCATTTTCGCAACACGATAACGATTCTCTAGACACGTTTTTATCGGTCTTTTGACAAAACCATTTCTCATTCCCCTGTTCATGAGTGATCAATGGAGATTTTTCCCACGGGCAACAAAACGACACTTTTCAATTGTAGCTTTGTCAGTTTTACCAGTATACCCGATTTTTTAAGAGTAAAGTTTTTTCATTATGGAGGATAAATGTAGCCTTGAATCCCGTGTAACCATCTCTGCTCCAGTCAAAAGGTTCCTTAGTTCCTGTTCAACTTTGTTGTGGTTACCATTGGAAAGCGGCCCTCGCGGCTGGTCCACTTGATAAGTCTGGATTGGGTATTGTCCAGTTACCCGATTTTAGATTCGTTTTCTTGGTGGTTTGATAACATGATATATCTGCCCGTTAAGAGGAAGTTTGCTGACTACATTTTCATCCTTCACGTCGATTTTCAAATGCAAATTAGTGTTCCTGTACATTATTTATCTCCCATAGTGCTTATCCATAATGTGCCAAGTGGGAAGTGAAACCGAGCTAAGAGATTACGGGTTGAGTACCATAGAAATAAAGCTAACTGATCTGATCCTTTATGGTTTACCGAATTTTACCGTTGTACTAGGTTGCACAATTCTCTCGCGTTCTTTGCTATCCGCTAGCCAGCGGCTCATAATGCAGCCGACTGTTATGAAAAATGGCTTTCTAGTGAATCATTCATTATTAAGTGTTACTTAACACTACCATGAGTTTGTCAAATTTCTCATGCCACGTAAAAGAGGCTTTATTGAAGCATAGTTTCAGCTGTTATGGCTTCCATAACTCAGAACAGTTTTCCATCGACGACAAAAGTTGTTCAATACTTTTACGCTTGGAATGAAGTAAACAAAACACGCTTGGATTGCTTCTGGATTTCCCTTTGCTCCAAAGTAATTTAACTGTTACTTCTTCTGATAGGTTTGCGTCTTAGAAGTGGGAGTAACCGAAGGCTTAATGAATCCAAGATGCAAAGAGCTGCAAATTGCAGTTCTTTGTCTAATCCAAAACCGTAAGATTTGATAGTAGTAGAAACTTCTCGGAACTAAACATTATTCACCGTTATTCCCCAAAGCAAACCAGATCCGAGGAAGAACGGGTAGGAAGTTCGGGATACGAAACTTGCTCGGGCTCCGGGCTGGATGTAAGAAAAAAAATATGAAGCTGTCAAGCGTTTCAAACGGAAGTCCATTATTTCTGGCTAGATTTGTCAGCGTGTGCAGCCATTCTCATCAAATTGTCAATGTTCATTTCACGCGGCTTTTTCAATCCCCGGACCGAAAACTGTTGATGCAAAAATTGTGATATATTGTCCACGGTAATCAACCACCTGTGATTAGGCTAAATACATTGGAAATTCGGAGCCAAACATCATACTTGTAGCCTGTTTTTGATCATTCACAGAAGTCTTTGACAAAAATTTGTCAGAAGAAATGATTGATTAGCTAATGGAGTGATAAGAACAACCGAACGAAAAAAAGTTTGATTAAATTAGTTAATTAGTTGATCAGCTCTATTCGATCAAATTATTTCTTGATGAATGACTTATTTTTCCTCTTCTTTCACTGAAGGATGCTGATCCAAATGGGCAAAAGACGACCGGAACAAAGTGTGCATCATTGTTGCTAATGTTACTGTATCAGGGAAGATGTGTTTGTACGATCAGGTTTTGCGATTCGGGGCTTTCTTTTCCGGAGGATAAAAAGACACAATGCTGAGGCTTACTTTTGGTCGATTTCGTTTGCCGACTATCTAACTTATGTAGGCGAATACTGGACAAACCAGGGCTGAGAGAAAATGGTTTTGACGTATTGTTTATTCGCACTGCTGACACATCCGGATGTGAAAGCGCCGTCCGTGAAAAAGCATTTTCATAGTTACGTTTTCCGAAATGAATTTGTAAATTAATTCGCTAGGATATATCGAGTTCATTGCGCAACGATGATGGAGTTCGGAAGTGACAAATTATTTCAACCAAACAGTCAAAATCCGTGATTATTAGGCCGGGGCATTTGGTCTCAACGAAACTCCCAGTAGTCAATCACTTGTTCTTTTGGTAATCACTGTCAGAACCAAAGCTACTGGTTTTCGAACAGGCGGTTTTGTACCTGTTTCTTGTCGATCAAACCCTCTGAGCAAACACCTAGGTGACAAACCCTGGCGGTATTCGAGTAACAACATGTCCACGCTACTGTTCAGTAGCGAAGGCCTAATAGAAAAACCAGAAAAGTCTGTGGAAATTAAACTTCATACATTCAGCCTTTCAGATGACTTAGTGCAGAAACAGATAATGCTGTTAGACCGTGTAATCGATTCCTAGAATGCATCCACTGATTCCCATCTGTCACTTTGCAAAGAGCGACTGGGATTGGTGAGTCCATTTTTTGCAGATAATAGGCGGAAACTAAAAGTTGACTAGAATCTGATCCTCCAAACAATAGTAGATTTAACTAGAATCCATTACTCTTGTCTGGTTCTAGTGGTTTCGGTGAAACCCGTTAACGTGCGTCTCTTGTTAAGGAGGGTTTTACGGAAAACATATCCTTGATCAGCTTTATGACCTATTAGTAAAACGTAAGTTTCCATAATTGGTGCCAATGTCTTGTCGGATTCACTGTTTTGCCTGTGTCAGCCGTTGCTATGGGCGCCTTGTACAAGATTTAGCCAAAAGGGTCTGCGAGTAATGTTCAATTAAATGAATGATGATTGGAAGCGGACCAGTGGTCCTCAGTTCGTTAACTAATATAAAGTAATGTAACTCAACAATAATTCACTTGGGCGATAAGCACCGACCAGAGGTGATAAAAAATCGACATGTATGGCATTCTCAGGCTCATAACTGCATAATTTTATATCATTAATGCACGCGAATCCATTTGTTTAACATTTGTTTAACAACTAAATATTTTGAACCCAAAATTATTGAAATCTGATTAATTTAATTCTAGTTTGTGAAATTACTGTCTAGCATTTGGTTTCTTATTAGGATATGCTTTGAACAAGTGTTCCTGACTCCATCTGAGTTCGTTTCGTTTGAAAATTGTTTACCACTCAAATTAAAATGATTTTGTAAGTGGAAAACATTTTGGAGTCGCTTAGTCACGCGTAAATGAGTGCTTTGGAAATAGGGATTTCTTCACTTATTTGATATGATATACTTTGTTAAATTTTTTGACTAGTCCTTACTAAATCAGATATTATCAAAGTTTCACTAGAATTCCCATCTCTTAACTGACTTTTCATATGACAAAAATTTTCCGTTCTTTTGCACGGTGGTTTGACTTTGAGGATCTCTATATTGATAAACGTTACGGACACATTATTTCCCATTTAGTCGAGCATGAACAACTTCTAGCACGGAAGTAATTTTGACAGATTTAACACTTATCCACATGTTCTATCGAATCCATTTTGCAAGCGATTGAATAAGTTATTTGAAAATTTGCTTATTTGAATGCTTATTACATTTCAGTTGCCGTTGGAATAGATAATAAGATAACAGGGAAAGATATAAACATTGGAACCTGATTTTCCTTCTCGACGATTCTATCTTCTAACTTCCAGGTTTCCGGGGCAGATGTCTCGGAAGCTCGTTTCGGTAAGACTGTACGTGCTCCCCGAGGTTCAGTGCTCCGAGTGACTAACACGTTGCCAAGTCACAATGGTGCGGTCATCACATGCACGGCTACCAACGCCCTAGGACATGCGGAAAAAAGCGCCAACCTTGTTGTCTATGCAGACGAGCGAAGTGAGTTAGGTTTTCATATTCATTTCCACGACCACAACTGATATTCATGGGTACCAGGTATAATTTCACGTTCAAGGTTCACTCCGAGATCAGAGTCGTCCTGATTATAGCAGCACTTATTGTTCCTCCATAGCGATGTGCGTAGCTGCATTGGGATTTCTAATTTGTAATTGCTTCACGCCGACGAGAATCGTTTCAGGTGAGGCAAGCGTGAACGCAAAGAAAGAGAGAAAGAGATGGATGGATGGATGGATGGATGGATGGATGGATGGATGGATGGATGGATGGATGGATGGGAATATTCGCACCTGTGGTCTACCCTTATTTTTGTCAACCGGAAAATGCATGACTCTAAATGTGGAGCGTGAATTAAACAGCAGACTACACACTTTCTTGAAGGTCCGCTAGGTTTGAACCTTGGATGACGGTAAATTATCTTGGATTAATTGTACCACAAAGCAGCATTTTGTTTCGAATTTCTTATATGAGCTGCTGGCTGATCCGTTCGGACAGAAAATGTCCATACAGATGGGAATACGGTCTCAGTACAGGAGTCTAAAAGTCCACTAATAATACGGCGAATTGTGTTGAATTCACAGTCCACGCATTATGCTCACATTTCAGACAGACTATAGAACCATGCTGTGTTGACCAAAAAACTCGCTTATTCATTTCAGTTCATCTAAACAGTGGGAAATATGTCGAAAAATGAACCGCCAGTGGAAACGATTAATTTAATTTGGTTGTTTGTATTTTCGAAAGCGGATGATTTTGTTTCGGACTCCTAGCCCGGTTGGCAACGTGACTCGTAGTCTCATAGGTTTTCGGATTATCAGTCATAGTCGACTCGATTTTTTATACGGACAAAAGATGCACATTGTCTGAATGCATGGTGCCGGGCGTCCGGTTGTTTTAGGAGCGAAATTTTACTTATTGCTGAGTTGGTGGTGTCGTTCAAACTTTTTCGAAGAGACCCAAGTCAAAATTATTCGGAATTTTGGTTTGGGAGATATGGACAATGCAGAGTTGATGTACCTGTGAAAAATCTTTCATCTCGACTGGATTCGAGTCAAAATGCGGACGAAACTGACGCATTTGAATCGCGTATACCTTATCAATAATGCCACGAGGTTATACCGAGGGTTGATCAGACACCACACTTAAGGATCTAAGCCCAAGATACTTGAGCACGTTGGATCCACCACAGCGGACGTTTCGTAATTCGCATACCGGAACATCATTTCCGAGTGGATCCACCAGCATCCATCAGTCATAAGTTGTTGTATCTGAAACACCGAATAATGGTATCCAGTTCTAACGAAAATATTGCCCGTAATCAGCCTTGCCTGATGCGAATCGTTGCATTAAAAGACCTACCAGTCAACGTAAGCATGCGACATTTGCAACAGCAACATTTTCATCGTCTGACTGCTAAGGCATACTGCGTGTCTGCGTAATTTTTAATCCTACCAGGGTTGAAGATACTACCTACTTGGAACCAGTCCAATATTCGTCATATCTGCTGACCCAAACTCCCTAAATGTTCACGCTCGCGAAACCTGACCAGCGGAGGCCTGTTGATACTGTGATGTGAAAATCAACTTACACAATGTGCTTATGTAGTTCGATCGTGTTATCGATAATCATTCATTGAAATGTGCATGCACTCTCTGCAGTTACCTCCTAACTGAGATAATAGACCAAATGCGGTACAAGTGCATGAGTTGGATTCGGCAGTCATTGGTTTTTCTTTTTGTAAATATGCGCAAACTGTATCACTTGCTGTGCGCCGGTTTTTAGGTAACGACTGGAAAGTCAAAAAATCAAATCTATAAGGCTTGCCTGTAATGCTAAACGGTTGGAACCATCCCGTCTACTTCGATTCACTGTGCATCGCGACTTCGTCGTGCAACTTTATTCACCTGTTTCCATGAGAACATAGACTAGCGAAATTGTTTCTATTTGGTCCTCATTAACTATTGATTCGAGCCTTACAGGATGGTGAAGACCCTCTTTAAACGTACTCTTAGCAACATACTTGTGCGATGAGCGAATATGCAATAATGAAAGACGCGCCGTCAGATGAAACGAGCAGTGAGTGCATGGTTGCACTCATTTTGCCAGTCTTTCAATACGTTACGTCCGATTTCGTACGGTTGATGTCGTGCAAACCTGATCAGCAACCCGAATTTATTTGCCACGGTCGACGGAAGAAATACAACAGGTGGACTGGGGTTAAGCACAAAACTTAGAATTTTACCACCAGAAACGATAAAACGCGATAGTTTTAAAAGTGAGCTTTTGCTAGGCCCGGAAAATCAGCTATCGATGAACGCTTTATTTTTGCAGTGTTGACCAGAACAAATTTGAACGATCTAATGGCCAAAGTATCAACTAGCAATAGTTCATCGTGGACCTTAAAAAATCTAATCATTATTTGTAATTAGATTGTTAAAACATCCGCGCCCAGTGCTTCCATGGCTTCAGAGGGTGGAAGTTTTAATGAACCATTCCATCATGAACAGTTTGTGCAAACGATATTTTTTAACCGTCTATTCTATGCTCATTCATTCACTCAGTCGTGTGGTTCGCTGAAACAGTCATCTTGCTCATTGCACTGACCTGATCATAAATCACCCTGAATGAATAGATTAGTAGCTGGTTCTCCGATGTTCTTGGAACTAGCACATTAAACAGGGTAACATCTACCCAACAAACGGATTTGAAATTAACATTTGAACCCAGTGAAGATGTCAACCACAGTCCCCATTTTGAGAAAGCGCAGCCGCTGTCGAGTACAAAGGTTTCTAATGCTTTTTTCGAGGGTAATTTTTTGGGTCAGATGTAACCGCATTACTGCGTGAGTGATCGCTAATAAACCGATCTGTTCAGCTGGACCCCAATGAAATCTGAGATTAGTTGCCATGGTGGAACTCTTTGAAAGCTGCAAATGATCAATTAGTTTGAGTGCATACGTTCTGATCCAGACAGGACTGAGACAAGGTATTGCCATTAACGATCCTGGAAGATTGACTTGTTTGAACAATGGCACGGATTTTCCACTTTTTCGAACGCACCACTTCTATCTAACAATTGTGACACTGTCGCTGCCTGTTCGATTCCCTGGCCATATTTTCAGTGCAAAATCGACCTGTCACGTGGTATTACTTAGTACTTGGCTCAATCGCAAGACGAAGAGAAAAGTTACAAATAAATGTTCGTGGCCTATTCACAACCACAATCTCCACACAACCGACATCGATTTGTCAGTGAAATGAATTGGATAAAAATTTTCCAAAATCATGCATTCCGTCATATCACTGCAAAATATTACAACTTCTCATGGTCAAACATCGTTTTGTGCCAGACTGTTGCGAGCTGACTTATTTGATTTGAAAAAAAAACAAGAAATTTTTGCCCGTGCTTTATACCCTTCTGACACGCCTTTGCATCGATTTCGCAGTCAAGCAATCTTCTGTCGCGAGGATTTCGGCTGAAATTAGTTCAGTTTTCCGCCGTGTTATAAATTAACCATACACACCAGACGTTTGACGGCCCAAAACGTTGTTGCTGCGTAAAAGTGCAACCAACTCAGAATGTCATTCGGGAAACGCGAACGTTGATAGTTATACAGAAGGGGGGATGCGGTTTTCCTGTCTTCTGTCTTCAGTCAAGCGTGCAAAATATTTCACTGCAACTTGGACATTCGGTCGAGATAGAGTAGCGTACGACAACAAATTTGTTATGGTACAACCCCGGTCTTGGCTATAGCGGTGAGATGATTTCTATTATCCAACACCCACCAAATAAAATCGTCATAGGCTAAAATTGGATTGTTCATTCCAACTGAAACATATCAATGGGAAAGTAATATTGACTGGGAGAAATGGGTTTTACACAAGAATAGATGGCGCGACCAGTTCGAATAAATCGGAGACCTATGCTGACATGTAATAGTTAGCTTTGGAAAGAAAATTGATGCATTTTCTGTTCCTCAACCAATAGAAAAATGATTTTGTTTTCTCGGATAGTTAGAAATGATTGATATCAATGAAGGCATAAATCTGATAATTGGAAAAATATACAACACGCATGAACTTTCAGTCCATCCGGTCTTCTGGAGTAGCACGCACCTCGGTACAACTGTTAGCCTTTTCAATTCATCCCTAAGACAACTATCTATCGCAAGTCCAGAATAAACTAACCACAAATGATCCCTTGTCCTGTCCAATGTGCTGGACAGATCCGTGCACGCTGCAGAAGGTTGGTGTGTTCTTGCTAAAACGAATGTCAAAGCAGACCTAAAATTCTTAACCATGCTCCCATTTCTTAAACATATCATTCCATAAGACGGTTTGCTTAACAATGATCAGTCTATGGATAAAGGCTGAGGACAAGAAAGACTCAGGTACTCATGAACAGAGTCGGCTTCTGACTTGGAAAAACAACTTGTTCGTCATTACCTCCAGTTCACAAAGACTTGACATTCAAAGAGAATAATTGGTCTCGACAGTTGTGCAGTGCGAAAGATATGACTTTAGGCATGAAAGGGTAGCACTACCAACCGTGGATGTCTTTTGGGCGAATGATCATCTGACCCGGTCATTGGTTTTTCCATGGCCTTGGCACAACTAGATGTTGACTAGTTAGTGTTTGAGAGTTGGAAGATTGACAGTCGCCAAATTGGTGGATTTTAGTGAATCGGTAAAAACTGCTTTGAGATTTCTAGGACAACTAAAGGGTATTTGTTCATGTGAAAATTTGTCAATTACTCTCTTCCTAGATGCTCATCTCGACCTAGAGGATTTCATTTTCAACCCACTTTTTTGTGATCCTTGCCCATAATTTTGCCATTGCCACTAACCGTTACATATAGCACATTCTTGCTCTGGGATCGGTGAACTACCGTGAGAAGTTCTGAAAATCACGACGAAATCAAATAACTTTGATCCGAGAAAATTACCGGACGTGGGGAAATGAATAATTTCAAGATTCACTTCCAAAATCTGATAATAAATTAGACGGAATAATGCGAGAAACAGCTAGAAAAACCACTTAATTATTCGGGGAGTTAATTTTATCTTAGAGTGATGACGATATCAATTCCGGGAAATGATGAAAGTGGATGGCAGCGATAGGATTCGGCAATCCCCAACGACCAAAATAATCTTGCGAAGTTGGCAAAATTTATATTCATGACAAACCATCGATTGGTTAGTTCTCAGTGGTTCCGCACAACTGAACAACAAGTACTGAATCATCTATTTTTGTCAATAACAACATGTCTTGCCAACTACAGACTCTCAGCATAATTAAAACAATTAAAAAATTTGTTACAGTACGAAACTAAACACACGCAAAACGGATGGTTACGCCTCATCTTTTTACCGTTCGAAAAGACGCCAGTGAAATAATCTTTTAAAGATCAAAAGATTTTGAAAAGTTTAACTCTAAAGGAGCCATTTTGCGAGTGTGACTTCTCCACCGGTTGGTGTTTGGAAAAACCGAAACCCAGTTTGGAATAGTCAGCCAGTCTCTAAGTAGCCAGGTTCATTCCAAGACAATCGGACTAACAAGTGAAAAATTACAAATTATCAAAATTCACTTATTGATTGCGAAAACTGTCTAACTGAGAAGAATTGAAAACATAAATGGAACTTCCAAAAACATGCTTTGCTTCCGGTATTATTTGTTTGTTTGCTTCAAAACAGTTTCGTTGAACTTTTGTCATTGTTTGTTCTTTTAGTGTGCGCATTTAAAATAATCTGGTCTGTTCTAAGTACGTAAGTGATCATTTCATCAGATGGTTAGTTACGTTCATGTTTGATCAAATAAACCTTTGAAGCAGAAGATGAACAAGTCCCGGGAAGGAATATAATTAAGTAATTAACTAATCAAATAACATGCACAATGAAGCACTGTAAGTTTGACTGGCTGAAATGGGTCGACCTCGGTACAGATATGATCAGCACATTTTACGCGTGCGTGTGCGTGTGTGCGTGTGCGTGTGCATGTGCGTGTGTGTGCGTGTGTGTGCGTGTGTGTGCATGGGCGTGGTGACAGAGCATCGATCAATAAAGCGCGTGTTTTGGACGGTTTTCTCGCTCGTAAAGCCATATTGGATAACAATAAGGAAAGTACGATAACATGAGATGAAACGATAAAATTCCCGACTCCAGTCCACCGTGTTCATTTTAAAATCCCCGACGCATGTGAAACGATTTGCGAAAGTCAAATGAAATTTGGCTCCTGTTCATTCGTGAGACACATTTTAGCTAAGAACGGTGCAAATGAGTCGCGAATAACTTCTATTTCTGAAAACTCAAATGAGATAAAGATGTTTGCCCCTTTACTGGGCCATTCGTAAGGAGATACATTCTTTGGTTTTTGGTGTATATTTCAAACGAAAGTACTAGAACAGGGAAGTCACGACAATGGCAGGGCTAGAGTAAATTTGGTGACAGAAGACAAGGATGGATGCTTTTCTAGTGTAAAACGAATTGAAACACGTGGTGTTCTCAGAGCAAACTTCAATCGTCAATCGTGTCACGATAGAAAACATTTTAGGCATGAGTAATCAAGTGAAGACGAACAGATGGAGATAGACCAGTGTACCTGCAATGCTGAACTTGTTCCATTTTGGGAACTAAGAACGTGTTGTAAATTTATGTTCACGAAAAGCCAGTATCTGTTTACATTGTGAATGGCACTAGTGATGCTGGATCATTTGATTGCATAAATGTTCGACTGCAGCTTGAAAAGACACGTTGGGAGGCCGAACCGGAAACACCTTGGTCGACAGTTTTGAAACCATCCATACGTGTCACATTCCGGGGTTGTCATATATGAAATGAGAGAAAACAATTAGTGATCAGAATGGGTAAATATACATATATTTTAATATGTGACGGGATTGCGAATGTAAAAATGGTCTTCCAATTAATCTAGCACATGTATTACAATGGAAATAACCTAATATCTGACAATGTGAGAACGGAAACCGTGTGCCTTTACCTATCATCGTTCTCTTCATCTTAACAATTTAAAATAATGAATATCCTCTGTAAGGTAACATCGAATGTTATTTTTGTTGACCCAGAATAGGTAACAAATATTCTTGGATGATGAACTTAAAACTCTTCATTTCGAGTCATAGAATGACACCTGCCAGCACAACCCAGCAGCGGTATTGCTTAAAATGTTACTTCGTGACACGCGATTACCACTCACTTCAAAAGCATAACCGGAGCTAAATAAGGCTTGACTAACCGAAAAATGTAGAACACAAAACGAATACATATAGTCTGTAATTGTCTGAAACACTGCAAATAAATGACTTTGGAAGAAACCAGTACAGTGCAGTGTAAAAGTCTGTGTTCCTTGGAAAACTTTTCCCCCATAATGTCTTATGGAGCGTAAAAGTAGTATCGTTAACACCACCATAACACTAGCCGTGTAAACCGTGGTAAATGAGGTAATAATACCAGTAATAATAATAATAAAATTAATATTGGCTGTGTACCAAACATTCCAAGTATTGTTAGGAGTAGTGGTCTTCGTTTTGACGTTGACTTCGATAGTTCTGTTCCCACATATGTTGTTCTCAGTTATTTCTGTGATGCAAGCCGTATCGACAGGAGTAACACTATTATTCAATATAATACTATCATTTTTGTTTTCTATTGTAAACAAGTAAATGATTCTCATTCGATTTGAGGCAAATGTCGTCCACATTCCAAGTTGTCAGACATTTTAGATCAATTTTGAGCTTGGTCTACCTACTTTGAATGGAACGAGATAAAATATCTTTTCAACCTTATCAAAATACAGTATATTCAAAAATAGGGTTGTACGGGGCATTACGTTGTTGCAGTGCATGCTGGCCCTTGTTATCATTCATTGGAATCGGTGACATAATGATCAATCAGATCTGCGTGCTTGGGATCGTGCCACGGGGATCGATATGGCACATCTCTGCTTCCATGTTTGTACTGAACATTTGGCTTGCTGCGTCACACATAGAATAAATGTAGCATGACAGAACAATAGAAAATAATTGCAAACCCGTTATAAATGTTCCGGAATCTCAGACTCTTTAAAAAATAGTTTGCCCTTATAGTCAGCCAGGACTGTTCCGTTCGATTTTCGGCGGAAATATCCATAACACGGTTTCCAGTACAATATATGAAGTTGCGTCACCTCCGGTCGCATGTGTGCACTCACATAAAGACACTAGGCTCTTCAGTGTGCCTATCACAACATTGCATGATTTTTAATCGTTCCGTCAATGATGCTGGATGATTGTAGACTGCCGACAGAAATGCAATTTATCGATAAAACCAAAGAAAATTTCGTTGACTGAGCTTCTGAGGTCGCCCGCTCGATCAAGGGTGCGATAAAACGTTCATTTCTTACCTATTCATGTAAGCTTTCTAATGAACGACCATGCATTACTTAAAAGTAACTTCCTGCAGAGTCGATTGAGCACTCGAAATAAAGCCTAAAAGCATTCTCAACTAATTGAATCTCGTTCCCGCTCTAGTGCAAATTATATAAAATTCTTTTATCCATCTGAGAATTAGATGTTGATGCTAAGGTTGCATCGATCTTTATGACCAGACGAAACATCCGCTAACTGAAAAACAGCCAAAGTGAAGGTAATGCACCGACCCAGATGTGACCAGTATTGATTATCTTGTCATCGTGTTTCAACAGATTGTCACGAGACCAACGTCTTGTACTCGTTTCCACATCAGTCAGATGCACACGCCCTTAAACACATGCATAAAAAGACACTATCTTCCGCCTGATTGAGCCATTTCAAACCGAGGTTGTGGATGTCTCCACATTTATCCCTCACCCCCTCCCTGATGCGGCTGTCTTCTAGTCACCGGACTAGCTACGGACCTAGGAGTAAGAAATCACACAAGTATGGTCTATTCCTTTGACACCACCATCGAAGACAGAAAGAGAAAAACAGAATGTCGAAAGATTCCGACCAAAAGCAGAACAGGGAACAGCAACGCAATTGATGTCACTAGGTTACAAAGATTTATTGTGCTCAAAGGAACCGGGCACGTCAAAATAGCCCAGAATAATCAAACATAAACAAGTAAAAACCAAATCCGCGCATTATACCTGCATCTGTCATTTGGGTTGTAGATTTCAATGGAAGTAATCACGGACAAACTCACCTTCTTCTCCTCCTAGTTCCAATCGTAAACTAATCGACACTCGAGGTGTTTTTTCATACTTCATGTGGTCTGATAAAGCTAGAGTAGGAATACGAATCAATCTGAGTTGTTTGAAATTGATCACCTGGGCTAGTCACGTGCACAAGTTCCACGAGCATTATCCTTCAAATTGGGCAGAGCATGGCGAGGTAATCATGTCAGAGTTCACCTCTCGCGACAATTCATTATGCTGTACAGATAAGGGAAACTGCGTAAAAATCGATTTGATGTATATGTTTTGTAGTATGATGGACCCAGTCTGCTGCCGGTAAATTTCCTGATTGTTACCAATAATTTGACTGAATTTTCGTTCCCGTACTTTCTTCATACATCGTTTGTCATATATTGTCATATATTATTGTCGAACCAATAGTCTGCTCATTAATAGTCCAATGTAGACAAAAGGTGGTTACTTCGCATGACTGCCCAACTCACTCGGACGCCGTGTAAAACTACTCACTGCTCACTGCTAAATGAGCTCATGTGTACTGCACACTCGGTGGCGCTAATTTTAGAGTCATCTTGATATGTGCTCCTTATTTATTTGGCACTTATCTTGAAGTACATTTGTTCCAAATCGAGAACTTTGCTTTCATATTACAAACGACGGCAGAGACGAAATCAATTAGATAGGGATCATTCAAGCAACCCAGAGTGGTTGTTTGACATTAACACATTCGAGTGACCACTTACCGAACTTCTTTTATAGTAGTTTGGAGGCAATTTAGTATCCGTGGTAAAAATGTTGCTGACTGACTCAGCATTTGCTGACCAGTATTTTGACTTGGTTACTCACACCGTTCCCAACGCTGGTAACCTACTCCATCGTTCAAATTTGAAGATCATCAGACCAACAATCTGACAGCGTCGTCCGCTCACATGATGCAGTTTCAGCTTGCTCGAGTTCAAAACAACCCACGTTTCGTCTTTTGCAGGATGACAGAAACTCAAACAGTAGTACTGTTTGATAAAACTCATTTAAAATAATTCGAGTTCCCCAGTTAGACGGACCTCTCGACCAGGGACAAACGGTTAACATCCGAACGGTTGTCGTGGCCCTTCCTGGTCCGACTCCCCTCATTGATGGTCACACTTCCATATGGCAACGTGTCTGGCCGCAAGCACTTTTCCTGAGATATTTTACATTTGGAAGTTTGGCAGATTTTGGTACACGTAGAATCGATCCATTTGTGAAACGCCTTTGATCACTGCGGGATCCGAACCCAAGCGTAGACAGGAGCCACACATTCGTAGCACGTGTCCTCCGTCAGCTAAGCTACCAGGCCGTATCAAACGGCGTTCGAACAATATAACTAAGGGTTAACAATTACCCGGTCAGAATGAATAAGTACATGACTACCATTACAATGAACCTCTTACTATTTGACTCCCACAGAAAAATTGTCACGTGAATCAAGCAAAATTCACTAACTGGGATTCACGGGCATCACTGATTACTAGGTTTGATTGGCAGATTTTGACAAATGAAACATTGATTCAACGGTGAAGTCTTCGACCTCTGCGGGATTCACATCCACTCCTGGAAGTAAGCGAAGTATTTAAATGTCTTCCAATAAAGGAATTAAAAACAATTAGGCTAAAAAGCACCACTGTTCAGAGTTATCATCCGACAGAATTTAATAAAGACCACATAAATTTGACAATCATTCATTTAAAATTCCGGAACAGTCGGATTCAAATTTTCGGGTTCACTAACTGCCGCGCACAGTTTAAACGAATTCACAGTATTTTGAAGTGTTTCATCTCTCCATTTGTCCCCTAACGCCTAAATTCGAGTGAATCCCGTAACCATTATTTAACGAATTTTCGAATACGAAGGGAGCAAATTTACAAACTCGCAATGATCAGAGAAAACAAATGCTGAAATAGGTGAAATTCAACTCCCGATTTCGTACTACCACAATTTCTGCAACTGTTAGTTTTGGTCACTATAATATATTACGCATTAAAAAATGGTAAAGCTCCAGGTCCATAAACGATTGTTTCCATGTAAACGGTTACGCAGTTGGTTGTTTGTTTCCCTTCATTAATCAACAGTTTGGACATCGTCAGCTACTTGAAAACGCGGCTGCCGTTGTCCAGAACCGGGCAAGTAGGGAAATTCACCATGGCGCATAATTGCACTGATAGCAATCTCTGCATGAATCTGGTGAAAAAGAAATAAACGAGGAAAAATTTTGTTCACAGTTGGCCAGTTATTCCAACCAGTTTGATATTTATCGAATGTTACCCAACCAGAACAGCTGCAGTTTCGTTCGAGGGGAGTTGGAAAGCGAAGCGAGGGGTGGAGAAAGAAAATCAGGCGCCCAAAATTATTATCCCAGTCACAAATTGACATTACAGATCAATAAAGGTAGGCCAAGAAGGGGATGCAAGTTCCGTGTTCTATTCTCATGTTTTATTCAACATCGGTCTGAGAGAGTTACCAACAAATAGGGTTGGCGATAGCCGTCGTAATTATTCGCTAGTACTCCTGTCCACTGGAAAAGTTGTCCCGAACAGTTTTTGGAAGAACTAGAAAAAATGTTTCAATTCAGTTTCACTTGCTAACTATTCTGCACCCAGTTGCGTTCGTGTGACCTCAATGAGAACATTATTGCATTGTTATCTGCTCTGTTAATGGTTTATCAACCCATAGGTATTCACAAAGTAGGACAACGAATTCTCACGTTCATTCCCACAGGAACTGGTTATCCACGGATTAGAGATTTTCGAACACATCACACGGTAGCTTGAAAAATCTCTAGGTTGTACGATTTTAGTTTTTCGATACGGAGATACGTTAACGGTTCGCATGCAAACAAAGCCCCGTGACTGGGATCAGTCTAAACCGAAACTGTCCGTTGTTTCATTGCCTGAAATGAGAAGATGCGAGAAGTTTCTCACTTGCGCCCGGTATTTTTTTAGATTTTCATCAGCTGCAGTGGCAACCTGCACGATTGAATCTGATGAGATGGGTGAGATATGGGGGAAGAAACCGATTCAATGGCTGCAGTTTCCGGGATAGTAGACATAACTCACAGCAATCAAATACTGATTGAACCTTTAGTGAACCGGATTGGTTTCATCTAACGGTACATGATCACTCTTTTTGTCAGCTGTGATTTTATCATTGGTTTGTCCACCTGGAGATACCTCGTGTTGGACTAGTGAGATAATTCAAATATCTACATCCTTACCTTTTGATTTCAGTGAATTGTTTTTTCATGCTGGGATTAGTCAGACCAGAATGCCTGTCCGCAGAAAGAAAAAACTAAACTCCCTCCTATTCCGAACAAGGTAGGACCAAACAAGCATTTCTTACAATTGTGTTAGCAATAAAGAATTGAATCTAGCACAAATAATGTTGGATGCCAGTATGCCGTCATTGGAAAACCTCATATATATATATATATATATACGTATATATATTAGGAAACCATGGAAGCACTGTACAGTTGTTTCATCCAGCTTGTTAGGAATTATCAGCAAGGCATATCTACCACGCTCGAACTGGGACGAACGATTATGAGTCGAGCGCCTTAGCCCATTTACTCGTGCGGGCAGATTCTTAATGGCTTGTTGAATGTCACCACGCGATTTTGCACCTATCCTTCTGGCAGAGAATTTATTTACTAGTAGGGATCGATTGTTGTGCATCAGCGACGTGGCCATGCATATCGTGACGCAATGGGTGCGAACGTCATTATGGTCAGATTACAGCAGACATTGAGGACCTGTCGGTGGGTATTGGGTTAAGGCGTTCGACTCAGAATCGTTTCGGTTCCGGGTTTCGCGTCCAGTTTCGAGCGTGGTAAGTATGCACTGCTTGTTATTCCTCAGCGGCATGAAAACAGACTGTACAGTGCTTCCGTGGTTTCTTAATGGTGAGTTGAGCTTTGATATCAGGTGGTGAATTATTTTGATGAAGAACACTTCGTCTTCTGCTACTAACACAATATAATTATATATATACAATAATCTGAAATCGGATAACCTTAAATAATTATGGTGCAAACTAGAAGCGTTCTTGTTCGTTATCACATCTTGGAAAAGCGATTGCTGCGAGAAAGCAGTGAATTGACTGCCAAACTATTGAGATCGATAAATCGTGGTTCTGTGTGATCGAGCATAGGGTTGAAAATTCTTTCAAATTACTTTAAATACCAGTCCTTTTGAAACCAATTACATACTCGCAAATTTGGAAATTCACAGAAGCTTCTGACGACTACTGAAGATCTCAGATTTTGAAGGATTAAATGAGCCATTTGAAGAAAATACTCCTCTTTAGAGCGGATTGTTTTGGGTAAAGCAGAATATTTCTTTTGTCCTTCGCAATCGACCGGATTGCTGCTAGGTCAAATTGAGATCGATGTGTTGCCAGTCTCGTTCAGTATTTGAATCTGATTCAAATTACCAAATCGATCAGAAATAATTATTTTGGTTTGTCTGTTTGAAAGGACCGATATCACGCGGTCAACTTCTCAATTTTCTGTTGTTAACGAGTCATATTTCTTTGTCCTTCTGTTCTAACCCCTTACGTTTCCAGCTGCTCCTTCCGGTTACCCGCAGTTTTTGAACTCTTTCTCTGTGATTGTCGCTAAAAAGAATGCCGGTGTGGAACTGGAGTGCCGAGCCAGTGGGGACCCACAACCGGAGATAGACTGGTACAAAAATAGCGTTCCCGTCGATCTGACCAATCCGCGATTCGAAAAGCTTGGTGAGTTTTTTCTATTAAAAAAGACCAACTTGCACACACACACATACACGCACACACTCAGACACAACACTCGTTTTTGGTACAGCACCACTGGTTCATACTTAGTGCATACAGTTGGCGATCAGATCACCCGGCAGAATCTTTTCACAATTGCGAATGGGAAATTTATGAACAGAATTTCACCATTCCGTGGGCAAATCAGTCAGAATTTAGCAATTCAGTAGGTACAAGTTTTTACACAGTTAATCTCCTCGTTGATTATGTGTGGCCGCATATTTCAAGTAACTGAGTGGTTTGATTGCACTGGATGTGAACTAGTTACAACTGCTTTTTATCAACTAAAACAAATAACTTGCCCTCCACTAGTGAGAATACCAGGAGAAGTTAACGATAATTTATCCTGCATCGTTAGTAGGTAACAAATCAAGGAAACAGAAATTTTCTCATTTCATATCAATTTTAGTTTCGATTGACTTTTCCAGTGCGATCCTGGGGCTGACAAACCATAGTTGACTTCGAGAAATAAACGTGCTAACTGAAAACCACAAATCAGGAAACGTCAAAAGTGCTGTCAGAATAGTAGAATTGCGAATGCGTAGATTAAAAAATAAACAGGACTTCCGTTTGCGACGATGTTCATCATTGCCTTTTCTGTTTCATTGCACTCGAAGATATGTTCAGTAAATTTCCGTTACATGCTGAACGTTCCTGTGAACAGGCTAGTGACGGAAATTAGGGAGCCGTTTGGTGTCAATGTGTGAAGCCGGAACATCCTGAAGTAATTTTCGTTGGGATTAAAAATATGTCCGGTCGGATGTGACAATTTAGACAATTTAGCAACTTAGTAAAGTTGTTGCCCAAAGTGGACGAACCATGGTATTTTGTGTATGATAATGTAATCGTAAACAGTTTTATTGAGTGATTCCCATTATTGGATTAGTTCACAAAGCAGTGACAAAACAAAATGCGACTTCTCAGTTCCCCCCTTCAACACCGTACTACAATCTGGTCGGGAAAAGTATCAGTGTACAGCTCATCAGAACACTGGACACAGGATTCCAAATGCACATTTTTGTCTACCGCGGGAATACACGTTGGAAGAATGCCAGCTTTGTGCACAAAAATGAAGGCACCGTAAAATATTCCCATCTGCAACCGTGTCTGAATATTGTTTTTCCCTGGCGATGAGAGGTGTGCTCCTTCTGGCTTGGTTTCACTTACGCGCATTGGTTAACTGAGCTAGACCGACTTGTTGACGAAAATCGATTTCCATTCTGTGCGCATTTATCATGCCGCATTCAACCGTAATAGGGTTGCAAATTTAAGACTGTTTCCAAAGCTGTATGTTCCCATTACATCAATCACAAAATATCTTGTCTGAGCCTAATCAAAATTTAATATCCTCTGTAAATTCTGTTGTAAAAATCCGGAATAAATTACGAATAGCCCTTTCGAACAGAGTAAACAACCTCTAGCTAGATAGTTAGCTTCTAATAATAATGGAGCGATTGGATTGATGAAAAATAAAATCTTGTTCGCGAACATGAGGGCCCGAGTAAAGTAGATAAGTTTTGTTATTCGGTATTCGTGTTTCTGATGAATATTTGTCACGTATACAGAATGATCCTTTGCCATTGGCAAGCTCGCGGGACCTGTGGTCACAAAGCGGCATTTTTTCATCGAGTGCTCTCCGGAGCGGTGTGATTGATTTTAATTAGAGTTTAAAATATGGTCTTTGAGGGCAGATATGCAAATTGGTTGAACGCCGATGTCGTTGGTAGAGTATGGTGACGATATTCCATTGGCAGTGCTAAGGTTAAGCGTCTATTGGGTAGCAGGCATCAGTCAATCAAATAAGCATTGAATTTAAATAGATTACGATGGTTGCGATATGTCATTGCATGGCCACAAACTGCATCTCTCGATATGCGCCGTCTTTCGGGACAGATGATCGCTGGAAAATGGACTAGGGTAGTCAGTGCATCACCTAGAAAAAGGATATGAAAATCCAAGCCATTAGACTGTCATGCGTAAGCGGACTCAAGTTACCAGGCTGTGGTCCACATGATTCCCCAGAAGACATGATTTTAGAATTTGAACGATGAAATTGAATGTCACAGTCAGTGGGGTTATTGCGCGTGAAATATTTCCGTTCATGTATAGCGCTTCTATTTTACGATCCTCTGATTTTTATTTTGCTCAGTTTTACCCGATGCTGCAAGGGAGTAGAGGCTGGTGCATGCTTATTTGGTTGAGCATATTGAAATGAAGTGAATATTATACGGATAAGACAAAACCAAAGTGGTCATTGAATACCCACGCGCAGTCCACAATTCTCCTGATATTATTTTCAATCAACTCTTGTATTAGTTCCTAATCGCTTAGTGTTTGATATTGTGAGTTCCCGTGTATGTTTGATATGGGATTTGGAATTCCGTAGCTAATGTCAATGTCCATGACAGTAATCTCATGGATAAATCTACCAAGCCAATGTGAACTATCTTCGTCGACAAGGGTATAGTTAACCAGAAAAAAATTACAAGAATTATGGACAAGAGAAAGCATCTTGTCCTGTGATTCACAATCTATTCCAAGGCAGTCTAGTCAATTTCAAACAATCCAAATTTCCCTGTAAACACCCCTCCGGGCTTGGATGCTGGGAAAACTGAACTTTGGAATCTGGACAACCCATAGTTGATTTGATTCTACAAACTCATTCAACGTTTTACACTCCATCCCGTTGTCATGTGCTTAATTTCACCAGGTTTCTAGTCCCAACAAAGGACACGCGATCGCGTTATACGATGGAATTTTGTCCGGTATCCCTTCTTTATCACAGTTATCATCATCAGCAACTTCTTTATCTTATCTTAACGACGAAGACAACAGTAAGGACAAATACAACGACAACAACAACAACAACAACAACAACCCTTCGACATTTGTAACCAAAATAACACCAACTTTAGCATCCCGGTCTAGTAAAATTGCACTCCGTAATTCAGAATAGATCGTATGGCTTTCCAGTGCATGCATTACATGCATTTACAGACTGTACAGTGATGGTTTAGGTTTGCAGACGAATTATCCTATGGGGAAATCAACTGATGTGGTATCGAATTAAAAAAGCAATTGTTCCAAGTGCAAATATGATGGAAATGCGAAAGTGCTGATCTAGGACTGACGGTTGTGGTCATAGAATCAGTCGAGGATAAGGTGATAAATATACTAGGGGCTGAATTCTGTACCTCAGAAACGCTAGTAGGTAAACAAACTCTTTTTTTCCGTCGCTTTCATTCGCACGAATGTATCACATCTTGCATAACCACATAGTGCTTGGTGGAAAATAAAACAGGGGAATGGTGAGGGTTGGAGGTGAAATTCCGTATAATACAAATAAACTCAAGTACTCCGGGACTAGTTTTAGTTTTCCCCTAGCTCATTATATTCTATTAAGTAGTGAATAGGTTGGAGTAGAGTGAGTGTGTGAACAAAATAAATTTCAGTTTGCAAATGGACGTATTTGGCGCTATTGGTCACCTGGTCACCGTGGTGAAAATGAGATAGTTTACCAATCAGCAACACTCATCAAAAGGTCAGCTTAGATCATCTGCTGGTTAAATACTGGTGCACTCTGTCAAACTGGTCTGATCATTAATATAAACTGTAGGTTGAACAATGGGAGCTCTGAGAGCAGTAAACGCTGCACCTACATAAAACTGACTGGGAAAATTTGTGTAACGAGGCAATTTGCCATTAGACTGGAATCTTAGATGACCCAACAATGAACAATCTGGTTCTTCCAGCATAAGTGATATTCTTTTTACAAATATGTGACGATTTTTAGTATGTTGCCGGTTAAAATTCCACTAGTGAATTGTGTAGCCAAAATAATACATAAAGTACTTGTTCACTACAATCCTCCTCTGAGGTAATATGATGTTTTATTCGGTATCTGCAGTTGCAAGCAGCGCTTCATCAAAAGCCTCCTCTGTTCTTTTTTTCGTCGTGCATACATTACCTGTAAAATAACAGCCACTCGGCGTTTGATGGAACCAGAACATTTTAACGAAGGATATGGTTCATTATTGGTCGTTTGTATGGTCTTGCGTGCATTAGATTAAATGATAGAAGATCGGTCGCCTAAAACGGAATTGGAATAAAATCAGCGCATAATCACTGACATACAGTTTCACTAATCTGCGATGGTTCTAGAAGGAACCCCATCGGTTGAAAGTGCGGTAAACAGAAATTTCACACCTAACGCAGCTCATTTTCAATGTGTGAATACTGATGCATATAAGTCAACGGGGGTGTTCAGCCTGTACAGTGGAGACCGTAGCCATCGATATGCTTTGTACCTAAGAGACCGAAATTCAAGATTCCGTTTCTCGTGTCCGACTGAAATCCCCACCTAGTCCTTCTGTGAAGTTTCACCTGCTTCTTTCTGGGAGAACTTAAAGCTGCGACTTCTGGTATTGCTGCCGTTGATGTGGTTCTCAATGAGAGCGCTGAGGCTTGGCTACTTGAGTATATTGGAGTTAACTGCTGGCTATGAGCAGTGAGACTGGGAGATTCACGCAGAGAAATGACCG
Source organism: Fasciolopsis buskii (assembly GCA_008360955.1). Classification (NCBI taxonomy): domain Eukaryota; kingdom Metazoa; phylum Platyhelminthes; class Trematoda; order Plagiorchiida; family Fasciolidae; genus Fasciolopsis; species Fasciolopsis buskii. The sequence goes on from LUCM01005770.1 coordinate 129,083, forward strand.
ACGCTCTGATAGACGCAACTTGTTTGCTTTCTCAGCGCACATGCCAAAAGATTGCGGCCCAGACGCAGTCAAAGACACTTTCTATCAATAACTCCACGACTTCTTACGGGGAGATACCATGATTCTAACAGGAGACCTGAATACTAGAGTAGGCCGACTGTCCTCGAATGAGGCGTATCTAGGAATTTCATTTGGTCCCTAATCCTGTCGTTCTGAAAACGGGAAACGGTTGTTGGTCTTGTGTTAAGGCCATCAATTGCTTCCTGCAAGTACGAAATCAAATATTCCAAAAACCGCTTCTTCACCTGTTGTCTGCCCTCTTCGAGTCAGTGGTGAACCCAAATAGATCACATCGTCATTAGCTACGGATGGCGGAGCTGTCTGCAAGACTACCGGTAGTCCTAGGACACTTTCATCGACTACGA
>LUCM01005770.1:131139-213982 GCA_008360955.1 Fasciolopsis buskii
CATCGCGAATTGCGAAAACCGTAGCAGCTTTTGCTAACCTGCGACACTTGTGGCACCGCCATTACACCCGACTCTCCCTCAAGATAAGGGTGTACAATGCTACTCACCCTAGCGTTCTGCTTTGCGAGTGCGAGACCTGACCTATTCGCGTTGAGGATACTCGGAGACTCTCTGTTTTTGACCATCGAGGTTTCCGAGGGATTGCTCGTGTCTGGTGAGTACACCGGGTAAGCTACGACGATGTGCGTAGTGTTGAGTGAGTTGGGTGCAGACAACTGTACTCTGATTTAGATAGTCGGTCTACGTTGCCTTCGGTGGCTTGGACACGCATTGCGTATGCCTGTTCATCGTCTACCTTTTCGTGATCTTTATGCCCTTGCTGGGCAAGGCTGGAGGAAGCCACGTTGCGGTCAGCCTATGAATTGGCGTAGAATTATAAAGAAGTTAATTTCGGTTGTGCCATCAGATGGTGCCTCTCGCCTTTCTAGTTGGAGCCCAAGAGACGAAGACTGTTGCTGGTTGGAGACACTGACAGATATGGCTTAGAACCAAATTCACTGGCGCGAATGCTGTGACCTATTTGTAGACCTCATCCTCCTTAAAAATAATCCGAAAACAACCAAATATCGTAAAATATCTTCGGTAAAATCAGAAAAAAACGATTCGTTCTTTAAAGTTTACTGTTTTCCCCTCTTGGTTGTCCTCGTTTTGTGAAGTTCCATCTACAAGTTTTTGCGTTGGTCCCATGTTTTTATATACCAAGCAAAAAATATACCGCTTTCGTTTTCTTTGCATAATGCTGAATCGCGCGGGCGGCTTGCAGAAAATAGTAGCCTAATTAATAAGTCACAGACACCGATTGAAGATAATGACAAACAACAATTTTTCAACCCTTGAAGTAAACCTATACTATGCGAAATAAACAGGTTATAAACTTTTCAACGTTTCTATCCTGCGTACAACGTGAGTGCAATCTACATTTATGTTTTATACACACGTTACGTCGCATTTTGAATAGTCATTAAGGGGAAATACATTTTTCTTGTTCTACCCCCCCGTTTACCTTAGTTAACGTGAGATATTTGCACAGATGTCAAATTGTTGCCAAAACCTTTTTACTCTCGTATCTTTGAGAATTGCTCTTATTCGACTGTCTATTATTGAATATAAAGTCGCATATGTCTGAAAACCCACTGAGTTTCTTTGAGAGGCAACTCAAATGAGAATCACTGAATTGTAATGTTTGACAGCCGATGTGTCAAGTAAGCCGAAAGTAAGAATTTTTACTGCCTAATCCGACTTGATTCAAAGTCGGGAGAATAGAAGCGTGGGAATCAATATAAAGCATAAAGGCGGAATAAAGATTGTACAAGTAATGCGGCGATTCTTGTCACTTCGACAGTGCCAAAGTGGTAGACAGACAAATCGTGTTAAGGTCCCATTAGTCGCCTTCACTTTCCTTATCTACCTCCCAGACATGTGGCGCAACGGCTTTGCTGGAATGAATAAAATTAGGTTCAATCCACGGCGTTAATGATGATCAGTGTTAGAGATGAATCGTAGTTGCATTGTTATATTTGCATCAGTTGTTCAAACAAACTTTCTCTGTTTTTCCCTTTGATTTTCAATTACCACTTCGCCTCTCCTTCCGTGCAATTAGACGAAGGGAATTTGCGAATATCGAACCTAGTCGAGGAAGACGAAGGCAAGTACGAGTGTGCCGCCACGAATAATAAAGGAACACGTCTCTCCTCCGGGGACAATCTTCTTGTTCGGGGTAGGTGGTCAGTGTGCGTGAAAGGAAATCCGGCAGATCTTTGTGCATGTGTGTGTGACTCTAATCTCAATTATAACATTATTTTGTTTTCAAACACATCAATTTACCAAACTGGATTCGTTGTGAATTAAATCGTTTCGTAACTAGCCACAAGCGACATTATCGATGTATTTCAAGAAATGCTAGGGCAATGAAACCTTGGACAATTATGGCTCCATAGAGTCGACGGTAAGGGCCATAATGTAGGAAGCGCAATGCATTAAGTTTTGAGGTTAGTCTACACTGTTAACAAAGTCTTGGCTTCCGAGATTGGAAAACTTAATTTGCGGAGATATTGAAAGGCATTCTTAGACCGAGAATGTGTGGATGTGTGCATGCGCGCGCACACACACACACACAGTCAATTGTCTTAGTGAGGTTAATCAGAGGTCAGCGGAGGTGACAACAGATAGCCATAGTCGCAGTCAGCAGTTGCCTAAAACCAATCACGAATGAATCGTGTCTAGACTCGTTCAATGTCCTAATAGTCCTTCGGAGTAAATCTGGACAGCTTAGATATTTTGGTGTTCGACTCACGCTATTTCATCCTTGATTCGAGCCATTTTACGATTACTTCCAAGAATGATGATATAGCTACCCCATCACCGAACACAGCTTCCGTTAGTCATATCGTATTCTTTAAAGACGGAGTGTTTTCACACTTGAATTTTCCTCATCAGTTCTAACTGAGCGCGCCGGAAATTTTTTACGAATGATTAATTCTTCAGCCTAATAGTAATAACCATTCGCTGCCTGACTATGGCGTTGCAAAATGATTTAGAAGATGAGTAGTTATGCGAGTTGCCAAATATTTCCCAATCGTCCTGTTTTCACCAATTTTCACACTTGTTACTCCATTATTCGATTTCTCCAGCAACCTAATCTGGCATGGACGAAATCAGACGGAAGCTAGCAATTTTGTTCGAAATTGTTCATTTTATTTTTGTTTCATCATGTTGCGCGGTAAACGAGGATACATTTTACTTGTTCCTACCCGAGCTTTGCGCCAACTGGGCGTAGATGGTACTCTCCTGAGAATTCCCGAAACAGTGTACTGAAAAAATTAAGCAATAGAATCGTCTATCCACACTTTGGACTAGATTTCTGTGTGCGCATATAAAGAGGAAAGAGAGGATCCTATCATTATTTGACGATCGTGTGATGGACTCGTTTTCAAGTATGTATCACTAAGTGTTTTAGACAGTTCGTATGTGTAAATATTACTGGCCAAATTCTCCCCAGAATGGACTACTTGCACTGAATGCCTGCTTCTTATTTGATTTTGTTCCCTAACAATAGTTTGTTCTCCTTCTTACATTTTCTTTATGAAACAGAAAATGTGGAAACCAGTCTTCAATTGATCGCCCCAAGTAGTATGTTTCACGTGGCTTGTTACTGTCTTTACATTAATTGCAAGCCTCATTGCCTGAACGCTTGCTTGCCACACTTTCCAAAATACTGGAATCGGTTGATGCACGTTAGACATGTTTCCTTGTTTCATTCCAATCATGTTTCACTGCAGTCGCCACACCCCGTCCTTATCCCCGTCCCGAAAGAAAAGCGACTCAAATTTCCCTCCTTCGGGCTGATCAAATCGGTTAATTGTGCCTATTTGCTTGCATCAATATATTTTCTGATGGTTTTATATGGTCTGGGTACATTTCCGTTCTCTGCTTGTGATTCCATGCTATTACGGTGGTCATTGCTGCTAGGCTTGCATGTCCAAAGTCGCATTTCATGTCAGTGTCTGGTGTTTGTCCTAGGAGAAAATTGTAGTCTACCAACACAAATTACCCAAGTGGATTTAATTACCAGTCGTTAGCATTTCCATCAGTTGGGATGCACTGCGTCTTGCCTGACCCACGGGGTGCAAAATTTAACTGCGGATTCATTGTCGTTCCACTTTGAAAGCAAATTCAGTCTTTGTTTTCCATGCCTAGTGCGTGTAGAAAAATGTTTAATTTTGAAAAGCAGCCGAATTTCACCAGAGGATTGTTCCTCTACTATTAGTTACCTTTTTAAGTGGCCCCAGTGGAACGAAGAAGGTTTCTGTACTTGTCAGTAATACCGAGGATGAGATGAAGAATGAAAGAGACAGCAGCAAAACTTAAACGAAATACCATGCCGTAAGTGGATAGCATTCGAAGGATCAGTCAATTAGGTGACCATCCCAAGAGATCATTCCATTCTGTATAATCATTCTACTCCATCAATACAGTTCAACCTGTTTACTGTCCAGTCATCATCAGCGAGATAGATGATAAAATAACATGCCAATTTCGGCTGAACAAACTGTTGTTTTACTTACCTGAACTCGGCATTGTAAAATAAGATTCACGACTGATTCGTCAGAGAAAGCGAAGTCAAATACCAGATTGTCTGTACGGCTTTCTATTGATCTATCAATCTTTCTTCCCCAATATTCATTATGCTGAGGTACAAATCGAAGATCAGCTGACCATTTGAATCCGTGTCTTTTGTAGTCCAATCGATCCTAGCCCCATTGTTCAGTCAACGTACTTGTCATTTATTCAGAATGACGGTTTTCTGCTAGACAAATTATGTGCTTACTTAAAATTTTTGCGTCATGCAATAAATCGTCAGATTCTTTACTTTCACACATTTCGGGTCTAAAGTTACTGTTTTTCAGCACGAATTTACGGTTCTCTCACAGCTTTCGGTTGCGCTGCTTCGCTCTGCTTTACCAAATCTGGTCAAACAATAAAAAATGAATTAGTCTGGTAACACATATTCCAATATTTATCATTTAGCCAAGCGATTTCGTCCACACTTCACAAATATTCCGGCTCCCAGACAAGTCGTCCCACCCGGAGGACGTTTAGCGCTCACCTGTGCAGCTGTCGGAGCCCCAGTCCCTACGGTTGACTGGTACCGAGGTAATCGACGATTGCATCGTGAACGCTTAGATCAACAACCACCGGGGACGGCCAGGATTTTGCTTCTTGACTTGTCCGAATCAATTAACGTGACATGCGTTGCGGAGTCTCCGATGGGGAGAATCTATCATGATGTTCAGGTGGTAGTGAAAAGTGAGTAACTCCAGTTTCTATAACAACGTCGCGGTAAACTCGTCGTCGATTTCTTGTTCCGTGATTAGTTTTTGTTCGTCTAAATCCGTTAAGAATTCTGAGCGACTAGATTTATGTGAGTACGGCCTACATAAAAAAAATTTACCAGAAACCAAAATTTTGTCCACACTCCGAGAGACTCAACATGTTTGTCCAAAGATCCTTCAAGGTTTCTATCCATGTAAGGTTAGTAATATCGAACAAAATGAAATGTGGCCTTTGATTGGTCCATCGCCCCCCTGATTGACTGGTTAATTGACTGACTGATTGGTTGGGTATCGCACTTGCATGCCGAATAGTTAATTAACGGGTATTATTTTGACTGTCCCACCAATTAATCATTTGATTGGTTGAAAGATTTATTGACCACTTGATAAGTGATTGATTGGTTGGCTAGCTTGGTTGAATAATCCAGTAATTGAGTATTTGATTGGATGATTGATTGACCGTCTGGATCGTTTATTTATTGATCCATGAGTAGATAAGCCCGTGCATAACCGGTCATTATTGGCCTGCTGCTATCGCGCAGACTAATACCTAATAAACTGCGCAGTAGACTGGAAAGCTAATGAATGTTAAATAAAAATGCTATCCAAAAAGGAATTGAGACCTTTTACTTCAGTAAGATAAGAGGTACAGGCAAGACTGATCAACATACTAAACAATCCCCATACCATGCGACTAGAAACGAGAAAATAGTTAGCCCCTCTTCCTCCCGTTTTAGTGACCAAATAGGCAACCGATAAAAATTCCGTTTGTGCTTTTTTTGCTCCCGTATATAACATCATTGTAACGTATCAACAGTGGCAAGTCTTGTTAGACAAAAAAGTAGATAAGCCCGACAAAATGAAAACTGTCTGACAGGATAGTAGTTAATCAGAAATGAGCAAACTAGGACGGTTCTCTAAGTTTGGACATTCTGTATGCCAGTCAAATGGAAAAGATGAAAACAACCTCTAGACGACTTCATTTGATGCCGGAATGCTACCATTTCTTGGAATCTCATCTCCACTGAATACACTGCTGTCTTTGAAGGCAAAAATGGCATGCACGCAGTCACGCTAGTCTACCAGAGCAAATCATTCATCCGATGCTCGCGGTCCGCTCTGTAGTGCCTTGTACGGTGGACTGTAATCACGGAGCAACAGACCAAACAACGTTGCGCATGAACGCCGACAAGTCGAATGAGATTACAGAACGCTTATCAGAAACCAAATTCAACGCCAACTTGCCCAAAACTCCTTTGCGTCAATTCATTGGACCAGCGGTTCTTACACTTCCATGTCTCATATTTGATTGCTCGATGTGACAAGGTGGAACTAATAGCTGAGAATTATTTCAGATAATCACGTGAAAACATGATGAGAAGAAAAAAAGGCTATCGAATATTGCGACAAATTTCCGATTTATCTGCTGATAACAGTCAGTGTGATGTGACCGATTATGGATCCTGTGATGATATCTTGGAAATGATTAATTTTGTAATCTGAATCTCACAGGATGGACCGGATGACCTTGAATTCGAAAGTGAAAGAAATTTTTGTGTGCCATTCAATTAAGACGTCTTGTTCATTTTAATAGAATTTAAACCATGGCCTGTCCGTAATGCTGGTGAGCGAATGACTTTCACAATCACACATTAACTGTCCCTACTCTACCACAGTTCGAGCTTGCAATTAATTCCGAATTCCGATCAATAAACCGAGCAGAAAATTCCATGCTGATTCCGATTTGGGAACTTCGGATTCACACTCTCCGATAATTAATAGGTTCAGCTCAAAGACTGAAGAGCGCACTGGCGAAGTGACCCATTTACAGTAGAAGATTGGACTACTCAGAACCTTTTTCTGATAATATCACTCTCATAAACAGAGAAATCCCCACAAATTCAACAGTGACCAACTTTTGATGCCTAATATACCTGTGTTACTGGTAGATTATTCCTTCGACTACCCGAAGCCGTTCCGAACTGTCTGTCCATGAATCACCCTTTTCGATGTGCAGTCAAGTCGTTCTACTGTGAGGGTTTTTCAGTGCTCATCGACCCATTTGTCCGTTTTTACATCCACGCAAGGATACACATTGGTTTGCACAATGTGAAATTCCAAGCAAAAAAATGTCCAGTCAATGGTGAGCTTAAACCGAGGATAATAAATCCAATGCTCAGTAAAGCGAGCCAAATGATTACGTGTTCCTGTTTATTTTGAAACATTTTTAAGAAAGCTCTGCAGGTTGAAACATTGTGGGTCATCTCAAGCAGATACGACTACTCGAGACATTTGAGTTTGCGACAAACGGGGCGGAATTGAGTTGCTCGTGTCAACCCGCCTCTTCAAACTAAGGGGTGACTTGAACAAGTGTTTTGTTTGGTTAGTGTCGAGGTAACATGGAGAAAATATCTGAAAACGGACTACAAAACTGTCGGTACGAACATCCATCCATATGTCTATAGCCATCCTTTTTCTTTGTAATGTAGAACACTCGAATTTTTCTAAACATAACTTTGAATTGGAAGATGATCGGTTTTGTTTCGCCTGGAATATACGTTGAAAAAAATGATATGGGGTAATCGATAATGATGCGGTTGTCCCGATTCCAAACTTTTTTAGTTTATATCTGCAAACCGATTAGGTAGTCTCTTTCGTAGCACTGGCTGTTGACCCATGGTAAGGCCAGCTACCCAGAAAAAATTTCCCACTACCGCTTGATGTGCTCGGTCCATTTGGTTTGCTAATAAAGCTGTACTCACCAGGAATGCTAGGCCCGAAATCTCGTACAGTCTGTTTGTTCTCGTATGCTTCTCGCAACTCCCGTTGAGTGTGTAAGGTGACAGTTTCGGGTGTGCGAACTGACGTTCCAATTAAACCCCGGGCAACTTAACTTACTTTGCTGTTTGATCATTCTCATTCTCTCGCCACCGAAAGACAAACGCTAAAAGCTAGGCAATACAAAACACCGGACACACGCTCATACTACAAATACAGCTGACTGTACTATGTACAGAGTTATAAGCTGAACTGAGAGAATTTTTTCCAATGAGAGTTATTCTCATATCCCTAGTTGCAGTCATTTGCAGCCATCACTGTCCGGTAGTCGTTTTTCTCCGTGTTTCTACTTCATGCGCACGATGCCATCACAGAGATTTATAAACCTCTAGTCCTGACAACTGATAGGTATGTGGTGTACGGTGTGCTACCTAATTAAAGTAGATGGGGATAAATGAAACATCGCTTACCATACCACTGATTATGCAAAATTCAGGGTTTAATGTCGCCAGCCGGGATCAAATAACCGAAATTCCGCTTGCCTGGGAGGTATACAAAACCACTGAATTAGTGCACCGGGACAGCTGAGTATCGCCGGCCCGATCCCCGAGTGCGACGTTACCTTTGGAATGGTGAAGATGAAGCAAGTTGTCTGTTATTCGTAATTTGGGATTCGTTGTACCGCCTGAATATTCTGAGCTGTCATTTAGCTTAAAAGAGAACATATTCACTTTACTTACCTCTTAGCGGATGGATCAAATCGACTCAATAACTGGGATTTATTTCTAATTTGGTCAGGGGATGTGCGAATGGAGTGCCCACGAAACTAGCTGGCTTGCGTGGCCACAGTCAAGAGTTGAGCATTCAGCGTGACCAGCTTGCTCGTTGGTAGGTTAGGCGCTGGTTTTTGTGCATGTGTGTATTTGTGTGCCGGTATATACGATTTCGTTTGCCAGTCAAGGATGCATCAGTGGCTTGTCGGGAAAAGGAAGAAATTACTATTGAAGAGTCACAAATGTGTGTTCCTTGGTGCAGTCGGTATGCTTAAACAAGAGCAGAGCTATGTACGACTGTACTAAGCAAGCAATGCACTCATTGAACTTTCAGTCCAGGAAAGATAGACAAATCCAAAATAGTTGGTCACTCCTGGTCTTGGAACTATTGAGCTCATTCGTCCATAGAAATACTTTAAAAATGATCATGAAATAATTCTCTCTACCACACTTCTCTCAAGTACCAGTATACACGAAAACGCTATCTATGGGAAGGGAAGCTGATATTTGGGCAGATGTCTTAGAATCTTAGTACTCAACACTGTTATGCGCCAATGCTTATCATTTACCGTGCCACCGCTTTGATGTACGCTTCGAGAGTGGTTTCTCTCGTACGTGACAAAGTGAAAAATGAGATCATATAACTCCGGCAAACACCCTCACAGTTTTGTAGAATATCATTATATCAAAACCACTGGGAATTCCATAAGGAGACGTCGAACGTTCAAACATGTTAACTGGGTATTGAATGGCAGCCTATTCGCCAAGTTTATACCCATACAATTCTCTAAGATCATTTCTGTTTCGCAATTATCTATTGTCAACCCACTCCCTAAACAATTCATTCCACGTACACACACGCTCACATGCAAACACGTACACGTACATAATAAACTCTTAACCACATACGCGAAAACAGTGCTTCCTAATCCCCCCGGTCGACCGTATTTGACTGATCTGGGCGCATCGCATGCTCGTCTTGCATTTGAACCGAGTGCCAAATCAGTCAACTCCACAGTGACAAATTATCTCCTATTCTGGATCGTATCGAAGCGGTTCACCAACGAGACGTTGCACGCGATACCACAGAACGTGTTGTCCATGTTGCAAAACCAAAATGGGGGACTGTCTGCAGACTTGCTGTTTCCGTCGGATCGGGAAGAGGTATGTGCCCTGAGCAAAACATGCCACCCACACAGCCATCGGACTTTTTCTCGTTTGTTTCATTTTTTCTTTGCTCATCAGAATATCACACTTTCCAATTCACCAAACGAAGACATCTATGTGGTCAGGAATGTGTTCAGTATTTCACATTTGTATGCCGTTTAGCGTGCAATGCATGCAGATCGCTATACAGCGTGTGATGAATTCATTTGCCTAACCGAATTTTTGCTCATGCACGAAAAGTTTTTGATCACGGTACAGCCAAAATCCTAATCTATCATCCAGGGTGAGTTATACGGCAATTAGGTGAGCATTTAAAAACCCAACGTGTGTTAAAATTTGGACTGAGAAAATCGCTACAATATTGATTTGAGAAAATCATCAATTATATTCGTAAACGGAGAACAGTTTTTAACCCAGACGTCGAAGCAAATTTTAAAAAATTGGAAAGAAATGAGTTGGTCATGTTTTTGTTGAGACCTGTTCTCGTTAAAATTGCATTGCAAACAAATAAAGTGAAACGGTGATGTGAGCAACGAAAATGAAACAGATAGGATGCATATCTGACAGGGTTTGTTGTATTGCACACATATTATAGGACACGGTAGAAGATAGTAGCATAAAGACAGCGAAAGCGACAGTTGACTCGGTGCAAAATGAAGAAAGTCGCGCTGTTTTTTTCGTATCGTACCTAAGCTGGTCATATAGCAATGAATTATTCACATGTATTTCCAGTCCTCTAATCAGAAGAAACAAGGATGATGGGATTAACTGAAATTCCAGCAGGGCATATCCGGATACATGGGATCGATTTATTAAAGCACTTTCCACCATATTGTTCCAGGCACGTTGCAAAAAGCTTCATCTTTAGACTGACTGGTGAATGTCTACCCAACTTCGTCACACAGCCTCAAAAGGCGTATAAAAAGTCCGGGTTGTTGCAAAGTAATTGATGTTTTATTCATCCTTCCTTCAAAAATTTTAGAGATTCATGTGCATTTAGCACGACAACAATTAGTTTTCAGTGAGCATAAGAATGTCCAATGCAAAGCAGCTTTGTCAACTATTTCGTCCCTTCTATCCGCAAATAGCTGATAGGGGCTTGTGAGAACATGTTTTTTATTCAAGTGTAAAGTGAATTTGTTTTGAAAACCCATATTCTATCGCTTTATTAGTTTCATCAACATTTTGCTACATGCTCCTGGGATAGCGAGAGGCCCTTCAACGGAACGATTAGGTAACGTGTCCACGGCTGAGGGATTTGCCGCAGAAATCTTTAGACACGAGGAGTTCCCTGCTAGGGTAACGAAGCCACAGGAGACGGTCTATGACTGTGCAAAGCCAGTGATGACTGAGTGTTATAAAATGTTACATATTCAAGACAATTCCCCATTAACACTGGGTTATTCCTGGTTAGAGTCCTTATTGAGGCAGGGTGGATAATACAATTCATGGGGGGAAAATACTATAAACAATGAATGGACATCATAAATGTTCGGGCAGTTTGGCCGATTATTTTGCAGTCACTTAAATGACAATTTAGCATAAAGCACGGTTTGTGCTACGAACATGATGCAGTAAATTTATGACCTGTTTTGTTGGACTCCATGCGCTATGGTGCTTCGGTTTTGACCATATGATTAAGCATCCGTCATCTTCTTACTTTGTTCATTCTTTTCAATTTCAAGATATACCCGATTACAGTAATATACACTAGCCGACAATCCATCTTCCAACATATGAACAGCCTGAAATTTTCTACCCAATGCCTACTGTCGATTCCTTTCTCCAGTGGGTTCGGTTTACGAAATACTATTAGTAACAGTGTCTCCGATAGAGCAGAGACAACGCATGATGGTATGCGTATGTTCGATGAAAATTCTTACGTGAAAATAACATCTAGTACGCCGAGGCCTAACGACAAAAATGTCAGTAGCAAACATTAGTATTAGTTCACTTCCGTCTATACTCGTACCGGTTAATTTGTCTCCAGGTTATAATAGAATAACAAAAAGATAGACAAATCCGATAATGTGACGTACAGTCTCGATGAGGAAAACTTTTCCATCTATGATCCGATTATGTCAGATCAACTGACTTAGGGAGACTAAAAACTTTGGACGGTGCAGAATATTATGGACAAGATTATATTACTTCTTGAGTCGTCGAGATCCACACAGACACACACACACACGCATGCACACAAGCACAAGCATGTTCCGGTAGAGCAACAGACCAACGCGTATCTGTGCCCATGTAAAGTGGGATAAAGTTAAATGGTTTGTACTGGCGTCTGGAGTTAGAGACAAAAAGTCAGGCTTCCGTCATGTCATGTACTCCTTACGAGCGGGCTCATCCGATGACACCTGATCATCTGCCACTGATCATTAACTCGAAAATACTCCGCCTCGGTGCATGCAGATTACTAACCCCTTCCCGGTATCAGTGCTAAAGCAAATCGATAATGATCGACTGTATCTACGCTCCCTATCGCAACACAGAAACGCAAGCCCATATTCAGCGGTTGCTATGGTGGTTAGGACAACAAGTATGTATGTGTTTGCATCGTCGGGCACAGAATAGATTGCATACCGATTTCCTTTTCAGACTTTTGATTTATTGTTGTTTTAAAGTTTAGAAACCGATTCGCGTCCCCCCCCCTCAGGAGAACCACGTTAAACATCAAATCAAACGAATTCTGGACTGGAAATCTATAGAGAAAAGACCATAGACCATTTAGACTTCTTCAGCAGAGATGGGGTAAGCCTATTAGTGGCATGTATTGCCAGCGTCTCTCTTCCTCTTATATTTTTAAGTAGTAGGGGAATTCTGTTATGGTCAAATGATTAGTCATCAACCTCCAATGGCCAACTCATCAATAGAAACAAGGAGAACACGATCGAACTGTTTCAGCTTGGATATGTGCCCTGGGGAGAACGGTCGTGATTCTGGTCATCTACGGAGAAGCCGTCAGTCGTCTTGAGCTCCATCACGTAGTCCATAAAGGTCTGCAGCCAGCAGTGCACAGTGATAAATGCGGACGCCAAACCTTTTAATAGTCATGCTTAGTTGATTATTAAAACAATTTTCACTTGCCATAGTTCCTCCTGAGTTCGTATCCCCGTTTGAGTGCCGTGAATGCATGCCACTAATGTTTTTGACCAGTGTTGAGACAGTTGCACAATGTTTCTGTGGTTTCTCATTTCTGGATGGAGCGTTTCTTCTATCCGGCAAATCATTTAAACGACCTATCGTTGACAATAAGCAAAATATTTCACTGGTTCATTTCACTTATATATGATGCGCGCTCATTTCTGTTATTCTAGAGACCACTACGATTTGCTCTGCTACCTCCCACGTCACATCTGGTTACCAAGATTGATGAAGATCAAGTGAAATTGGTACAGAATGTAAGCAGCACTGAGACTGTCAGCAAGAACAATTTTGCAGCGATCCTGGGTTCGGTCACCCAACTGAAGCCATATACTGAATATACAGCTTGGGCTCGAGCAGTCGGCTTCGATGGGGATTCATCATTTCCCGGCCCAACAACCACTTTCACCACACACGAAATGGGTGAGTTCAGAATAAGGGCCACCTGATCCACACGTATAGTCCCGATTGTGGGCGACAGGTACTGCCACTAGGATTAATTTCCTTTGGGTAACTACAATTCAGTCAGCCGCAAATTCCAATACTGATTAGTCAAAAAATAGCATCTAACCATCAGAATAGGCAAAACATGGTGACCAATTTGGTTGTTTGTTTGAATAGTTTGGGACTAAGTGGACAACAGGGAACCGGGTATGCCCAACTGATGTGCGGTAACGAAAATGTTTCATCTTTCAATTTACAGATAGCATTTATTAGAGAATATCTCAGACTTCTTGCTGTCTTGAAGCTATTCTTTCGGTTTACCTGTTGGTTTAGTCGTTTCTACCACTGAACCTGGGAGCAGAACGGTAATCGATGAATAAATGGCACTGCCCTGGTGAATTCCAAAGTAGTCGGACTTCAGAGAAACTGTTCAAGCAATTCCGACAGATTGCCTTTATTTATAACATTTCCGGTTTCAAGTCTGTCATAAATAACTCAACTTTTACAGTTTGTTAAGAAGTCATACCAAAGTGGCGTGAATAGTCGACATGCTAATTTAACAGTAATTCCTAGTTAGGACAGGAATATAAAATGAGCAATTTTTACCCTCTTCTCCAGGAATAATGCTAATTTATTCTGCTTTGAACGCATGCATCTAGTTTCCTAGGTTATACAATCAACAACTATCGTATATGACTGAGAGGTCTTGAGAAGTTCACAACCGCTTCAGCACACCATCATCTAATATATAATAGTCAAACGCTTTGGTTTATTTGCATTGCCGTTGACAGCCAAAATAATGTAACGAAGCACAATCGAAATGATAATACCGATTTCAAAGATTAACTTTAAGGATGCCGTGCCGAAACAAACGGCAGTTCTGCATTTTCTCAGCGGATATCCCCAGAGTAATAGCGGCACCAAATGTGATGGAGACTAGGACTGGATGTTGTTAAGATGCGTGTACTTCACGAGTTTGACTGTCATAAGGCCGAGCTCCCCGTCACTATAACAATGGCAACAATAGGGGAACGGTCGGTACATAATCAAACAAATGATATCAGGCGGCAGACCAAGCCACGATGACCTACAGAACTCAAAAGAACCACGGTAGATGACGACTGGCTATCGGAAACGGGATAGTTTGGACAGTTCAAACACTTCGAAGAATGATCACGGTTTGGTCCGACAGAGAGAGAAACGCACCTAGTTGGGTACCATAAGGCTCAGACATACAATATTCAAACAGCCGGGACTGAAAACAGTTGATTGACAAACCCAGGAAAACAAGTCTAAGGTATGAACAAAAACTGTGAAAGGTAGTGATGTGCATTTGGGTCTCCACACTCACAACCCACGTTCCAGCAGACATGACATATCTCATGTTTTCATGCGTACTTAACATTTAGTCAAAGTCTTTAAGCCAGGGGAATCCTAGTCAACTCCCTAATGGAACACAGTCCAGAGTATATTTTCGAATTGCAACTTCAAATTTCATATTGTTCCTTGTTTGATCCAAGTACTTACTCCATTTGATGTCTCACAGGAACGGGGGACAGATTTTGCATAACTCCTCTTTTGTTTTCGTCCAACTCGAACCGATCTATATCGTACTACAGTGTTTCTATGATGCAGCGATGCAAAGCTCGGCCAATTTTAAAATCGACCAATAATTACTAGTAAATTCGTCGCATTTTCCTATATTTTCAGTAAAAAACCTTTCATTCTAATTCCGAAAAACAATGAACTTGAAAAAACTTTCGTTTCCAGGAGCAAATCCCAGTGAATAAGAAGATTTAAACTGTTGAGAAATGATACAACAAAATTGAATTCAAACCGGTTCATAGAAGAACGGTAACTGAGCATCAGTAGGAAAGTAATTGATAATTTTAATTTTCTATCAACCGACATCTCGGTACCAGAACCACAGTTCGCCTTTTTAGGCAAATATTTTTCAGTATTTGAATATATCATGGTTTTCTCTTAGAGCAGAACCAGAATGAGTTCCTCGTGGTAGTGTCAACACGTCGATGCGTTGTCCAGGCTCGTGCAATTCGTGGATTTTTTCTTGCGCACAAGTTAAATCGATGTGCATGTGAGTATTTCGTAGGCATCCAGCGAAAATAGATTAGTAGACAAAAAAGGGACATGGACTGGAATTAGAAGAGAAGACAAATGGCGGCTGTATCAGATTGCAACGAGAAATCTGGCTTGATATACTATTTTTTGCCACTTAGGCCTTTGACCGAAAGTTGCTTCAAAAAAGGATTAGAGTGATCACTGTTGAGCCATGGATAGAGTAATACGATGAAGTCCTTTATGATACAATTATTTTATCCAGTGCATTATATAAACCACACAGAGAACCATATCATAATGTAACTGTTTTACATACAAAAGCACCTATGGTTATATCCAACTAGGGCTGTGTAAATCAGTGCGAATGTGATGAAGTGATATCTGTCGTCACAAAATGGCCAAAGGAGCAAAATGATAAAAAAGCTACACGGATTGGGAACTTCGATCTACTTAGTTTTGCCAAACACTTGAGACATAATTGTAGTGGAAAGAATATGTCCCGTAAGCAATACGGCCTGCTACACGAGGAGAGAGACCGACAGTCATGTCTCAAAGACTAACAGCGGTACAAAACCACATGCGATCCCAGAAGGTCAGGCGTGGTAACGAGCCGGGAAACAGCGAACTGTCATCTACCACGAATTTCGGTTTTCTATGGAATGGACTAAACAAGTTCAGCAGGCTAAATCTTAGAAAAAAGTTTGGTTAGCCGTTCATAAAACAAAGACACCTGAACTGTTACCGCCGATTATTTCAAGATTACCTCAAACCCTTTCGGTGATACCATACAGCTGACTTAGGTCTGAAACATGTCCCACTTCAAATAGGCACAGGCGCAAGGAGTTCTTCACCATGTACCGGTTTTTATGACTGGTTAACAATTTACGTGCAGATGTGCAGTTGACAGGTCCTACTATAGCTATGTTCCTGCCGAGTTATAAGTTATTTTGACACAATTTGAATAGTTTTGACGCAAACTAGGAATAACATTGTAACTGACCGGGTCCAGTCATGGGAGTCTGTGCTGAGCCGTCGGAAATCGCGGATAGGATCCTAATTAAAATCCGGTACTTTGCAAGCCCACTAATATTGCCCGAAAGTAAATTTACTTCCCCAATTAAGCTGATAAAACTAAACACAGTATCACCAACTGCAAAATATTTTTGTCATTATATTTTGGTTTTCGTCGATTGATTTTTCCTCATTTTTCTCGCATGTACTATCCGTCCACCCTGTTTAGGTTTCGTATAAGTCAGTTTGTTCTAGTGTTCACTGACTGTTGCAAACCGGTACGCAGTTAACTAATTGTTTACAACAACATGCACTGGCAAAAACGGCTTTTATAATGCAAAGCAAGCAGTGTTGAGAGCGTACCCGGGGAATACAAAATATTCCATAATACGGCTGAGCAAACATCAAAGAGCGACTCCCGTACACTTATTGCGACACGTGTCCTAACTCAGACACAAGCATACACGTACACACACACACACACACACACACACACAGACTCACCTCTTGCAAACCGATGGCAATTTTTTTCCATGGATAACGGACTACTGATCTGGCCCTCCTGTTCGAGTAGCTCACTAACGCCATGGTAGTTTGTCAAGCTAACAGTCCTGATTCTTATTATTTACATTCCCAATGAGAGACAATTTTATGCATAAATTTCAAATAATACTTTCTCCTTCTTATTTGTTCACTGCGCAATGAAATGTACTGAATCAGCTCCAACCAGTCCCCCACGTGATGTGCACGCTCAGGCCATTTCGAATGCTGCCGTAACGGTCTACTGGGATACTCCAATCGAGGCAAACGGACGGATACGGGTAAGTGCACTCATCAATGGAAGCGAATAGAGGATTAGGCATTTAAAATTCCAGTTTGATATCAAAATAGTTGGTTCAGCCTCACGTTCACTAGCAGTCCGTATAACTGTTTTCTCATAGTGAGCGAAACCGTAGACAGTGCACCATTCTTTTTCATCATTATTTTCTGCGATGACAATTGATATTGTTTCCGGTGGGAAAGGCGGTGTTAAATGTAAAAGATCGTTTGGAAAGAGGACCGCAGGTAAAACAATTCAAACAAGCCGTTACGTTTTGAATCAAATGTTCTGGTAATCGGAACGGTGTTTGTGGTTTCCCATATCAAACTAGACGTCACCGTACTCTTTTGATGTGGGAATCACAAGTTCCTGTCCTGACAGTCTTGTAAATGACAGCTATGTTTTGCCGGGCGCCAGCGACAGCGTACATCAACACCACTTTTGCTTGTGACACGAACAAAGATGCTCGTGGAAGTTAAATTGGATGAAGCAGCTTAAGTGTAACTGATCCTAGTTGTTTGCCCTAATCACTCTGAATTGCTTTCAGGCTCCCCAAAGGGACTCGGAATAGCGTGAATGTGAAGGCTTAGACATTTTCGGGGTTGCGAATAGTTTGCAAAAGATGGGGAAAATTCCTCAAAAGTTGCCAAAAAATATAATACACCCATATATAACAGTTCCGGCGAAATCGGATACTGACGCACCCACTGGTCATTTCTGTAGCCCAGCGGGCTGACCGTAAGAACTAGTGAGAACAGTACATTTCTGAAGTATCTTGTTACTGTAGAGAATCCCGCAGGATGGTCAATCTCCGATAGTACGTATGTCATTGGTAGGGAGGAAAATGAATGATTTAATTGACCTATGAGGCACCAGTACAAGATAAGAACACAGATGCATGCACACAATAGTAAAAGCTCCACAGTCTGCCTTCGATTTACCCCCCCCCCCCAAGTGGACTGCATCTAAATGCTACTTTCTTCTCTCCTTCTCTGGCCATTATTGTATGCTATACCAATTAAGTTTCTCAGTTTGTCCGTAACCCTCTGACTGATTGACCGACCAGCTGATCTCCCCATCCAACCCGAAAGTCCTCTTATCATCGGCTTTCCAGCTAAATGCAACCAAATAGCAACTCTTCCACTTTGCGGTATAATTGGGAGATAAAAAGGATTAGGGCAGAATCGAGTGAATGGGTGGCCCGAGTGTATGTGGGCTAGTGGATGTCCACTGAGATCCTTTTTAAATTAGTGAGCAACCTACTTGACCGATGTGCTTAAACGGCGATGAATAAGTGAGCGAGCAGATGGAACAACAGAGCAAGCCAGACTTAACTGTAGATGGTTTCTGGTAGCAGTAACTAATACAGTGACATACGGAGACATAAATGCTCGTCAATCTGTAACGCAGACATCAGCGAAACGGGAGTTAGTTAGTAGATGTTCCACCGATATCACTAAAGACTCCGCGCTATTAAACTCATCTGTCGGGAATGCGTCATGATGTTGTATTCAGCAAAATGTCAGCGAGAACGACAGTTCTAGCATCAGTCAATTATATATTTATAAATTCGTACTGCCAGTCGACAAGGCTCGCTGTCAACCTGAGGGGTGCAGTCGGATAAGGAACATGAATAATGTGGCATTATTTGTCAAAGCACCAGTGCGCAGACATCAGTGGATAAAACGAAAGTTGCGGAAACAGATTTTACACAATATTCATTGTGGAGAAAAGTGGACAAGGGAAGCAAAATTAAGTAGCTTCTAGCCAAAGTTCACCAGAGACCTAATCCAACTCGAAGCACTTCTGGTTGTAATTCGAAATCCTAAAGTAACAAACGAATGGGATTATGCAACAAAAATCTATTTCACGAAACATTTTGCCAATTTTCAAATTCTGAAATTGCGCACAAGATTTTACTTGTTTACTTTCAAGCCCTATTCAACGTGGCCTTCCCCGAGTTCACTAAGGCGAAACAGGTCTTGCAAAATGTCTAATCAAAAGGCGGACCTTTTGAGCCGATTGTGCTACGCGAGGCTGACAATTCCGCTGATCGACGGCGTTCAACTACAGAAATTTTCCGACTGAATTGGTGAACCGTATCAGGCAAATGAGACAGTGAGCGGCCGAGACATCATTTGATCAATCCATGAAATTTTGATAACCAGTGTGACCAACGGGAGACGGGTTCAGTCAGTTTAATTCCGCATGGACTAGTGCAATTCGTGCGGGAATGAAGATGAAAGTAGAGAATTGGAAAGCAGTCTGTTTTCAGCTATTTTGAGATGCACAAATTGAGTTAAATTTGCAAATTTAGACTCGACAAGCAGTGGGGTGGTCCGGCAGGAGTTGAGCTACGGGAGCAGTAGTCATGTTTTTTTCGACGTATTAAACGTAGCACATGACTGCACCGAAGAGCTTCACTGAAACGACATTGTTTGGGAAAAACCGGTTTCATGAACCTTTACCAGAAACCGTGGCATATCCGGATACGCCCAAATTTAGACAGATCACCAGTGATCCCAGGAAAACCTTGAGAAGCTGAACTATATTTGTTTGGAATCTGTTCCATTCACCCCAAAATGGTGAATCCTGTTTAGGTGAAAATTTCTGTCCCAACCGTTTGATGTCTGGTCGAAAAATTTAAATTAACTTTTTACTACTATTTTTCATGATATTCTACATCAAAATTCAATCGTACAAACGATAAGAACATATACTGTTTCGGACATTTGGCCAAATATATTGTGAAGCAAAAGCAATCAGTCTCGTTTCTCCCTTTAGAAATGCGTGTTCTCGGCGTCTTGCTACAATAAAATTATTATTACTACTAATTTTTACAATTCAGTTTGTAAACCAAATCGTAGTAACAATCATTATTTTTTCATCCAACTTCTCTAAGGTATGAGAATTATTTGGAATAAACAACGCCGCTATCAGGGATAATTCATCTGTGGTTTTGATACCACACCCATCCGTTTCTTTATAACTACTCTGTTCATGGATTTGTCTTGTTTCAATGTTGTTTTTTTTTGTTCCCCTTGCCTTCTGTCCTTGTTGTTCGATGGCCATCGCCCTGTTAATCGATTATAAACGCACAAACACACGCACACTCACATACATGGATTTGATGTATCTGGGATCGAATGAAATGCCATCGTACAAACATCATCATCAACATTTCTCTTTGAACTTGGCGCCTGCTTCGTTGAATCTACGAAGGCCTTTCGGGTGCATTATACGGACCGTCCGCACTTGGAACTTCCTTTTTGGGATACAAGTATCATGGACGTGAATGAGGCGACCAAAAGCACCAATCTGGAAAAGAACAGCGACCAAATTTCTGCTGGTGGTCGCAGTGCTCCGGGACATCTATTTCTGCTCACGCATCTCACGGCAGATACGACTTATTACATACGGGTCAGCGCGGTAAATGGGAAAGGCGAGAGTCCACCTTCAGATGTCACTGTTGTGATCGTCAGACCGGGATGTATGTCCGATCAAATTCACGTGACTTATTTGCTCACTGAATACCGGCAAACTTTTTCAAATCATAAACTAAAATAGGTGTCCGATAGGCTTTGAACAAATGGAAGCACGATGACGTCCACCGTTATTGTTGTTTATTATTAATTGTTACTGCAATTGACGAGGAAATCACTGGTAATAGTGGTAATTTTTGTGTTAATAACAGTAATTTATCTCAACAATTGCTCTCCGACTAACTACATCCATTATGCAGAAATCCCCTCCGGAATATCAAATTTTATCATTTCTTACTTCCGAGAGAAACGTGACGTCTTCATTGCCCCAAACCCTGTACTTAATGACCCAGTCAAACTTATGGACATCGATAGGAACTACATTTTTCCACGCTTATTAGCTTATCATCTGAATCAGCCTATTCCAGTGGAACTGTGTTTCAATATACACAGAATTTGCCGATCATCGTTGTTCAAACTTATTGATCGGTGCATGGAAGAACCTACGTTAAATTATTGTCAGATTTCCGGATCAGACTTGCCAAACCATGTCCGATGTGTTAAACGAAATTTCCTTAGGTGACTTTGTTGCTCCAATTCTTAATGTTTCCCTTGACAACCACGGTCAAATTGAGTATTTGAGGTTACCTAGTACCAATAAACTCGAGTCATAAAATTGATCTGTTCAGCCTAAGTGACAGCCAAGAAACAAAGAATAAGACTTTCGGAATGATATAGCACTTAGTTTTATGTGAAGCAGAAAATGCAGGCATTTCCCATATGATAGTCACTGAGATAAAGCCGTGAAGTGTCCCGGTAAAATGAATCGCATATCAGGAAGCGAACGACAAATAAAAAGCGCTCTCATCCCGAAATGAGTGCGAAACAGATTAAGCACTCTTTGCTTGGTTGGGTTTATATAATGAGTTCACATACATGTGTGACCAGAATGAACGAAAGGGTTGTGCAAACTTTGGTCCCCTTGGAGAAGGAACTGTCAGTATGAGTAATTTTGTTTAGGGTGGGTAATGATAGTATTCCTCCTCCAAACTCTCTTGAGTTAATTATTAAACGGCGGTGGCCAAACAGATTAAGCGTCTAATTTCTAGAAGCTCCGAGGTTCGAACCTCGTAACAGCCGGTCACCTTGGTTTTAGGCGAGAACTTGCTGTCAACTGGCTGGTTACCACGACTGACTTAAAGAGACCTTACGTAGCCACACCAAGTCTTATGATAATGGTTGCCCGTTCCCCCTGCCACCGTATGGTTGGTCCAAACCGCTAGTTCGCATGCCTCTTCTACTCCAATAACACCAAGCGTGTCTCGAAGGTTGCGGATGCAGTTGGGTAACTTATTGCGTAAGTGGGTCTTCAGTTCGCCAAACTGACGAATAATGGTAAACTGAATCGATACTGCATAGTATTTTCTTCCGGAAGCAAGTCCTAAACTGGTAGAGAGGGTAGAACAAAATGTGAGCTCCGTGAAACCTCAATCAATCATTTTCTGAGGGATATGAAAGCATTCAAGGAATTGCTAACCTATGATTCACAGGACTGATTGAAAATTGTACTCTACTATCTAGGGCCGATTCCGAAAACAGACTTTCATCACCTACTTAAATTAATAGTGAAACTATGGAGTTAAACGTTTTCAGGGAAAGGATCACGGCCAGCTGTGGGCTGTCGCAGGCGGAAGGCAACCCGCGATGGCAGAGCTCGAAAGAGCGCCTACATGTGCAGGACTTTCATAGCTTTGTATCACGACTGAAGATTCAAACAGCATGATTAATTCTTTGGGTAGAGAGTTTACAGCTTTGCTAAGATCGTTGCCAGGCTTTTGGAATTGGCCGAATACGGCAAATATAGAATTAGAAAAAACTAGCTTAAAACTACACAGTGGTCTGAATGCACACCGATGCCAGACTGAATAGTGAGCGCAAGCATAGCTTTTAGCAGAGCTTGTTGAATGACATCGCGGTTATTGGATAGAGAACTGCACAGCATTGGGCGCGGTAAAACGAGCGCGTTTCAGAATATTGCCAGTAAACTACCCAAGATTCGCAAGAACCCTGGCTTGTCTTCAGATGAAGCAGGATCAATGAGTCGAATGTCAGAACGGAGCTTCTGAGAAATACGGACATTACCGGCTAACATCATAATTACATTGCACAGCGAAGCGGCTGATGAAGAAATGTTAAGTAAGTTAGTAAACGATGAATAGAGCTCAGCAAGGAAAAATGGAGATGAAAAGCAGCCAAAACTAGGCTGTTACTGATCGGCAAAATATAGTAGGGGGCATTGTTCACGCCAGCGAACTTGCATAGAAATTTGAGAAGAATTCTGACTAGTTTACCTTTGGGAAAATCTAGTAACATGCAACACAGTGATCAAGAACCCTAGACGTTCATGCGTGTTTGTGAAAGAGCCATTGCGTCTTGTGATCCTGTAGAAATGAAGATCTTGCTCAATCGTTATACTAGAGACTGCAATTCATAACAGGACAATTTAGTCACGCATTCTGGACTCCTGTGATCTCACCCTATTGCTGACACTCAGTAGCTAGAACAAGCTAAATTTCATCGATCAAAATCAGTCTTTGCGTTCAGCTGATTCTATTTGCACTCTGGTTTTGGTTTATCTCACTATTTTTCGCTTACACGTGACACGACCGGACAAATCAGTGCTTTCGCAACCACGAAATTTTACCGCAATCGTCCAATCGTCACGTGAAATCGAACTTGTGTGGGAGCCGCCGGCGGATGTGGATCAATCGTCGCGTCCGTTGAAAAACTACCATCTGCTCTATGCACCAATGTCTACGATCAAGACATCCGACAAACCCAAATGGGCGGCATATTTAGACTCGAAGATGTCTGGTGTTGAGCAATTGGAAATTGAACCAGGGCTAAAGCGGATATTGATTTCCGGGCTGAAACCGGACACTCAGTATTTATTCAATATGGCCTCAGTGTCCAATTCTGGCTCCGGAGTCCGAGCCGTGGCCTATGGGCGTACAAAACGTTTTGGTCAGTTTTGTTTGTTCTGTCTTTGTTCTTATTTTGCCCAGGTTTAAATCTACACTTTTAATCGGATATCAATGTATTTAAACTTTACATCTTGGATAGGATATCCCATGAGCGCCAGTAACAAGAATTGTCGAGTTACATTCCATGTTTAATTCACTATAGAAAACTTAAAAGTATTCGATGAAACTCAAAGTCACAAAATGATAACAGGACATATGGAATCAGTTTACTCATCCCCTGGGCGGCAATAATCACAATCCTTCTGATTAAAGACAGTAGCAAGAGGGAATAGTAATAGGTCTGGGGATAACGTATGTGGTTATTCTCTTTAAAAATATTCCACTTGACCTGGTCATTCCCGGGGTTTGGTATCACAACACACCCCTTTTTTGAATTCTCTATTCCCTAAAGCTAGCTAAGGAAATAAACTCAACCACTTCATGATTTGTCACTGTCAAACTTAATTGATTACAGTTCCATGGTAGATATGTAAAAGCGATCAACTTTCGACTGCTGCTGCCAATTCAATATGATGTCGAATGAAGTGACAAGAGGCGTCACTTTCTTCACATTTGAGTTGCTGACACACTGGTGTCGTTCTGACCTCGTCGCAAGAAGCCATGCATTCATGCATTGGAGTCGACCAAAACGGATTGAAAAACGGTGCGTGGTCGATCTCCCCCTCTTCCATACACAGATGAGCACAAGAGAATTCGTTCTTATACTCAGACAACGTGCTGACCAAATTCAAGTGTTGGTCAACCACAGTTATTAGTCTTTGTTTCTATCCAAATCACTTTGACTGCTTTGATTCCTTATCAGTGGACTGGGTTTGGTAATCGGGGAACAAGTAAGTCATGGTGCGTATTTCCAAAAGTCCCCTGTGGTCATTCATTAAACGCAATACCCATTGAGCCGATTGCTGGTCAGAATTGGACAGTTGTGCAAAGTTGTGCCATTTTTACTTGGTGAGCAACTGAAATCGGCATATCACTGGCAACATCTCAAATGGAAATCCATCATATGGTAACCCATTTATCGTATGTTTAGTATTGGATACCTAATTGCGCACAAGAGCGAATCTTCCCGGCTCTGTTAGGTATACGCTGTGACACTGGCACGGATATATTTCATTTCTACAATCATCGTCAAAGCGTTCGTTCGGCAGGCCAATCTCATCCAGTTTTCTATCGGAACAGAGGACTTATGACCGAATTAAGCCAATATGAATATCTGTTCTATAGTGGAAAACTGATCTCAGTGATAAAGACCTGAAAGTGAAGATGTGTGTGTAAAATAAGTCCGGTATTTTCATGCGACAATATTACCTTTCAAATAATGACAACAACTACCATGTCGTTTGTTAGCGATGACACGTTCCCGTGTGAAGCAGGCCTTTCTTTCCTCTTGCTTATCTATGGTTTCTTCATATTTTTAACGGCAGCTTTGCGACAACCTAATCAGAATGAAACACATGGTACGAAATTGTATGCGACATATCATTTCAACTGGACTAGCTATAGATTAGACTAAGGTTTTTGGAAATGTTCACCTGAGTGCCCGGGGTTAACGAGTTTCATGAACCTGACTTGGATACTCAGAGTACTTGATTGAACTAAAACGGTCTGACCAGTTTGCGTGAGTCTACTGTGGCCACTTACAAACCAATTTTGATGACCCGAAGTTTCCCTGGATGTCATATGCAGCCCCTCTCATCCAAATTTATTGTCCGACAGATGGACGGCAACTATGCTAATGAGAATGACGATAGGCCATTGTGATCATGTCTCTTCCTCTTCATGTGCTTCTGTTTTTGCGTGCACGTGCGCCTGTGCGTGCGTGTGTGCGTGCGTGCGTGCGTGTGCTTGCGTGTATGCGCATTAGCAGGCAGAATATACAACGGAAATGTGTTCACTTTTGTTGTAACAGTAAAGTGGAGAAAAAGAGGACCAGAATGAACCGGAAATGGATGACTGAAAGACTGGGTGACATCACAAAAGCGGAATTTGGGACAGGTTGTCCAAAACACAGTTTGTGAAACACAACTCGTCATTCAACATTATCTGCACAAACAACTCATGTGACGCTTGAATTGGGCGCTCATTTCTACCTTCATTCAATTCATCGGACCGACAGCAAACGTGGTGCGAAATAAAGTGAACAAAAAGTGGGCAACATTCGAAAGACAGTTGACCAGAGAATTATTGGAGCTACTCTCTAACTGAGAATATAAAAAACTGTCCAGTTATTTTGGGATTCCAAACAGAACAAACTGACTGCTGAAGCATACTTTACTGTTGGAACCATTTTATAATGTACATGACCAATAATCAAATAATTCTTGAAGGATTGTTTAGGAAGACATCTATAAAAAGGCGTTGGGCGAGTATTTACCAAAATCTTTGTGTAAACAGCAGAATGTGCAGCCGTTTACTGTGGGTGTACTGATTTACGTTCGCCGGAATCTAATCCGCGCCCCCGGCTTGTTATTCATAATCCGGCGTCTGAGCTATGAACAAGCGCCGAGAAGGGGGTCACTTATTTGTGGTTGCAAGTATCCCGAATCCAGCTGGAGAATTCTAGCTAATCCAGACAAGGTTGCCGAGATAAAAAAAACAATGGAATCTATGGAACAAGAAGCAAAAACTATCGGCTTTCCTGAACTCTATTACAGTTTAAATTCCAAACAGAAAGAAGTGCTCTGTTTTCTTACATACCAACGGCCTTGTTCGCTTCCCATCTTATTGTCTAGTGGAACGTAGGCTGTTGGGGTAGTTAATCAGAACGGCAAGACACATCTTTCGAAAACCACTCTTTGCACGTTTTGAAAACAAAATATTAATTACGTGAATACATTTGCCTTTGGGTTAGAAACAGTTATGAAAGCTCTCTTATGTGGTTTTTGTCAAATGAAGAAATTTGTCTTCCTGCCACGCTAAGGGCTAGGCATCTCGTGCCTTTGCCTACTAGGTCTGTCATGTGAGAGTCAACGACGGAAGGAATGTTCACTTACGGAATTCACTTTTGAAACCTTGGTCCACGGTAGTTCAGCGGTAGACTTTGGTTGGTAATCCGAAGGTTGCCGGAAAGAGTTTAACACGTGGTGTCAACTTCTGAGCACTCAATGAAAAAGTGAATTTCATGTTGCATGTGACATTTGGCTCATCACCTCAGAAACGATTCGATCAGCAACATGTTAAGTAATTGCTAGGTATTTACTCATTTGAACCTAATCTAGGTTCGCATTTCATAGAGCTCGATGTCAACAACTAATCTAGAACCGAAATGAACTGGATGGTCAATATTTGTACAATGAAGTATTAAAATTATTTAAGTTCCATTCCACCCTGTTTACTGATTTTCGCGATCGGCCGAAACAAACTGGCCAGTCACGCGGATAAATTATGGCATATTTCTTTCCAAAAGTACTTAAATACTGAGCCTTTTATTGAAATTCAATTCCCCGTTTATTAATTGCTTGAATCTTTTCTTCTAATGTTTGACTCATTTAGTCCCCGGAGCTCCTACCGATTTAATCGTGGAGGCCGTGAGTTCTACCGAGTTGGATGTTCGTTGGAAACCGCCTACCAGGGATGCACGAAATCAACCAGATTCAACGGCCGCATCAACAAGGATTGCCTATTACGATCTCTCTTGGCGTCCATCAACCAGTACGGTAAGAAGCGAGATATTTTTTTTAACAATCTCCTAAGCGCAAATACAGACAAGTTTTATGCACATGCGCATTTTGACGGTCCATAAAATATCCGTCGTAGTTGAAGCATTCTGCTTTATTACCGGATCACCAATACTTCTTCGAATGATCAGAAGAAATTATACGAGGTTTAGTCACACGGTGGTTCGGATGGGTTACTTTCTGATATCGGCACTCTAAAAGTTTTTAAGCATTGTCATCAGCGTGGATGTAGACCTGATCGTTTTGTTCCTTTATTATAGAATTACTCAGGTAATAGACCGAACAGTTTAATATTTTCCGGTAATCTCTAGATTATTCTGTCAGACTTTGAGCACAACATATTTATGTTTGATCCAATGACCGACCCTGGTTTCGTGGATGAAATTCGAGTTAGCTTCTTCAGTTTGTTCTCCTAATATTGTTTGATTAGGTGCCGAGTTCATTTTGGTCAGTGCAGGCAATTACGAAGTCCCAGTGACGGAAACACGTAAACAAAAGCCAAACCCAGCAGCTCACCAGTAACGTCAGCTAAACCACTTGTGACGAGCTTAGACCAAACCGTCAGACTCGTCATTTGCAAACTATCAAGATAAATTGGTTCACCTTAATCGTTATTATCATCTCAACGATACAACACTGAATTTCTTCTAGCCACTAAATTAGAAAAAGTTTAAATTTGTCAGACTGCACAATTACCGATATACGGTCTCTCGATTGCTGGACAAATCATTCAGTGCTTTAGACTATGGTCCGGTATTTACATTGACTATAAAAAAACTCAAATGGACGTGAATTCCCTTAATGTTTCATTTTGTGCGGGACATCACTTTCAAAGTGTACCCGCAAGAAAGAGAAATAGCGCAACCTGTCTACTGTTTTGCTTAATTGGACCGAGTGAGGTCTGTCAGACGATGCATACATTTATGCTGTAAAGACAATGATATTCCATGGTAAAACGGATTGGGACAGAGCACTGCCTTGGTCATATCAGTATCATAACGGGGACTGGTTTGACAATGACTTAACTGTCATTACCAATTGTCGCCTACCTGTTCATTATTCGCTCCCTCCCTCAGTAAATTTGTCCATAAGAGATACTGCCCAAAATTAGACGTATTATAGGCTCCTCGGTTTATACACAAGCGCTTTATTCGTTTGCGAAAGATAAGTTTCAGACAAGAAGGCTCCAGAACACAAACCAAATTGTTACGCCACTCTCCGCTGGTTGCCGTCACAAGCGGTTTTTTTCAATTTAAACTGCAGTTAGTACCATTTGTATTCAATTTTTCGGGAAACCAGTTCGCACTGAACAGACCTTGCTCTGATTTCGTCAAAACAAGCATCTATTGAAGTGATCTCACGCTGATAAGGCATATTGCAAAACTGCCTATTCCTCACGAACGTTATTTTTCTTTCTGTAAATTAAAGCAACAAATTTGCAAAGTTTTGATGAGGAAGAATTTTCATTCGTTTTTTTTTGTTCCCGCAAGGCTATCTGTTTGATTGTTGCCTCTTCTCTGTGTTTCTGTTACGTCAAACGTTTACAAGTTAATAACAAAACTAGGCATCTTCAAATATATTATGCGTTCACAGGAAAAGCAATACACAAAAAATACAATGTTTCCCACTTTTATCTTCAAAAGCTGTCATTCTTGTTTCAAGCATTTTTGCTCTTCGCTGGGTAATTCGTAATCTCGGCAATCACTGGATCCAATAACAAAATGGTTATTTGATTTCCTTTGCATCTGAGTGAACTATTGACTCATTCGATTAATTGTCATTAATTAAAATGAGAAATTATGGAAAAGCACACTAATCAGCAAGTGCCGATTGTGTATGTTGCGAAAATATAAAGCCTGTCCGCGTCCACAAATTTATTCAAGCTAGCCCCGAGAAAAAAATGAATTCTCCTTTTCCGGAGAGAAAATTTTCTCCTCACTAACAAGATAAACTCGGCAAAAATCAGCGTATAAACTAGCAGGTAAGGTACTGTTCTCCAGTGTGAAATAAGACCCTTATAAAAAATTCGCCAATCACATACGGGAATACATATACACATACACACAAGGGTCGAACAAGAGACCGGGTGTCACTCACTCGGTAGAACGAAATTGTACCGGCACTGTCGGAAATGGTAGTAAGTGTGAGAGGGTGAAAAATCAAAAGAACATCCAAATCCGATTGGTATAGTAGCCGCGGTAGCGGCCGGTTCACAAGTTCTTTCTTTTTGTCCCATCCGACGACTCAATTCTCACTGGAATCAGAGTCTAGGTAAGTGAACAGTGTTCCGTACCAATACTGTTCCCGCTCACCCAAGTGACAGTGATAGCCGAGACTAAATTGTTCCATTCTTTATATCCTATTCCGTCTGTTGTACGTTTCCTTATCGTTTTTGTACAACTCTTTTTTTGAACCCAACTTGGTGTTTTTTTGTTCTTGTTGAAAGTTTGCTTACGTAAAATGTCTGTTATTTTATGGCCAATCCTTGATTTTCGACTAGTGTGCATGCGTAAACACGGACATTTCAAAAGTGCGACTTTTCTGAGACACTGTTCAACACAAGAGCAAATAATTTGTACAGATAAAATACCATTTGTTTGTTTGTTCCCTTAGAAGGTTTAGCAATAGTGATAATAAATGAAACATACGGTTCCGGTGAACTGGAGACAGATTTGGGGAGAGACGAAAAACTCATAAAATGTGATTCGATCTGGCAAACTACACCTAACGAACGCGACCCCTGACATATAAGGAACTAGAAAGAACGTCAACAAAAGTTCAGCCGCATAAGCTCCAGCAAATTAATAAACTTATCCTACATTGCAACTTGGTCTGTTTGAACAGGCGTCTGCTTTATTGTTCTGCTGATATTTTTGTACAAATAATTTCATGCAACACGAAATCATCGTTGTTTATTCGCCAAAGTTTTCTTTTTTGATTGAAGTCAACCCATACCTAGTAAACCAAACAGTCATTAACTTGTTTTCTTATCCCAAAGTCAACCTATGGTGAAGATAGCTTTTTTGTTCCGCCACGACATGTTGTCCATCGTTTACAGTCGCTGTTTAACTGAATAGCAAATGACCTTTACAACCGTGCAGCATCGAGTCATCTTCTATTGACTTGATAATCATTACACGCGCGTTATGATAATCTCAACCCGTGAGGCTCAATCACTTTGGCAACAGACCGGCAATCAGTGGTTTACGAACTTAAAGACGACATTTTATTGATAAAATGAGGATGCCAGTTTAATAAAAGTGAAGTTTTGTTCAGCTTACCTGCTACAGTAGAACGAGCCCACTAGCAATTTGGATCAGATAGACAAGCTGAGTGTCGACATTTCTGAAATCCGAACATTCGAATCTACTTTGGTTTGCTCTCAGATAGCTTCATTACTACCAAAATCCAATGTGTCGTTCAACACGGGCTTACCTTGTTGTAATCTCACGAATACAACCAAAAGACTTTTCGAAAAAATGCAGTAATCTGTAGTATTTCCAAGCAATTCTCAATGAAATTGGGGGACTCTAGTTAGAGGAACTGTTTTTCTATACACTAAGTGGTGTGACTGGTATTACGCTTAACGGTTTAGTAGTAGCGGATGTTTTTCGCATATATCCGTTATGAAGAAGTTTCGCCTTGCACAACTTATAATTGACATGGATATGAGAATGTGAATAAAAGCGGGAGGAATTTACCTTTCAAAAACCCAACTGAGAGCACCAGCTCATCGAACTGTTCCAAAACAAACGGGGATATGCTCTTCACGTGGACGGAGTCGAGACCGTTTTGTAAGAGCTTCTGCTACCTAATCAGTCCAAACTTTAGTTTAGTGAGCTTTTTCCTTATTTTTGTGTACCATATTTTGCTTCTTGAAACAAATGCCACTGATTAATTATATGAAATCAGCCATTGTCTTATGGACTTTTTGACTACGTTTGAGTGCGTCCATGATCAGTTAATTTCTATTGGGTGACCCGTCAATGGTCATTCTGCCCCCTTTCCAAGAACATTGTGCAACTGTCTTTTAACAAATAGAATGGAAGATTAACCTAATATACCGTCAGTCTCAAGTCATCTGCTCTGGAGTCATGTGACCAGCATTTCAAGCTTCAGATCCCCTTAATCGACTGGGACAATGTAGGAAAGATTAAGTTAACAGAACTGATATCACTCACTAGAATCTCATTTGAATGGTTAGAGGCGTGAATAGATGATAAGTCCTTCTAAGAAGCACATGGTGATTCGTCGGAGGGTTTTTGTTGGTCAGACAAGGCTAACCTTCAGAAAGGGACACAAGGCCCTAAAGTATTGGTTTTTCTTCTCAGTAGTATATTCGGAATATACGAAACATACTACCGAGAAGAAGAACTGATATTAATCTGTATGTGTTGTAGAGCGGTATGAAGAACCACGATTGACACCGACCATCAATTTCGTGCGTTTGCTGTTGGCTGATAAAGCTCAGCTGAATCTGTGCCTGGTTCAAATCAGTGCCAGTGAATGGTCTGAAAAAACTAAACTTAGTTGGCCCTAGTCAACGTAGAATGGAACGTAATAGGAGGGTGATAAGGGCTGTTTTTATAGGGATAGCAGAGCAGCGAGTGAAACCCATGCGTGAGGTAAATTTAAGATGATCGTCTGCCGATTCGGACAAGCAAAGGAAATAGGAAAGATGGACAAACAGAGAGGACGTCTGAGAGTAACCATGGCAAAAGCAGTTGCATCACAAACTTCTTTTGTATACATTAATCCGGCCGAAGGATGTAGACGATTATAGCTTCGCGAAGCATGATAGTGGAGGTTTAATACTTTCCGTGTACTTTCACGCCAAGGAACTGTGCCACTTGGTTGCCACAATGAATTAACATAAAAAATGGCACAAAAGCCTTTCTACTTTGTATGGAGTGTTATTATCCCATTCTTTTACCTTTTACTTTCTTTATTAACGAAATGACAATGTATATGATTTTCAGGAATGGAGTTTCAGCCAACAGATGGTTGCCAAGTGGGGAAGTTGATCGGTCCTGAAGGGATTCAAACACAGAACTTTCACGTCCAAAGGCCAAGACCTCATCCTAATGACCACCGCCGACTAGACCCCGGCAGAATTTCTTAAACCCTGCACATATACATCCATGTATCAAATAAATCCATTTGCAAGAGAGGGAGGATATTTGGATTTTTGGTTTCTTTACTCCATTTCCTTCGATTCTTATATCGTCCCTTTTCCAAAAACCAGGGTGGTTGGTTACGTGCAGACCAGTCTGCTTCACCGTGGTTCAGTCAAATGGGTCCAAGCAGTGCTGCGCTTCCCGAGGCGAACGGTTTCAACAGACGACTTGTTCCGGTTCACACGGAACCATCTAACAAAGTCGAATCATACAATGCACGCATTCCACAACTTCAACCGGGTACGTACTATGTGATACATTTGCGTGCAGTGGCCCCTTCAGGATCGGGAGATAGAGCAGTGGCCAGTCCCGTAAAAACTTGGGATCCTCGTGAGTTGAGAGTGTTTGACCAATTTGGAGCCGTTTCAACATTGACTCTCTAAAACTGATGGCTTGGCGTACTACTTTTAGCTCGATTTCACTTTTTGATTACAATTGGCCTCACGAAACAAGGAATCACGATGTACGGATAGTTCCCCATTGAAATCTGGTAAAACTTATGCTGTAATTAAGTCCTTTACGTTTGTCTACAAATAAATAAGCATTCACAATCGGGCAAACAGGATTGTGTATTAGGAATCTGCGTGACAGGGTGCAGAGCGCAGCACATGAAATCGAATTTCGACAAGCAAACTAAACAACCAGCAGAAAATCGATACGGAGTATACGTGATTTAGAGAACTAGATTTCCCAGGTCAAAGTAATATTTGTTCAATTGGCAACCAGTCTATAGACCGGCGCCATTTCCACTACTGACTACGAGTTGTAGTTCTCAGCAAAAGCCGCGGGGAGCTGCAGTCGTGCGCTATGCGGTAGTTTTGGTCAGTTGGAATACGAGTGACCAAATCCGCCAAACGGTTACGGCAAACCCATGATATCTACCCTTTGAAGGCACAAATAACCGATGGCCGACACAGACATAAGAAACAAAGCAGTCACGCCATGCGGATTGGATTTCACGTGGCCATTCCTGTAATCCACCCCGCGAGCCCCGCCGTTCCGATGGTCCGCGAATGAGCCATTAGGCCGCAGAAACGCGTTGCCTAATCACATCCGACGTGACCTGTACGTGTGTAGACATGCCCGCGTCTTTGTGTGTG
Source organism: Fasciolopsis buskii (assembly GCA_008360955.1). Taxonomy (NCBI): domain Eukaryota; kingdom Metazoa; phylum Platyhelminthes; class Trematoda; order Plagiorchiida; family Fasciolidae; genus Fasciolopsis; species Fasciolopsis buskii. The sequence goes on from LUCM01005770.1 coordinate 164,734, forward strand.
TTTGTGTGTGAGTGGTATGGGGCGCGGAGAAGTGAAGTGACGATGCGCGTAGGGAGTGGGCAAAAAATGTTCACTAATGGATTAGTGAAGAAGGCCACGTAACCAAAGTGTGGATTAGGGAGAACCAGGGTTTGGCGATTTCGGCAAAATGAACTTCTGAGGCATACTGAGCGTACATATACAGCAGCGCATAATACCGTTCCTGATGCAATTTTCAGATCGGTCGGCGCTCCGACCGTATGCTGCATTCGTGCTTTTCTAAAGGTGTGAATTCTGAATAGTAGACAGTTTGAATGAAATGCTTGTATTCGCAAACAATCATTGATATCCCGTCATGTTCTAGGTGCATCCCATTCGCTTTACCCATTCACCTGAGTCAGTCGGCATCATTTCGCTTCCGTGGTTTAAACAGTGCTTGAAAAATAATCCCGTTTACATTTTATGACATCTTTCCATCCATGCCTCCAGAAAGCCGTTGAGACTTCGCAAAAACCAAGTCTTCATTATTCTGTTTATAAGAAAGGCAGCGTTAACAGGTGACAATCTCGCAAAATCTCTCACGCCTATCAGATTACCAATTGAATTCCGGAGTGAAAAGAAGCAAATAGTGGGAAGGAAACATCACCGGTCTAAATGAAATACGAGATGTAAACTATACTTGTGAATGACTGAATCAAAGACCATGCTAAAACCGTGTGTAGGAGGACGGTTAAGGGGGGAATCCGGACTGGTATTTCCGGATATTTTTGAGGAATATCTTATATCCTCTGTGAGGAAGGAAACCGGAAGCGTTGCCATCTGGAACTTCTCAAGATGGTAAGGGTGACTCGATTCTTCAACCTAAGCATGACTTTTACCAGACCACTGAAACCTCTTGAGGATACTTTGTCACCAAGTTTTAGGAATAACAAGCGAGTAGGAGTCGAAGTCGTTGACAAGATTGTAACCAGCATGAAAACCAGCATGAATTAGTTCAGGTTTTAGAACCTATTTCATACGAACGAGGAGAGAACTTTCACACAAGCAAGGAAACAATTTAAAGCCCAGGATTGGTTAGAAACACCGTATTCATATGAATCAAAGGTTTGGGAAACGTAGTGGCCTATTCAAAGTTTCATTTCTGACAAAGTCTCTTGATTCTTGAACAGCTGGTTGCACCCCGTTGATAAATGAAAGACGGTGAAGATGAAGGAAACATTTGTTTACAACTTAGCTCTTGCTATTAAGTGTTTGATAAATGAATCTCGTGCGTAGAATTGTGAGCCCGACAAATTTTTTAAGATACTGAAAGAGAACTCCAGGTTCATCAAGTCGGCAATTTCTGGATATTTAATTCCCAGTCTGATGCGAATAAATGCGATAGTTTCCAGCTACGACTGAATCACTGGGACCCCTAAAACCCCGTTATGAACTCGAGTGGATACCTCGGTTTCTGAGTCGGATATTTGTCCTGAACTACTCTCGAAATCTTCTCAGAGGACCATCAGCCTCATATAGCCTCCGATAAGAACGTCTTATGCACTGCCCACTGTGGCGAAGGTATTTCCACTAAAATTTCAGGACGAAGATGGATATTCGGAACTAACTAACGGGTTCGTTGGTTGTCTTTCTAGGGGAGACGGTTAGATCCTGATTCTAAGCCAACCAGAAGCATCCTACGAAGCACTCACCTGTAACTCTGGAGAAGGGGTTTACCAAACATCCACGATGTCCAGCCACATCCAAATGGCAAACCAAATGAGCACTCATTCTCAGATTCTCACTGAATTGCGAGGCCTGCAGGTAGTCCCACTTCTGTGTAAGCTACCCATTCCGGCTAAAAGATCAGGGTACTGCCTTTTAATTCAACTTTTACATCACTATGGGAAATCGGGTAGTGTCCAGCCCAAGGACCTACTAAGGACCCCTGCAGAGAACGGAAATTCCTGTCCAGGTATGAAGAACTCCACTATGTTTCTTGGCTCTTCCTTCATCAATGTTTACCACCATCGCCCTGGTTCCGAAGTCAGGTAACCCTCGGTCAAGTAGGTAGTAACTTGCAATGTCCATCGAAGCCACCAACTACTTACAACGAATTTTCCATGATTTCACCTGAGTATGGAACAACTTGAATTTCAGAATTCGTTGCCCTTCCATCCAACATGGATGGGAAGTGTGGGAAGGCAACTTAGTGAGAATTAACCGGAGAAACAACTACTCGGATTTTGCATTTTAATCGTGAAGCAGGAGAGCCGTAAAGTGGTAATGACCCGAGCAAGATGGCTGAGGAAAAATAACTGTAACGCTAAAGTTAACACGGAACTACGCCTAGGTATCGGTAACTGGTCCAGCGAACAATGTTATCGCTTTTGGAAGTGAAGACTGCGGGGTTCGAGTCCTCTCGCTGCCGGTCAACTTTCCCAATTGGCAGAACTTCACTGGCTGTCGCCCTCTTCCCTAAAATAACATGCACGATTATTTAATTAATAAAAGAAATGAGGGATTAAAGATCGAGGTAGAGATACCCTATCTGTGCTAGGGTGCTATGAGAGAGCCAATCAATAGTTGTCATGCCGTGATCGGTCGTGAATCGATCGGAAAATTTTGCATTCGAAGTGGCACAAAATCAAGTCATTTGGACCCACAAGTGTGAAGCACGAACGACCGCGAAATATCGCTCAATCACATGCATCCCCAAGCTTGTACCGAGGTGCTAAAAATTCAATGATTTGATGTGGGACCCCAATAAAGAAGACGGAATATCGCCTCACAGAAGAATAATGAGAAAGCCAGCGTTAGTGATGTGGGCAATTCTGTTCGCTACCTTATATACTCCCATATCAAGTCACACAAAGCACAAAGCTACCCTAGCAGGAAATATTGAAATATATAAAATAGAAGTAAGTCTCCAAACTACGGATATTAGATACCACATATGCACCCAGGACACAACCTACAATGTCCAATCAAGGCGTGTCACCTGATCTGGTTCTACTAATCATAGTCGTTACGATGTGCTGTGGTAGTTAGTCCATTCAAACTGTTCGTCGGCATCATTATTCGCTCCACTTTCAACTGCTCTTTAAATGGTTTTCGCTGAATAGATTCAGGGACTGAATATTTTATGATGTCAGAAACGGTAGATCAATATACTGTTTGATTTAGGTTGAATTTGCCATTTATCTGCAGAATTTCGTTCATTTCCCTCCACTTTCTAATTCATATCAGCTTTTTACCAATGATATTACCCTCATTGTCTCGCTTCTTATACGTGTGGTGCGTTGTCACCACTGATCGATTCTTGTGTTTGTTTCCTCGTGTTCGGAATTCCATAGTTCCTCCCATCATTTAATGCTGTCAGATTATCGTTTAACAATTTTAGGCTGCTTTTCAGCTGTTAAAAGAACAATAATCAACGATTTTTCTTCTTCATTATTACAGTTGTTGATAATATTCGCTTAAGGGTATCAGTTTACGTTAGTAGGTCTCGCTAGTCATAGGTGATTTACTCTTTTGTGCTGTGCGTTTAACGTGAATATGTGCCTTTTTCAACGCAGCTCATATTTGCCATTGTCTGAATGTGACGATAGATTCGACGTTTTTTATTTGAATTATTACCCATCTTTTGTTGGGGGAGTAATTTCAAAAGTGTGCATGCAACCTGACCTCGCTTCTCAGCTCCCACGGCCCCACGGAATCTGCGCTTGCTCAGTCAAATCATCCCACCGACGGGACCAGGCATGCCTCCACAAGTGATGCTGCGTGCTCATTGGGACGCATCCTTCACACTAACAGATCGAACTGAGTCGGATGAGTCGGTGGGACAGGTACGAAATGAAACAACCTATCGGATTCGATGGCGTCTTGTACTGGAAAAGGCAGAACAAGAAGGTAAACTGGCAAAAAGTGACCACACACACATGCGATTACGCTTTCGTCGAGCCATGAATGAATCCGATTGGACTCTTTTCTGGCAATCCAGAAACAAATCTGACCAGTTTACTGAAACCTATGACCTAATCCCGGCCAGTTTGCGCGATGCGGAAGTGAATGTCACGGGAACAAAGTGGAATCCTGCTCCTGGACAATTTTGTAAGTAACACGGCCGTCTAACTGTCAGATTATCAGGTTCCTTCGTGTTAGCTCATTATTTTGATACTTTAAACCGAAACCGTTTTTTAATCCACCAGACAGTCATTGTAATGAAACTTAGGAGCGGTTATATCGGTACGGAATAGCACCAACTAGGACCATCATTTACAATGGTAAACCCGTGACATGCACTTGGACAGAACACTTCCGATGGAGGTTACTCGCGTTCCAATGTCCAACGCGTGAATCAGGCTGATGTTCATCAAACTTGGACTAAAAAAATATTATGGTGACCCATAGGTTGCCGAATACAAACATTTGACGAGCGTAGAGTCTTCCTGAAGTTTGCGCAACTCCTGAACAAGAGACAAACTACTACAGTTTGTTATTACTACTGTGATAAGATGCAGATGTAAACTGGTATACTTGGTGTCCGATACTTCATTGGGATACGTAATTTGGTATTTCCCAAGATGTTAATTGGAAGTCGCCGAGAACAATTAACCCTAAGCGACAGCTAATTGAATTCATTTGATTGCATTCTGATTTGTTTTGTGGTAGTTTCGATCCGGTAATCAGATGAATTACCGCACGAAATTAATAAATGCAAGTCTGAGTTTCAGTCACCTACCACATGATAGCAAAAACAGGTTTGCCAGATAGCTGTACCCGGTTAGAGGCTAATGAACTCGGAGGTTATTGGATAGAGGTGGCAATCGTATCAGTCACTGATACCCTTCGGCCAAACATATGGTTTAGCAGCTCAAAGCTTATCACCGTCAAAATACGGGGACGCTTGTTTTTTCACCATCACTTCGTCGTTTGGGGAAAAATTGACGAATCGACATCTGGATTATAGTTGGAAACTTCACCTGACAAGAATTTGTTTGCTGTACAGTTTCAGCATCCGAACCGCACTTTCGAGAATCAAGGAAAAACGGTACAGGTCGTTCATTCTTGTTGGAAATTAGCAGCAAAGAATGAACATCACGTCCAAACAGAAATGCGAACCCAAGATAAAAGATTAGGAAACTGGCAATTTGGCCGCTACCCTCTATTGGCTGAATATCGAGGGCTTATTTAACTTTACCTACCAGTCAACGGTTTCAAACGGCAACAGGTCACTGCGTCAAGTCAATCGAGTGTCACATTACGCAATTTCTCTCAAGGCAGTATTAATGCAAAAATGACCACTTCGTTCATTCCTAACAGTAGTAAAACGGCTCCACAACGTCCATAGAAAATTCAGCGGTTAGCCGCGCGTGTATAGTGATTGTGAAAAAAATTTCTGTTCATTTCCAATCCCCATCGGTCACGCTGCCCGAACTTCTCGCGAGATTTACAACGAACCACTCTTATTCGAATCTAATGCACTAGTTAGCCATCCTTGTTCGAGGCCGATAGCTTTTAGACAAATTCATATATATGTGACTGTCTATTTCATTGTTGGGAACGTATTCTTCTGCACTATTCGTCTAGTCATGGAAACGGTCAAACAGCTGTGCGTATGAACCGGCAAGCAATCAGCTTCGTCTTTTGCGAAAAATTCCTCCAAATGAACAGTGCCTCATTTATAAACAATCTGTGATCATAAAAGCATCATGGTAGTGTCCATACATTTCACACACCCGCTTTGTTTTCTTTTTTACTTTCACAGTATTGGGAATGACATATGAATTCCAAGTGGCCGCAATCACACCAGTTCAAGCAGGTCAGGAAACCGTAGAAACGATCACTCTGGAAGGTGCAGGTATGGAAACAACATTTGATGTCAATTACCAACTTTTATTCCTTGGTTGAATTAAATGTTCCTAAATATAGCCAGACAGGACAACTAGATATTCCAATTCGAATTATAAAATCGTTGAAAGTAGATACGCGCCTCAAAATTGTAAATAAAAAATTCCACTTCTGTGATTTCCGTAACTATCCCAGACACCGTCTTCTCTCATTTCACTTGCCGCATATTACGTGATCTGGTTTCCATTTCCCATGGTCATCACGATGTCAGGATCGCTTCGAGTTTGAAAACCCAGCGTGCAATATCACACTGGATTCCAGTCCATAATCGCCTGCGGGCAATTCCATTGGACCATACTGCACATGTCAACAACAATCGAATGGAATGCTAATAGTGTTCGTCCTGTCTGTCTATTCATACATTGAATGCAACTCCACTGAATCTAAAGACCAGTTCTATCGAACAATTCCAGGTTAATTTGAGGTGTGCTCAACTGTCGTCGTGATCATCACTAGCAATTTAGACGCTGAAGTTGGTTGCTTAGACAATCGACTCTGTCCGCGCGATTACCGCCACATGTTAGGATCTGAGGAAATGGATGAAAGGAAATCTGTACACAGCGGCGGTTGCTACGAGTAATTTTAGACCTTACAAATCTCCGAAACAACAATTATGATCGACGTTCGTCGTCCTCTCGCAATATATGGAAATAGCAAAAGCTTGAGATATCGGATTGTCATAACCCCTACCGACTGATTACGAGTGCTGATTTACGAACGCCCATTCCAAGTGAAGTGTTCAGGGGAATCGATCGTTCACTGATTCACTCCCATCAGCATTGTGTGGAATGTTGGGTACAGCAGTTTGGGGAGTAGTTGGCTTAGTTGAGTTATACAATGCATCATCATTTTATGATTCCAAGTGATTCATTGCATACAGCTACCAGTTTTTCATCAGGAATGGATGTTATCAAGTTCACAGGTTTTATCATAATGCATGAGAGCCGAACCGAACTAGTTATTGCTAATTTATCTCGTGTTGGTGAGAAAGTCTTATTACCCGCGTTAACATAACTCCATAGGTTCATGTGGGAAGGGAATTGGACACCTCAATTCTGGTATGAATCAGTGAACGTATCGATTTTCAAGCAAGATGATAGGTGCTGGGTTGTGGATCACAGGGGAATTATTGTAGTAGTTATTCCATTCAAACTGTTCATCGACATCATTATTCGCTTCACTTCCGGTTGCTCGTGAAGACTGCATTCGTGGTTATCAAAGCGGTTGTGGACCTTGCTGCCGCTGTTTCGTCCAAATCTTCACCCTGTAGCACATTCTGAACCGCGGACACATCTGTAATCCAACGGGTTTAGCCTTCCTTGATCTGAAATTGGCGTTCGACGCGGTCAGTCGTACAGTTCTCGGCACTGTCTGTCCCCAAATTTAGGCTTGAGGGATTCTTTTTATTTTCTAAAACCGCTACATGCAGATTTTGGAAACCGAGTTCTTACTTACTGGGATCTTCTACCCCGGTCAATTACAGGTTGTGGCGTTTGCTAGGACCGATATCCTAATCCATTGCTTTCAGCTTCGCAAGTTATACGAGTATTGGTTTCTGTATTTGTCCAGACAGAGGACTTTGATTTCCACTGTGCGTACGACAATTTGCCTTTGAATGAAGACACCAGTAAGGTGGAATATTTCCTCGATCGCCGAAAAGACATTTTCCCATGCTTTTTGTGCATTCAGAGTGTAAAATGTTGCAGGAGTAGACCGCCTCGAAGCCAAAACTCGCTCTTGCCGGGGAAGAACTGGGTAAGATAGATCTAGTTACTTTCGTAGTCGTATCTCAACTGGTGTTCGTTTACCGGATGAAGTACATTCGATTGGAATCTACTAATTTGAGGCATCTGTCCTGTTTGATTTTACACTTCATCGATAGGTTCAATCTTGCTAAACCTCAGAGACATGATTGCTGAGACCAGATCTGCAAAAGCTTTAGGTATTTGGACACAAACTTTCAAAAAGTTTGTATATTAGAGTCGAAGAATTTTTTTATTAGCCCTGTGGTTGTGCTTCAGTTACTAAGCCCTGGTGTTCAGTGTTCAAAAGAAACAATTCGAATGGACAGACGTGATTCCGACATGCTTCGTGCCTGCCAAATGAACACCTCCGTTATTCCACGCAGTCCTCAGAGGCAGGTAGTAGTTGGAAGATGGGCTGAGTTGGTCAATAGATATGATATGACAAAAGGGTATGAAAACCCTAACCAGAGGATTAGCTCTAGTAGCTGTCGTTAGATTATCAGGATGGGGCTCACAGGATCCTTCCTAAGAACGTTTGGCGACAACAGGTGATATGGCCCAGTGCGTACGTCAGATGAGTCCTTGTTAATTTGTACTCGATATTTCGCTACTTCCCTTGTTTTGAGTGGATCGTGCTGTGATGTAGCAACGAAAACTGGAACGAATTTTCACATGGTTAATGGACTTCTTTGGCTTTGCTCACACACGCAAACACACACACACACACACACACATATATATATATATATATATATATATATATATATATATATATATATAGACAAGTGACATAGAGAATTAATTCAGTTTGAGCAATTTGCATTCAGGTGCAGATAATTGGTGTGCGCCGAGATTTTCCTGAATTTCTGGTGAATGGGTTTTAACCGAAGTTCGATTCAATAAATATCACTAGAGAGAAGTGGCCCCATAGAAGTAGGCACTACGAAAATTTCGATATATTTTAGCACTTGACTCTGTCCGTCATCTCTGTTTCCTTAGCACCAACGGCAGCGCCGAAGGAATTCATTTTGATGGATCAGTCGAAACCAAGTTACCTCACTTGGGGACCGCCGGACTGGTCACATCGTCACGGTCCTTTTTTGGCATACGAAGTCAAATGTTGGCAAAACAATTCAACAATGGATGCACCACAAAACTCCTTCGGAGACAAGTTTACAAGCATTAACCTCACCCTGGACGCTGGTCATGTTCAGTGGCCTGGAAATGCCCCCTTGAAAGGTCGCTCGCTGATCGCATGGCCCAGTGGACGGGTAGCACTTCAGTCATTAACGCACCTGGATTCGTCCAGTTTAGGTCGGTCGGCCCGTGTTGTTTGTCTTGTTCGTGGACAAACAACCTATGGTTTTGGACCTTGGTCGCCAGCTACCACTGTTCTACCCAGGCGTACAGGTAAGCTATCTCATGAAAATTCAAAAGCAGTTTTTCACCGCAAATCCAGCGTGGGTGAACTAGTGCAAATCGTCTGTGGTGGCATTAATTTGGGGCGAACCAAAAGATTCGATTTGTTAATTACGTGGTCCATTTCATTCAAGGGACTAGCAGTAGGACAAAGTTTAAATAATAGACAATGTAAAATTCCAAACTTATTATCAATACTGTCAGCCATGGATAATTATTTTTCATTTCACGATTGCACGAGCTTGATTTGTTCTGATGGGCAAATAAGAACTAGGACAGAGCGGCTGAGAAGACTAGAGTGGTCTGATTGAGATCTGAGAACCCATGTTTGTGTTTTGACCTCTCATTCTTAACCATTTCTTCCCGTCCTGTCCGGGTCATCTACAGCAAGTCCCTCGCCGCCTAAAGAAGTTCGTGCCATCCTAATGACTAGTGGAGAACTTCGAGTCAGTTGGGCCATGCCACCAGATCTCATTCAGACTTTCCAGTCCGAATATGTCCCGAGGATTGGGGATCGATCGGACAATCATTCAGGTTCCCGTCTGGAACGAATCACGTATCGTAGGTTTGCAGTTTACGTGAGCCCAGAAAAGCCTAAGAACTGGACTAGACAACTTACATCAGGTCCGGTCACCGAGTGGGTTGTGGTAAGTTAATGCAGTAAAATGAACTTATTCCGTTCAGACCGGTATCTAAAAACTCATTCGAAGGGTATTTCCTACAGTTTTCTCCTTCATTTAGCAGGCGGTCGTCATTATTCCGCATCCAGTAGTCTTCACTTTGTAGCGTACGGATGATTTTCTTAACCAAGACCTACTTGGGGTTTCTTCTTTCAAACTATAACTACTATCGAAACTTTCTATTGTATGTCAGGTCCTGTGACCCGGCCACACAATTCACTCGTGATCCTCCTGTTTATCGTATGCATCACTCAGAATCTCGCACGTTTTTTTACTCAATTTCGAGGCTGACTCAGGACACCAAATGGCACCCAGAGACCACGAAACACGAAGAAATCTTGCAGACCGGAGGAAAATATCCGAGACTTTTCTTTTACCATCAGAACCAAAAGCTAATCCGTATCTTTGCGAAGGTCATTGCCCTCAGTACTGGCTCGGTGTGTTGACTTCTGTTAGGAAACCAGGTGAATGCCAAAGGCTTAATTCACGTAACATTTTTGATTTATATCAACAGTGATTGAACGTCATGAAAAGCATAACTAGCAGTCTAAATTTATTACACTGTCGAAGAAATATCAGATAACTGTGTTACTGAATATCACAAGAAGTGACATCTTACAGAGGCCTTAATTTCCTAAATGGACGCAATACTACATTGTTCGTCTGGTCAGTCTTCGAGTCAATGTTGAGTAAAAGCACCAGCGAAATTTCGTCATCCTTGGGCTGAGCTCGCGATTAGTTATTAAGGTGGATTGATGGAGCTATCAGTAAAACTCACCAGAAACTTTGCTAAAATTAACTTTGGGCTAATAGGTTAAAACCGGGATACACAAATGCCTCGGTAAACATATGTTTAGGGTAAACAAAACCATTTTTTTTACTACCATTTCAGTTGTGGTCTGTTAGCGTCACTAGGAGTTAGAAAGAAAAAAAATATCACTAGACAAATCGGACCACTTTTATGAACACAAACCACAGAATGTTATTGATTATAATGTACGTTAATGTACAGGAAGACCGTTAGAAGGCAAACACACACATTTCCGCTTAACTAGCCACTGCAAACCGATGCCAGTTTGACTGCCTAGTTTGAATCTGTATACTGGATGAAGCATAAAATAGCAATCACAAAACTGTGTGTATTATAGTTAACTGTGGCTTCGAAATGGAACCACTCAGTGCATTCGGTTATATGCATTTCGGATTTTGCATACAATTACTGGTTTCTGTCACGGTTGACGATTTTTCCATATCCCACTGTAAGTGACAATACCAGCATTGCGTGACCTTCTGATCGCCAAGCTTGGCGTTTAGATCACAAACGTTTCATCCCCAGTCGAGGTAACATCGTCAGTGGGTGTGCGCAGTTGAAGGAATTTCTGCATGTCTATGGGTGTGTCATTAGTCTTGAACTCTGGCCTTTCCCGCGAGCTTGACCGTGTAACTAGAAGTTTGTTTCAGTGCTTGACCTTTGTTGGTTTGACCTCTTACCCTAGAGGAGTGAAATCAGGCCTGACTAGTCCCATGCCTTCAGCAGTGGATCATCGTTTCTGTCCGCATAAGTGATTTGAGCCCATGACAGTTGGTCCGTATGATCAATTTTCCTGCTTCCCTTGTCTAGTCGAACGGGTTGATCTTTATCCGAATGTACAGGTGATCCAATTAGATATGTCCACTGATGGACTGGTTTGACTAGTATCAAGCTTCTAAAAACTTCCTCATGTGCCTAGCGGTTGTTTGATTTGAAATTTCAACTTCATCCAGATTGAACTTGTATCCTTCTTGATCCTTGTAGATGGATGTGGATGAAAAAGAGCGGATCATTTTTTCTTGTACCTAGTTTGTGTTCGTGCATCCGAGTGGATGGATTTCTTCAGGTATAACCAACGAAGCTTTCATCGTAGTTCATGGACTTGAATTTGCATACGACGTTTATTCTTCTTGCGGTTTTCAGTTTCTCTTTGGTTTTAAGAGTAATTTCTTCATAGTTTTGTACACTCTATGAGCCACTGGATTCCTGGAGGTTGGAGATATCATGCAGTTATTTTAGATAAATTTTTAATATGCGGTTAAATGATTCTTCTGTTCGGTTGCGTTGTTTGCTCAGTTCCCGTCTGCATCCCCAACATCAAGAACGTGCCTAACTCACACACACATGCACACACAGGCAAGGAGAGAGAGAAAAATGTAGGTTTTTCCCATAGACATTCAAATACCTCGGGAAATCGCAATAGTGCATACAATTGTTACTTAGAGCTAAAAGAATGTTCCCATGCCCACGTAACTTGTGGATCACAGGAGAGTTCACTAATCCTGGAAGATTCAAAATGCCCCACGGAGTCCGCGCAATATCATTTTCCATGAGCGGCAAAGATTCGATGAATTATTCAAACACAACCAGGAGAATTTCAGTGCAAGAACATTCAACGTTCTGATTCCGCTTAGCGTAAAATGATCGACTCTCTAATTTCTGTGACAATACGATTTGCGAGTGAGATTTGATGCAGAAAATTAGCCACAATACCACGATATCACAATACTATTGGCGGGAGGATTGAAAGAAATACCCCAAGATATATTATTGTGAAGGAAATGCATTTAAAAAGACAAAAAAATGCTTTCAAACGTTCGGATATATGTGCTCCTTACAATCCGATGAATTGAACCCGGTTCTAAATAGTTTATTCGAGAAACTAGACTGTCATCCTGCGCGACAATATTCTTCAACTTATCGGAAGTAATTAAAAACACCAATCACAGGATTTGTTTTAGCATATTGGCCGGTGAATTTTTTCCATCTTTATATATTCAGGATGAATACACTTAGGTGTTTGACCATGACTTATTATCACGTTTAATTTATTACACCTAGATGGAGGAGACTAAACAGACTGACAGAATTATGTATGTCCAACGAGCTTTTGTATCTTTTATCTTTTTTTTCCCTTATTAGTGAAATAACAATGTACACCATTTTTCAGGAAGGGGGCAGCGGCCAACAGAAGGCTGCCAAGTGAGGAAGTTGGCCCGCGGTGGGAGGATTACAAATCGCGAAATTCACGTTCAAAAGCAACGGCCTTATCGGCTTCACTAACGCCGGCCAGCTAGGAGATGAAGCGTACTAGAATCTAATGGGCAACGACAGCGAATCAAGTTCGCCCATGTTGTGATGAATGGCTTGGGCTTTTTTTGAATTCCCTATAAAGGGCACTCAGTTTTATTCAATGTTTAGCTTATCTGAAGTTTATTCAGTTTTTGCACTGGTATTTGCCAGGAACATAGTATTGAGGAGCAGTATTGAGCAGCGAAACACCTGAGTTCAGTAACTGTTAGCCATCATCAATGTGCCAGTTTGCATAGTTGTTTCATGGTGCTAGACCTAAATTGTTACACGCCTACTAAACTAAGATTTTCGGTCCCTAAATTGCAGCCCAAGGCCATTTAGCCATAGGTAAACTGACTCTGAAATGGTAAGTTTTGTTCTTACACTGCAATTTACTTAAGTCATCCAACTCACGAACTTTCACATCGCTAATCCAATTCGCACTGGTTTGAAGTCAGAATTTGTGCCTTTATGTACAAACACTAAGTGTCAGCCATACGATCGAAAGCGGAACATAATAACTTTTAGTGAAAAGGTAACAGAAATGTCCAAAAGATCCTTGATTCATCGAAAGTTAGGGACAAATCAGTAATGAGGAGGACAATATCCGTGTTGCGGAATATAAGGAGCTTGTGTCTGCAAACGAGTTGATGATGCACTGGAATCTGAGTGAGTGATATCGCTGTCCTATCAAATATGGTCCGAGCTGCGAGGCTGTTTGGTTCGCTTATTGAAAACAACATTCGGCAAAGTTACACTAAAATCTTCCCATAACTTCTGCCCTCATGCATGGTTACATGGGGGAAGGGAGAGAAAGATGAACGGATTTGCTCACTGTACTGAATTTGGCCATTGACTGATGGACGTAACTTCTTGGTTTACCCGTGGAACGAATTCAATGGACCATAACAGAAGACTAGTCTCTTGTTCTCATGGCTTTTGCAATTTAATAAACCTTGTACCCATCATGGTTTCATAATTATTTAGCAGTACTAGAAACAGCATCATGCACGTACAAATACAGTGTGACTTTGCTGGCATTCCATTCTTTCTTCTTGTTCAGGCCACCTTGATTGTCGAATGTAAGCTGGAGAAAAGTACTTTGTTTCACATTGACACTCATCATGTGTGCACACTGGGGAAATTAGATCGAGCAGAGGGAACAGAATCAGATTTGAAATGCTATTTACCTTTCCAGTCGGATTTGCCGAGGAGATAGATACTGAATACGGATGTCAGGCACGACGTCTCCCATTCTCCTGATTGAATAATTAACTTCAGGTATATATCAGTCTAGCGTTTGAAGACACTCATAGAGACAGTACAATCTGATCCATCTCTAGAGTCTTTCGATTATTTATCCGGCTATTTGCGAATTCCAGTATGATGTGGATGAAAAATGGGAACTGGACGTTAATATGCCACTATCATGTTGACGGAAAAATTGAAAGCAAGTTGTATTTGGCTTTTGGATTTGGTGGACCTTAGAGGCAGAATGTTTCCAGATTTTCTAAATGCGGTTTCGGTTTGACTGGTTGCATATGGAGCTATGAAATACTTGGTCGATCGTTATTTGTAATGAGAAAACCAATAAGTCACAAAGTTTCACTATTCTTTTGATTCCTATTAGCAAAACAATTGAAAGTGTCAGGACAGCAAATATTTTCGATTGGTAAGCAGAACACTTTCCGAGGGAGAATTATCCTTTCGATATTGTGATAGTATAAGAAAGAATAAAACATCTGCGGACCCATCAAGTGATTAGTGCCACTCATTTGTGCTCTTCTGTCCAGTCATCCCGAGGCTGATATAGTATCGATTATTGATTATTCTGGTCCCAAAGGGCTCTCATCACCAAGCACTCCAAACCATTCAAAATGGGAACTTGATGTGAAAATTATCTTCGCACGGGCTGAGACCTCATTTTTTTTTTACAAATAACCGTCCCAAACAAATCTATTCGTTTCAATTAAACAAAAAATGACACTTTTAGACAAGTTTGCATAACATTTAATGACCCGTGGTTTACCAGTGGTTGCTATATTATAAATCGTTTCAGTAAAATCTCTGAGAGACGGAGAGAGGGAGAGAGAGCGAGAGAGAGCGGAAGAGAACGTGTGGGAAATATTGCAGCGAACTCCTTTGCGTTTGTGCTTCGTACGTAAATGTGTCGATTTAGGTGGAACGGGCCACGAGGCTGTCTTGCCGATAATTTTCCGTTACTGTTTGGCAATCTCCCTCTATGAACCTGATCACCGTAGTTTAAAAGCAGAGTAACCCGAGGTGAACACAAAATCACTTTGTTAGACAACATTCATTTCTGTGGAATCTAATTTCTGACAATACGTTCGCCATACAAAATTATAGCTGTCAAGAGAAGTTTCCAGCGATATTAGAAAAAAATAATCCAAGCTGATTTGCAGCTAATCGTGTCCAGCACGGAAGTCTCCGAAACAATGAACTGCACGATCGGATTTCGTCTATTGTAGTATTCAGTTGCTTATAGGCATAGTCTGATGGCATGCCCAAGAAGGTGACGTAAAGCCGAGACAAAATAATGCGTACGATGTCCCATCAATCAAACTTCATCATCGTCCGACACGTTCAAGACTGACAGATTTTACTAGATAACTTCATACGAACCGAGGAAGGGCTACACAACGAGTAAAAACTTGCAGATTAGAAGATAAGTTGTCTCGGGGACGGAGTAAAATAGGACGGAAAATGGAAAGACTACGAGAACACCATCAACTACTTCTACTACCGAATCAATGAAAAACCTCGGTTGTCTTTGGAAATGCCAAAACCAGCTCAACAATCAACAGCATATGTTCCTGAAATGTTGGTCGACTCTAGACCACCGATAGTGTCAGATAGATGAAGTTGGCATGGTCACCACGTTTTCAGTCTTCCGGAACTGAGAAATAGGCCGGGAGAGATGGAGAACACAAAAATGTTCCGAAATCACAGTAGGCAATATATGACAAACTTAGTAGGATACTATATGAATAAAACCAAAACACCGTAATTCTAACTAAAGCTCTAGGAAATTGCATTAACCTACCAGCATTAGACAAATTTCATTATTTTCGCCTGCCTCGCAGTGGGATACTCGTAAAGCTATTCATTAGGTAGCGTGCTTTTCCGGGACAGTTAGGATTCATTTATACGGCGTATTTCAGTGCATACTTAAATATGATTACCTGTTTATAATACATAATCCTAATAGTGGGTACTGTAAATTTCTAAGGAAAATGCGTCCCACCAAACGCCCGACCTATCCCACATTGGGCCACCAGTTGTCCATCTTTGCCGAGATATACAGTTACCAAGGTTTTTTAATCCCAAACCTTTTCGTACATCACTAAATGTGAACCAAGGTTGCTGAGTTATTGTTAATGCAACACTAAACATACGACGGCCGATACCGAATGGAACATGTTGAATCGCTGGTGATTTTAGCCTGATTTTCAATTTTATTTCTAGCCACACTGCGATCCCCGTCAGGACTACGTGGTTCGTGTGAGCGCCGTTGATCGGCTGGAAAACGAAGGTACTTGGTCTCCTGCAGTACGAGCTCAGCGCACCTCCACTGGGAGCGAGATTACAGTGCATAACTTGACCTGCTCGTTGTTCTACACAGCTCAGACTGGTCGGTGGAATGCTCAGCTGTCCTGGGTCACACCGCCAAGACTGTTGCGTGGTATGCACCTGGGTCGATTGTTGCATTATCGAGTAAGTTTCATCATTGGGTCTGTTTGGGCCATTTAACAGAAAATCAGGCTAACGAAATGATCGATCGTCTGCTGACGCGTGAATTGGTTACAAGAATGATATGTTCATTTCTCGAGTTGTATTTCCCCAGCAATGAAGTAAACCTCCCGTTTATTCGATTTGCGCTCGATTAAATCGATTTTGACGTGATTAGATGAGAAATTTCCAATTACAATCGGCAAGTTATTTGGAAATGCGGACAAAAATATTTAATCCTCGAAGTCTTGAAAATTAGTGTTGGTATTTGTTTAGGTTGTTCGTTCTCATCAAATTCTGGTCGCTTATCCAGGGATGTAGACTAAAATCCTCCTATCGTCAGCGCATTTGATACCGCCAATGTGCAGAATAAAACGCTTATGATCTTCTACACATATTGGGTCGCTGCCGCTAGGTTTGCATATGTAACATGCATGGAACCGAGGCTCCTCCGAGGCGGGCGTTGCAAGTGTCCTGATGTGAAATGTGAAAAAGTGAGAAGAAAACACAAGTACAGAAACCCAATAAGCGCATCATTCATAATCCATGCGGCCTACATCTCACTAGCTACACATCCGACCTCTGCCATGCAAAGGACTTTTTGTTTGTCCTCTCCTAAAATAATCTGTGGTCATAGAGACTTGATCACCAACAAGGGCAGAAAAACTGTCTCCAGGTAATCATTGTAGAGGACAAATCAGCCCTTGTAAGTAATAACCATGTACAAGAAGCGAATAAAGAAAATAGAATCCACTTAGGCCCGAAAATAACACTTAGACGGGCAAATATCAGTCAATCTGTGGATAACAGTGCAATCATGCAAAAGCCTGCTTTCGATGGGTTCTTTTCTTGTTTTACTCCAGACGTTAACTAGTCACTGGTAACTAGCAAGGATGGCCCAATGAAATAGGGGTCCAGCGTACTCAACGGGAGTTCCAACCCTAACTACGGTTAACCAGTTAGATCAGAATAAATGTCTACTGAACTGTATCGCGGATGTGAATGAATCTTCAAACGACGATACCGGACGATAAGTCATTTCGAAAGAAAACGCAACCACCGCGTATTCAATTAAATTATTTTTATTAAGGTACTAAGGATCCGAATGGACGAGTTTGGATGCAATCAACTGATAATCGCTTGTTCACGTTAGCATCATTTTTCAGTCAATCTTCAAGATCAGGTTAAGAAACAAAGTGGATAAGAATGGCTTTAGAAAAAATCAAAGTGAGGAACATTTGTATGGCAAAGATAATGATCGACCTCAAAACTAGGAATTTGCCGTGGATTGTGAGCAAATTGCTAAATCTTTTGCAAATACGGGTCTGATATAAACAGAAATATCTGACTTTTAAGTGGTGCACAAAACTGATTTCCTACAAGCACAAACATTCTTCCTTTCTTTTCTATGTGCGTGGGGTTGCGTGGATGCAATTGACTTTGCCCAGTACAAAACAGATTGACAGAAAAATAATGCTATCAAAGCGTTTTCTAATCCTGTTTCGTTTTTCTTCGAGTTGGCAAGCAAAAATTTTGAAGGCCGATGAATCAATATGACCACAAACTTTATCTTGTTCCTGCAGTCCGGAAAACAATTATGACCGCGAGGGCCATCTCTACCATAATTTGCCTAATCCATTTCGAAATTATATTAAAATTATCCGGGAACTACAGTCCAGCGCTTTGCCGTGCACCGTGCTATTCCTCGTCTGCTAGAATTTGTGACAAGAATTTATGCTCCCATAAACTTCCGACAGATTATGCCAAATCCGAATTGTTTCAACGAGATTTTGACACATCCCGAAAAATCATGTTCCTGCTTCTGGGGAGTATTATTTAAAAACATAGCGAAATCTTGACAAGTTTTAGACAGCAGTACCTCGGAGGTGCACGCATTCGAGCAACTGTGTCTGTATTACACTGTCCTTCACCTTACTGTTTGATATCGCATTGCAGAACACTTAAACGACTCAGCACTGTCAACTATTCGAACTGCAAGAGGCTTTACATAGGGGCAAAACGCTGCATTTTCATGTTAACGTCAAATAAAGATGACACCAGTGTCGGCTCCGAGAGCAAAGTCACCAATAATAACAACAACTACAAGAAAAATGGGGGAAAAAGTAACAATTTATTATTTCGGTGATTGTGAAAGTGAGGAGGACGATGGAACAACAACAATAACAATAACAAGAAGAAACGAAGAAGAAAACACTTTTTCTTCTGGTATATTCCAACTCAGCCACTCCCTGTGCTTAAGAAAAACAAAAAACAAAATGGTGTAAGTAGTGATCGGAGAGATGCATCAGCACTCTGACAACAAAATAATGCACAAATTCATTAGGAGGAATCAGAGCAGAAGAAACGACGTGTGTATGTCACGCGCACATCTCATTCGCTCTGACAACATCAAACCGTAGTCGTTAACGTTGTAATGATCTTATGCACGGGCGAGTGTTTGCAACGTAACACAATGCCTATGACCGGATAGCACTTCCTTTTTGTTCCTATTTTGTTGCAATCAGATCGAGTTTGTACGAAAAAGGTTGGAAAGGTCAATACATACCTAAGATCAGTGGATGAGTCCTAAACGGGAACCGTAGGAGGCAGGCTTACTAGAAGGGTATTGTTCTCTGGGATTTGTTCATCTGACACTTAAAGGTCCGTTGGCTGCAGAATCCATTGATCGATATGGGCTTTATATCATTCAGTATCAGTTTTCAAGAAACCATTGCGAGGTTAACCTGATATTTTGTTGTCTAAACCGTTCATTTTGCAGTCCTCCATCTAGGGTTCACGTCCCATTTCTGAATTGCTGGGCATGTACACATTTTGGTTCCAAACAAGGTTAAAACAACCACACTATGCCTCTGTCGTTTACATTAGCTGATTCGGTTTTCACGCTGAATGACCAGTAACGCTACAAATCTTACTAATGGAAGCGACTAATCGACAAATAGGTACATTATAAATCCAACATGAAATTTCCCCACTTCAAAGCTTGCCTTTTCTCTCTCCTGCAACGAAATGAAAATGGACGGGATTAGCTTCAATGGAATGTGTCCAATATAGCAGACAGCATGGTGAGACCTGATTGAAGATCAGTGTTTGAATGATTCGTGGGCAAAAACCTTGAGCGAAAGCAAAATCTGAAAAACTGTTGATGGGATCTGTGGACAATGTCCGCTTGAAAGTTCCAGTACTGTCTTGAGGATTGTTTCCTCTCTTAACAGTTCCATCAGAGTCAGCGAAATAAGTATCGCCTCTAGATTTTATGTCCTCACTTCAGCCTTAGTAGCAAAATCAAGGTTTTGTTTTCCCCCACGGTTAAATACTTTTCGTTTCTCGAGATTACTGTTGGATTTTTTTAAAGCGGATTTCTTAGAATTAGTCGAAACTGTATTGTTGTATTCGGATACCGTTTTTACAGAGTTTCGTCACATGACTTATTTGATGGCTGAGATTTCTGTCTATGTTCTGACAAAGGATTGGCGACCTTTTTGTCAAATTATTTTGTTTTTTCCAGATAAGATTTAACGGAAATGATTTTTATCTCTGCTTACGAAACTTAGGTTTTTTTGCAATACGAGACCTTATTTGTTTTGAACATTGCTGTCACTACTACTACTACTACTACTACTACTACTACTACTACTACTACTACTACTGCTATCATCATCATCAACAACAACAACAACTATGGTAACCACAATATTACAAAACCTTCTTCATTTTAACAGGTAAATTACACATGCCTAAGAGATAAAGCAGCCTATCAACAAATCAACTCTAGAGAATCCTCAGTTCGTATTCTCGATCCAAAAAGTCCGCCCAGTCAAGTGTCTCACCCGATCTATGGTATGGATTCGGACTCCGTGTACGCGGTCTCTGTACGACCGGTCTTGAAGTCGATCTCCGTGAATACAAAAAATGACTTGACCGATTTATACGGTACTGCTCTCACAATAACGTGCGCCATACCACAAAAGCGTAAGTAGATAAGTCTGGAAAACCGAATTAGTTTATTTTTGTTCATAACCCCGGATCACAGTGGAAATGTGTTAGATTGCCTTTCCTTAAGTCTTTCGGTAGCCTCAAGATAGAAATCTTAGTTCATGCGACTAATCTATAGGGAATGAAATCAGTTGTGTTGTGTTACGTTGATTTTTCACTTTGAATTTGTCGAAAGGCAAAATCAATTGTGTAACATATTAAAGTGCAAAATACGATCGTGAAGCGTCACTCAGAGTAGTCGAAGGTGTTATCCAAAATGGCACACAGGCAGTGATACTCACGGGATGACAACTTCGTTTTTCGGTTAGGTCATGTACTTTTAGTGACTGATTTATTATGAGTAGGAAAATGTCCCGTCATCGTTAAAAAAATACTCCTTTTCCACTGGAGGGGAAATCAAATCAGACTTACCAAACAGATGCACAATATGATTTCATTTTGTCACTGGTGTTTGTCATGCGGTCAGCACTGTCGCAATTTCAAACGTGACTGTTGCCGGGTCGATTCTTCCCCAATGCTGGTCACCTCCACGTTCACTTAGCACCACCCGGTCGCGGTTGGTGCTATTCTGAAATACTAGACACTTTTTGTATAACAGACAAAAATTGAAGTAAAATGAAAGCGAAGTAGGAGACAAAAGAGACAGCCGAAACGAATAATAAGAGTTAACTGGGGATCGTTAGAGTCGTCGTTCCGAATAGATACAAACATCAATGTTCAACAAGGTTGATTAACTCCAAAAAATTGGGGCACCATTACTCGTACGAAAATTCCATGCTCTTGATTGGCTATTTGTATTACTAGCACAAGCTAGCGTTTATTCATTCCAGTTCAAATTCAGTATCGTTCTCGGAGGATAGCGCCAAGTTTGTTCTCAGAAGGAATCAAATGCAACACCTTTGGACAGCTAAGCATTCTTTTTTATATCAGTAACTATTCTGTAAATCTTCTATAAATTTTGAATTAATGAACTAACAAAAGTTGATTCATGATTTTTGGAAAGAATTTAACAGGTAATATTTGTTCCGTATGCAAACAGCAGAAATGTGGTAAAAACAACAGACTAAGATCGGGAGTAGTTACTGCACTTTATGAATCAATTTAATGAACACCTTAAATCAATAATCGTTGAGAAGCTGTTTTCTTACTTCACCCTGAAAAGTCATCCGTACGTGTATTTTGTTTGCGATTCATCTCTCCTTTTATAGAAGGTGACCAGGTATTCCCAAAAAAGAATATGGAATGATTTTATTGACAAATTAAATCTCACACTATTCAAACTAATATACACATATTTGCCATTGTGTGGAGATACCCCGTTCTACGACGCCATTGCCGTTGTTATGTGGACTGGCAGTGCCCGACCCAAACGACGACGACCAGCGATCACATTTGTGATCTCGAAAACAGATCCTCGATCTGTTCACAATGTTTTCACACAAACACGATTCTGGCGAAATTTGTAACCGGAGTGTCCGAGTATGTTGATGAATTGATTGAGGAATGCCAAGTCCGCATGCCTGATAATTTGCGGTAACCATGAAACTGGTCATAGGATCCCAGGACTTCTTGTATTTCCTTCTGAATATCACAAACCGTATACATACATGTATATAAATATACATATATACACACAGCAGCTCGTTTATCATTCGACCTCTGTGACGGAATGCAGCATAGCTGCAGCGACCTTAGCGCAGTTTTAATAAAATTTTGCCCGAAATCAATTTGGACCTAACTGTTGAGAATATAATAAATGTGTATGGATGAATACAAGGGAAGAACAAATAAATCCGTAATGAAACTAAACTACCGAATAGTGTATTTTCTCAACCGTCTGATATTCATTCAAAGTATTCTGACAGAGGGAAGCTAAAAAATTACGGTTATCAATTCGCCAGTTATTCATGAGCTCCCAAATGCACAGTGATTGTCCTAACTAGCAGACTACTTCTTTTCACTGAGGACTATGAAGCTTGTTGCGGTGAATAACGAGCGAAGAGAAACCCTGTGCCGAGGTGAAAGCCAGCGGTGACAGGTCATCAATACCAGTTTGATGTGGATGTTTCTCCAAAAAATCGATGTACCATTTGACATTTTGTACAACCGCCCCGAGATACGTTAGTTTTGGTAACCGAAATGTCAGCTGGCATTAAGCATTTTCAGTAACGATGTTGTTTGATTTTGACGCATTTACAGTTCCGATGAGAATTGAGTCTCACCGAATAGTGAAAACCACCTACGGTTAGAAATAGAAAGACAGTTGTTTAGCCTGCATTCTTTCACTTATTTTCCTTCCCAACTGTTTTCTTGTATCTTAATCTGTCCGGTCCAATTTACGGTCGGCATGTGATCCTATTCTTATTCCAGCTACTTTCGCAATCCAACCTCCATGGGTAATTGGGGCCTCAAAAAGAGGGAAAGGTCTGTCTATTGGGTGCGCCCTGATGAACAGGACTAATTCGGATCCGGAACTCTACGAATTGGTTGCTCTTCGTTTGAACGATGACCCAAATGGAGAGCAGGTGCACTCGCTAGCCAGTTGGATACTTGACCCGTCTGTAAACGGTCTTAGTCGATCCAAGTCTATGCAGGTGGATCTTATCGAACCCGTCGTTAGGACTTCCAAACCCTATCAGGTTGGTGGAGAACGTGACTTCCTTCTGGTTGGGCAAGCCATTCAACCGGATGCTGTTTATGCTTTGGCGATACGCTTGTTCTCAAAGGTAAACATTCATTTGTGTATCCATTTGTGCGTCCCTGTGATCTATTCGGTCATGAATACGGGATTTCGCCACCCTGACTGCAACTAATCAACTAGGTAGAAAAAGTGTACCAAATGTGGACTGGAGGAAAGTCACGAAATTCCGAAATTTTCCAAATCGGACAGTTCGGATGCGAGTTTACTCAGTCACAGCGGTCCGACAATAAGGTTTTGTTGAACAAATAAATAATCCGTTAGAAACTGACTTGTTAATTATTTGTCATCGGAACAGAATGAAAAATTAGGCGACTTAAATGACTATCCTTCTTACTCTTCACCATGGTAAGTGAAATGCGGAGACCGACGAGTGCATCAGTGCCGATTCTTGGCTTTCTTATCTACGGTTCTGTTTTGTCACACACACACACACACACACACACACACACAAAAGCAGCGTTCCTTGGATCAGGATCCGAAATTCCTGTGGGTAGCCCCATTCACAGCACACTGCAAGTTGACAAGAATTGGAAACAAGTCAGTCATTCTTGGGATCAAATAAAAGAAAATTATTCGATGTGCTTTTCTCGAAGTACGTTGCGACTTTTCGGATAATTGTTATCCTGCAAAGACGCCTTACTGAGCCTTGTCACTTTTCAGATCATCTTAATCGTATTATTTCTTCATCGTGTAGTACTATTATTAACACTGTTGAGCCGAATCATGCGTGACATTTTAAAATGTTTGGCTGACTACTTTTTACGCTTCACCTTCCACGCGCAAATCTCTAGTCATCCGGTCTACCTCACACTCGACAAGCACCAGGCTCGAGTCCCGATCATATTAGAGCTCATTACCGGTGCATATATCCATTATAACCAAGGCTTGAATCCAAATGTTTCAACTGGAAGGCACGTGCCACTGCTGTGCTGCCAACTCCCGGCATGGCTGACTAGAATTCCGATTTACGTTTCTTCAGTTTCTTGATACGGATGAGCAAAACAAATCTGGCTTTCTTTTGTATACAAAAGTTTGCAATTTTCCAGAAAACCTGCAACCAAGCAATGGTTAGATGGTCAGTTTTGCAATGTTCATGACTGAACGTCGTGGATCGACTTCACTTACTATTGGTCACTTACTTCAGCGGTGCTTTGCCAGTGGTGGCGGACTCTCACGAAATATTTCAAAATTGTCGCACAAGGAATAAAAAAAGATAAAGTCAACCTGGCAAAAGTAGCAATCGAAAATTTGTCATCGATTACCTCTGGTTCAGATGCAATACGAAAACCGCGGATTAGCTGTCTAGGGGTGTAGTGTGTTCACTCGACCTAAGGGTCGATTTACTCTTGGCTGAAACTGGCGATGCACTAACGGCCGGAAGGAACCAAACGAATGAACGAGGCAATTATTATTTCATCAAATAATCCGCGGATTTTCTCTCGCATATCCTCATCAAGCATTTATTGCTATTGTCAAGTGTGGGTACCAATTCCATGCACCCAGTTTGCTAGGTTAAAATTTTTAGTATGTCCGTCTTACGATAGCAGTGTATTATGCTAAATTCCAACACCTTTTATTTTATTGTGAATGATATAATGTTAATAACACAGCGTTGTTGGTAGATGTAATGCGCCAACGTTTCGACTACCGTGGGTAGTCTTTCTCAAGGCAAGTTTTACAATCAAATGACTGAGGGAACGTTCACATGCCAACTGATGTTTAGTTGCGTTCGTGTATGTGTGTGCTTTGAAATGTGGGTCAGGTGAGTGATTAGTTGTCTTCCACATCGATTTTTCGATACACTCCTTACGTCGTTTGGTCCGGATATTTACAAACCTTTTATTTTAATTTGAAATGAAACTGTCAATTTCAAGGTAATGGCACCCCACTGGCCTTCACCCTGCAAGACCACCTTGATATTTGATTTTCAATTTAGAGGTAACCCTTGGAACTGATGAAATTACTAGACTGGGAAAATCAAGGGAGAATTCTTCTCAATTGCAGTGCGTACATGATAAACTAGCTGAATGTATGTTGTTAAACTTTGCTGGACAGATACCTTTCAGTTGCATCCTATTTTTAAAAAATTGATTCTATTTTTTGTGAGTAAAACGTCCTAAAAAAGAGAATGGAATGACCTACAGCTCAGTTTATAAACAACTTCGGTGCACGTTTTCCGTTCCCCACCTTGCGCACAGAGGCTTCAATAGGCTGATAGAAATGTTTCATTCTGAACTCGAAACCGGGCATTGGCGATTTGGATAAAAACGCTAAAAACACAATGTACTCCACATGCATACATTTCCTGCGGGGTGAACTGGGCTCCGACGGATGGAATCCGAAAAATGGCGGCCTTGTTCATCCGTCCAGTGTTGCACCCATTTAACACACGACAACTCTATGTCAGACTATTCTCCGGCAAAACTGTCAATTTCCCTAGGGAGGATGATGCCAATCATACGGTCCAGTAATGTTGTACCCAACTGCTGCTACTACCACTAGTGCACCTGAGTGCTCATGATAATAACAACAGCCTTGCTGTTGGACACTGTCAGTTCACGTCGTTTTGATAACTTCTCGCTTGCGGGGTTCCATACGAGAGACACACCGGATGCGATTAGCACGATGCCTAGGTCCAAACGACTTTTTATCTTGTCAGTGTTAGGAGGAGAAAAATGTATGTTAGTAGATTCCTTCCTGTACTCCGTCTGCTTTTATCCTACCTCTCAACCGTTAGATGGGTGTCACTTCTATTTTTTAAACAGAAAAATAATCGTCATCAAATGAAATTTGACCGTCCATCTAACTATCATTATATTATTCACAGATTGCTGTACCGGAGGCAATCTCGGGTAGGCCAACAACGCCACTGTACTTTCAGTCTGCATGGCTCCACCCAGTTTCGCTCAACGTGGGCGGAGTTGCCGTATCGACGCCCCGACCGATCACAACCGTTGAACAATGGTCCGATCCAGATCGGGTGCTGTGGACCATGCAAAACAAGCCTCTCGGTGACACGTCCGTTTCGCACACACTACCTTCGGATGATGCAACGGCCCGTGGACCAGGTAATGAAAAGAGATGAACAGTATCAAAACCAGTTCCATTTTTTCCTATACTTTTTCATACCTTCTGATATTATCTACTTAAACTCGATAGTTTTCTGATTGATTAGCCGGTTTTGATTTATCGATATAAAAGTATTACATCTACAGGTGGTGGCGTTATAACTAAAGTTAACTTAAAGTGTTACTATTATATTTCAGCCGAAAATTAATTAATTCACTAACTCGTTCGATAATTAACATCATTAGGCAGATTGTCTCAACAAATTTGTAAATAACAATCATTTACACTAGAATGAAGTAGTAACAAGAAAGACGTGGATTCCAGTACTTCACGGAGTACCGGGAAAAAGGAGTAGCGAAATCCCTGCCATTAATGGTTATTTTGCAAATCAGTCCTAGTTGCGAATGTTCTATATCCCATATTTTCCAGTGCACTCAAGCAGCAAATAAAGACTTCAAAGAAATAAGTGAAAAAATTATCAAACACCGCTTCACAGTTACGTAAACACGATCTAACCCTGAAATTCATTTGTGAAGAAAGCTTTACTGGATTGAATTATAACACACTCAATCACTCAAGGTAGTGAAGAGAGCTTAAATCCAAACAAAATTCGATAGGAGTGGTCAGTATTGAAAGAATGAAATATCACTGAAAATTTCAGTGACAGTCTCTTAACCAAGTTCAGGATACAAAGAAATATATATATAAACATATATATATATATATGCAGACTGAGAGACAGAAAATTAGAAGGGAGTGGCTAAATAGAAAGATAGACCGAAAAGACGGAATAAAGATATAGAAAATTTGATTCGCTGATTACCTAGTTGTTTGATTTTTTGAATAATTGACTCATTGATTGATTGAGGGATAGGTTGGTTGATCATATCGAGTGGACGAATGAAATGATGAACACTTGCGAGTGAAATAATACTTATGTTGTGCGGATAAGAGATTGGTGTGCACTCACTTTGTTTTCCTAATTTTGCTATCTTCGCTGCATTACGTTTTCACGAAGTAACAGATCTATGCTTTAACTCTCTGCTATGAGATGAGATTGACAATTTATAGAAAGAAGAATGCAGCCTTTGAGAACCTACTAAAAGCTGGCACGACAAATTGTATTATCTACAAATATTCATACTTTGTGCCCCACGGCACTGGATAAACACATCTAAATGTCGGATTGAAATAGTGTTGTTGATTTATACGCCGGAGCACTGGTCATATCATTCAAGGGATCTGTACCTCCTAATCTGGTTGAATAAAACGCTGATTTAATTTTATTCCTATTTGCTTTGTGAATTTCTTCTCAGACGGCCTATCACCGCTTTCATTCGACTCCAGCGCCAAGGCTGACCGGTCGGTAATATCCCCGGGTGTTTCTATTCCAGACAGCAGATTGCAAAACACCGGCAATCGAGTCTCTATTCTGGTGACCGTCATCTCAGTCACGGCAGTTTTACTCGGCCTTGGTCTCGTTTATTTGCTAATAATTTTGTATCGCCGAAGGAAACGAGATAAGCCGGTTGTTCACATGCAAGCCAAGTACGCTCCTTATGACATGTGGTCTCGTAACTCTCTCGAGACAAATGATCGCCCACGGGGAGGAAAACTGTGGCCTCGCCGTTGTAACCCAGTAGCATACTCAACTTTGTTGAGTTGGGTTAATCCCTCTAAACGTAGTCCAAAACGTCATTTGCCAGGCACACGAAGTCTGGTCGAAGTGCATGGCCCACCGCCAGGCACGCTGGCTTCTTACTCTGCCGGACTCGGTCACAGTTTCGCGGATGATGATTTTACTGGGGCTCGAGTCAACGGAACCATTGGCGCATTCGATGCTACTACTACACTTGATCCCCTAACAGCCAGTGGGGCTGTGGCCAACTTTGGCAGTCTACGGACTGACGCTATTAGGACGGAAGCTAATCAGCTACGCCTTATGGACTCACCAAGTAGTACTTTGTATGTGAACGATCCGCGCAATGGTGGTGGTTGTCTGTCTCGCATGGACTCGGTGTCCCTCGGTCGCCGGGGTATGATGCTAAACTCACCTTCACCGACCACGATCTTCTCGGGTAACTACGTTAATCGTCTGGGCCCCCAGGAGGGAGTGCCCGGGTGTAATGGATTTGCAGCGGGCAGCTTGAAGTCAATAACTACGCTTGGCTCGAGAAATTTGCCATTATTCAGACCGACCGGATCAATCACATTGCCCAACGGTGAGTAAAAATATTTTCTCGAAAGCTTTACTTTTACTATTCTCACAGAATCCTCAATATGGAGTTCTTTCGCTTGGGAATTGGACTTTCAGCACTCAAATGGGAGCCATCTATCTGATGTTAGTACGCTTTTTGATTGTTTAAAGTAAAGGTGACGAATTTTACTTCTGAAATGACATCCCCGAATAAGTGATTTCCATGCATACAATAGTTTCGCACTCAAAAAATGTTACCCAACCTAATAGATGCTTTGCGGGAAGTGACTCGCATACTCATTGGTGAATTCAAGTGAAGATTTCTGGTATGCTGCTCTTGTGTTTGTTGCAATATTCTTGAGTTGTGTCCTATACCATGTCCGTGATAGCACTGAAAAGGATCATACGATACTACTTTAATGAGATCTCTAGTGGTTTACATAAATTTCGTTGAATTCACAGCAGTAGTAGCGACAACTACAACGGTTGTTACATGTAAAAATACTAGTAGTAATAATAATGCAATTAGTGGCAGCGGCAATAGTTGTATTATCCCTAGCAGTAGTGGTAGTAGCAGTAGTAGTGCCAATACAAGCTTTCCATCGTCTGACCACAACTGTCATTTAGTTACCCGACTTAGAATACACACTTTACAGTAGCTTCCCGGGGCAATAGCCATGGTTTAGGAGACCTGTTCAGCTGCTTACCACAGAGCAAGGTAATAGATCATTTGAACTGTCGGACCAATTCGCTAGAATGGGTAGCTTACATTGGGTCATTTAAACGTTTCTGCATCGCGTATAAAGAAACACACGGTGTGGTAATATTGGGATCGGAGGCAACGCAGAACAAATGTAACATAGGTTTGCAAATCTGGATCAAAGGCGAGACGGTACTTGTAAAAAACATACCTTATGAGGGTCGTAAAACTTTGCATTGCAAAAAGAATTCAAAGCGATAGGTTTGTTCCACTTCAGTGCATTTGTATCGGACAACAACCGGTTATCTTAAGTCATGTTCCAACGAGTGCGAAATCCGATCACCATATTACAGATTCCCTTTCACTTGATTGAGAAATTTTTTGTTCTTTAGACTTCAGTACCGAGTTACCTGAGTGGATTGGGCAGTTCACCTTCTCTGGTCCTCAAATATGGTGAATAGACTCTCCTAAAACGTGCTTTTATTATACATAGTTTTCCGTGGTTTGAAAATTAACCTTCATTGCGGAAGTGGCAAGTTTTGGAATAAACTGACATCTATGACTCTTAAACGCCGAGGAACTCGTCATTCTGGGCCTAGGTTACTAGGTGCATACCGAGAATGGAAAAGCCCAAAATGGTAATAATTGTAACAGAAGTTAACACTGCTGTTATTTCGACCTACTCAAATTACGTTCTAGTTAAAACGCAGTGACCACCCGTTAGTAGATAGTTGACAGTCCGCAGTTTCTTTGTCAACATTTAGGCTGCATTTTTCACAATTATTCCCGAGTCCTTGATGAACCACGTTCGTTGCAATTCGTGAAGGTAATTCTGGTTCAATGATAACACGATAAGGTTCTTTCACATACCTAAAAGATAATCATCAGTGCACTGGCATTGACAATGTTACCTCGACTGGTGATGAAACGTTTGCAATCTAAACGCCAAGCTCGGCCGTCCGAACTCCAGGAAAAACCAGCAACCTCAGCTACGACAAGCCCATCGTATTCAAATAGATAAACTATGAAGATAATATTCAGACGGTGCGTTAGAGTCCAATAATGTTTTTGATCATTTCCCTGTCCTCTTTCGAAAACCTTCATTCTTCGTTATAACTCCCGTGTCACTACTGCGATGTCAAATGTCTAGGTCGAATATGCGGTTCCCGGCTGATTGGAATTGGACAACTGATGGAAGCGGTTCAAGCACTGAAGGCCGACAACGGACGACTGATGGCGGCTGAATTCGAATCAATCGATCCGGGCGGTCAGTTCAGTTGGGAACATTCGAATCGACCCGCGAATAGGGTGAAAAATCGTTACGCCAATGTGATCGCTTACGATCATTCCCGTGTGGTACTCCAACCAACCTCGGCAAACGATCCGGATTCGGACTACATTAATGCGAACTATCTGGACGGTTATCGTAAACAGAATGCCTATATTGCCACACAAGTGAGTTGACAGGCTTCTTGTCAGGACGAAGTTCATGAAAGTATGCCGTACTGGAAAATTTTTTGACCTTTCATGTAAAGTGTCATTAAGAGGCAACTAATGACGGTAGCCCGCACAACAGGTGACCGGATCTGAACATGTCCTTACCTGATAAGGATCGATTTGATCAAAAGTCTACCTGGAATGTTAAGTTGAATAACCAAAGAAAAACTCGGATTTTCGTCTTTCCTGATTGATCAGAAATAATCAGCTGATCGTCCCTATTATGCTTACACGTTGTGCAGATTTCCCGCCACTGAGATTTTTGAAACTGTTAGTGTCGAAATTTAGTTGTGTACATTCAATTTTACAATCTGTCACTGGTTTAAGATGAACTCTTTTGCTGACCCCGTTCTGGGTAATCAAATGTCTAGGACATGAGTTCAGTGACCATATTGTGTGCTCAAAGTTCGAATGGAGTGAGCGTCTTTGGGAGCTGGTCGGTAGGACTGAACTCCTTATTGTTTACTAAAACTCGTAGGGGTTAGGGCAATAGTTATAAAATGCAATGGAAGGCCAAGACCACTGAGGCGTCATGAGTGAACGAATGCAAGCTGGAGAAATTGAACTTGGAAGAATTAGTGTTTGGTAATAGGGAAACCGAACCCTTCCTAAGGAAGCAACAGTATACCTGACTAGTTTGTGTGTTAGTCGTCAAATCTAAAAATACCCCGCGGGAAAACCTGGCTTACTTCCCGTCTCTGTGTGATTGATGACTACATGTCATTCACACTAGCGGGTGATATTACTAGTCGTTCCGGATAGAGGGGAAACGTTGATAACATGAAATTTTTGACTTGATATCGTAATTTATCATTATGACACAAGGACAAGAGTGATATGACGTCTGAGACAAGCACAGATTTGCTCACTTCGTTAAAGAGTCTTATGCGGAAATTCTTCTGTGAATCGAAGTTGATCTGAAATCACTGAGCACAGAAATACAGTGTGTTGTTGTTCACTCTGATGATGACGGGGATGTCGACTGCGATGAACAAACCAAAATTTATGAAATCACTTGCTGCGTCAAACATCGACCTAAAAATTTTTTTGACGGAACTACATGTTCTCATGTTGTACTTATTTCCAAACTGAGATTGTTATCAGATTCAACGCGTTAAATATGTACTGTTTTAGATGAACACGACACGTTAAATATACACCTTCATTTTACTCCCGGATGCAGGCTATTTCGATCGGTCATGGAGATAAGTGGACAGGATTGAAAGCAAACACGGTTAAGTTGCATTAATCGGTCAATCTAAGACAGTGTATATATAACCTCAACAAGTTTGGCGTCTAGCTGAGATTGCACATTCTCCGGACAAACTTAGTTCGGAGAGAAAATTCCCATAGATTGCCCTGGACGTGAATAGGGCGAAGCGATATTCTTTTGACTATTATTTCCCAAGCTTTGTACACACGGCTGTGTCGGACTTGAAAAATGAATTGTGTTAGTTTGTTCCGATCCTACAGTAAAAACTGGAGGTTGGAAGACCGAAAGAAATCCTTTCATTCATTCGACTTTTGGATTGTCTAATTTTTCGCTGAAGAAGAGGGCTAAGAAAATTCAACAATAGCCTCCCGTGTTACGAACTCGAATTACCTGAAGGGTTTTCGTAAGGGGGGACAGAGTGTGTGTTGAGTAATTCGGGGAATACATATTAAGTCAAGAAAAATGAAATCGTTAGCTGGAGAGAAAGATGAATAAGTTTAAGCTTCTCACAAGCAAAACAATTCGGCACCGACATACTTAGGAGTAAGCGGCAAAAATATCGAAGTAAAGTCAAAGCACCCAGCTTTCGCCACCTAAATTTGGAAGTAGACCTCATTTGACATAAAAACATTCACTGGGATCACTGAAAATTGAATTTATTTGCCAATTCTGCACAACCCCTCAAATACATGCCTTATACACTTATCTGAAATCAAAATAATCGTCTAATGTCCGCATCCTACAAAGAAACTGGCTGTTACTTGAAGATGAATCATCCTGTTAGCAAATGTTTGTGTCGTACAAAATTTGGGGATGGAGAAGGAAGTTGCATCATATGGTGTCCAATATTTTGATCAGCTATTGAAAGCCTGTCCCTTGGCTTGGTGGCTATGACGTTCAGATTCCGTCTTTTGTCTCTGGCTCGCAGTCCAGTGCAAGCGTAGTTGGTTCCTAACAAGGATGACGGGGCTGCGCACAGCTCAGTTGACATCTGAATAAGATATGAACGACGTGAAAGTTACTTAATGAGTACTCTGAAAAGCGAAATAAGTCCTTCATTGATGATCTTGAAGGTTATTCAATTATTGGATAGAAAATATTGCACGGAATTGGGACAAATTAGTTTTAGGCACGCACTATGACCTTAAAGACGACTAACATTCAAATATTCTCCGGTGGATAGCTTACGTTCACTATCGAGCTATTCAGCAACTTCTTTTTCCAGGCCGAAATGACAAAACAAAGTGAGGCTTTTGGGCATAATCCCATAGGTTGGTCTATGGCTGTCACCCACTTCCTCGGTATTGACAAGAATAAAATCCTCATGTGGAGCCATTGAACATGTGCAAAACCGACACCGAATGCTTCGCGTAATTTCTATACTCTGTAATGGGTTATGTGATACTACTGACTGCGCTAACTTTTTCTAAAAGTTTAACCCGGTCTACAACCTTGGTTCTACTCGCGTCCAAGTTCAAAATTGGTTTCAGCAAGACTGTTTGATGTAGCCGCCTCATTACTTTGGAACTTTTTCAAAATTATTCGCAATTACGTCGAATCTATTCGGAAATGACTTTTAAATGATCCGGTCATATCTCGTTTGCGTAGACCTTAAACGTGAACCTTTTAATTGGGTACATTCGTGCGTACGTGCTACAACATACGATAATCACTTGTGCATTGATCTGAAATCTGCAAACTGATATATTCTTGAGAAGCCACGTGAAACAGTGACATGGTCTTAACCACTTCCGAGTATTCTTGATGCAAATAATTTAACCATAACAACATCAATAAGAACTACCGGTTACTCGAGAATAAAACTATTACTCTAAAGCAGAGCACATAAAAGTCAATTTTTAGTGGCTTTATCAATTTGCAATAATTCCACTATGTCGGTTACCACAAATCCATACGGTGAGTTATGTTTAGTCCAACTTAATCGATAAACAAATCATCAGGGTAATTAAGTCGTTACTAATTAGGTTACTTTTTGTCGTTCTTAAACAGTGATGAAGTTTTCTTTCATCAAGTTCCGCGATACATGAAAGAACACATCACATATCGGTCCTAAATACCGGATGAACACATCCCACTGTCCCCGCGGAACAACCAGTTCCCCTCTTTCTCTCCTCTCTTTCTCCGTCCCTTCACACACACACACACACACACACACACACTCTCGGTCCACTTCGTCCTCGTTAAACGGATTGCATGCCAGTGTGTGTAACGTGGTGGAATTTCGTTCACAATTCCTCTTCTTTTCCTCCCCCCATTCATTTCCCTACTGGTTGAACACGATCAAATTTTCTTGTTTGCAAATGAAGCCCAAATGAAATACATCATTCCAATAGCTTTACAAGATTGGAAAACACAGGTACGAGATACCATTGTTCGGTTTTTGTCTTATTTCAAATGATAATACAGTTATTAATTGGCTTGCGTCACATTCTCGAGTGCGGTGAGAATGTAACTTCAGCAACTGGTCCGTGATGTACACTTGGCCCGGTGATTCATTCTACCATTCCACAGTCAAAGAACACGGGTTTTGAAACGTGGTTTGACTGATTGGAAATCACATGGGTAACCGATTTTATCTTCTGAAATTCGCGATTATGTTGAACTGCGCTCTCGTCTATCGAGAATTTTTTTCTGTTAAATAGAGAACCGAATAAAACAACCGTAAAGATGACAACGTTGAGGGGTGAGGGAGAGAATGCAAGAGTAAAATTATTCGTACTAGTTCGGGTGGTGATGCGGTTGGAGTCGACAGACCAGTGGGTGAGACTGACAACAAATTGTCACAATACAGAACCGAGTGGTTCATTTATCACTTCGATTTTGACGAAATCCAAAATCATCTTAGATCAATTTCGTTATGGGAGATAACGATTTCAGTCAGTGGAAACGCATTACTTTCGCGACCCGCAAGATCTTTTCAAAGTCATCCTCCAAACTTACTACATCTGTTCGGACCTTGCGTAACACAGGAAACAGAATTCGTAAGAGATGAATTTATTGTTGGATCTGAAAAGCAAAGTGTTCATTCAAATAGATGGGACGGTGTGGAAATGAATTGCCAAGTGTTTTGAATTGTCCACGGTCTCCGAAATCGTAACACATCAGTACAATGATTAACCCCATTTCTGCTTGCCTAGTGATTCTTTCCCTGGTAAGTGTTAAAATATAAGGACTAGCTCTTGGTAAACTTTCTTGAATTCCCCTTCCCGTTCCCATAATACTCCATTGCGTCGGCGTGGTTCGTGTACGTGCAGGGCCCACTGCCTCACACAATTGTCGACTTCTGGCGTATGGTGTGGGAACAACGTTCTGCGATGATCGTGTCCATGACCCGATTGGAAGAACGAGCCAGAATCAAATGTGAACAGTATTGGCCGAGCACATCTGGAACTTTGAGTTTTACGGGGACAGCTGGCCAGAACTCAACATCACGCTTGGTTCATTCGAAGATGTTGGACAGTACAAAATTATGGACCAAGGAATCATCCGTCCCGCCACCAAGCATGTTTCGCGGACCGGGTTATGTAAACGCGGGTGACGACAGTTTGGTCTTTTCAAATGAACACCCGCATAATCCACTGCTTGATGACTGCACCGCCGGAAGAACAGGATTGGGAAATGTAGAAGTCATTTCGGAGGCCACCTATGGAGATCTCTCTGTCGGTTTGGTTGATACCATGGAATTGGCATACTACACTATGCGCACTTTTGTTGTGCATCGATCCGGGTAAGTCTGTAACGAAGAAAATTGTAGTGAATTTGGGCTTAGTCAAAGGTATCACTATTAAGGAATAAAAGCTGATGCTTGACTGTTGATAACTATCATACTAAAAGTGATTATGGTATACCATTGCTGTACCCCGAAAATGGTGTATATTCTCTGGTACGAGAATTTTCATTGCACTTAAAATCAGCTCAGACACAATAAATCATGTCATTTTGACCACTCGTCACTTTTCCATTCTCTGTTGTGTCAAGTTTGATGTGAATGAATTCTATGAGCTTCGAAAGTGTGCGCCGTTGTTTCGTTTCATGAACCGACTTCAAATATTCTCGAGCGGTGATTGTAAAATACCCCGTACTAGGAAGATGGAACTTGATGAAATTCTTCGTAAAACTATAGGAATAGGACAATAAACAAAAATTTGTGATTTTGAAGTTCGAACTTCTAACAGAAGCTAACTCACTATTATGAGCATAAGACCTCGGCCACAGGACAACACTCGTCCTTCCAACAAGCGATAGCACAGTTCTTCCTCATCCTAACTCAAAAATGCCCGTCATTGAACCTCGGACATAACACTTCAATTTATATATTTATGTCATAAGTACCCAGACAGATTCCAATTATCTTTTATAAATGCCGATTATGCCAGAAAATAATCACATCAATTGCTTTTTACTGATTGTAAACATACTGATAAACCGACACCCAGTTCCCACCAGTCAACCTTCATGTGATTTAATTAGAAATCCACTTACGAACTTTGTATCCAATAGTCCTCTTCAAGAGCCGGAATCGAACCGGCAACGTTCCGCTTTCTGGGCAGATGCTCTACCACTGCGATACTACGACCATGGATCAAGTACATGAATTGTGAGCGAAACAGTACTTCAGTGACAAACAACAAGCGGTTTGCGGCATGGACTTCTGGGTAAATAGTGCTTAAGTGGATTGTCAGTTTTACCTAATTAAGAATAGCTAAAGACTTTTCGAGCCACATTAAATAATCGGCTACTGAAGCGGTTTGCAAAGCAAATAAAATACTTGATGCATTTTCCCCATACACTGAAAATCTTTTTTTACTCATAAGGAAAACAATTATCCATCATGCTTTCCTCTAGTCATATGTATATACCACTGAATAAATGTTTTGCAATCAGCAATTTTAAATACTGATTCGATTCTTGTGATTCCTGTACTCTGAATGAATATGTCTTGGATTAGAATCAAAAATTCAGCCTGTCAGTTCTGATTGGCTTTAGGAGCATCGGTTACTCGACTATTCAGCTTTTGTTTTAAAAAAACTGAAACAATAGTTACATCCGTTTCAAACTGCTGACATACCTCACTGGGCAATGCTAGTACTGAGCTCACTGTTGAAAATCGATTTAAAAAAGACCAGATGAGTCGTCGATAGGTTTCCATACAACAGTCTGTGACCACAAAACGACCACAACAAAAGTTACGACAATTCCCTGAACCGTTGGCAAGCAACTGGGATATGTTAATAACTGGGCCATTCCACTGAGAACCACTCAATCTGGGATTCAAATGTCAACTTGAACAGGACGGATGTGCACCGGCAATCAAAATGCAACCAAACACTTTTTCATAACTTTCAACAGTAGTTTGTTCATGGATATCGAGCAGCATGCATCATTTTGGAAATGGTTTTCCGTTTGGTACCCGAAAGCTGCTGTTTGATTTTGTCACCTAGTTGAAGAATCATACACCATATCAATGGTGACCGGAATTTTCTAAATACTATTGAGGGGTTTTTCTTTTCAGTAGTGATTTTCGCATTTCGATGGATGAACATAATTTCCCCGGAGGCACACGGCTGGTTTCGTGGTTATCGCCGTTCTTCAGGTATTCTTCTGCCCAACCATCCGTGTACTAGTGCGCTCCTTTCTTAGTTTCCCACTAGAAACTCATTGGATAGAAGAGTACCGGGTACTCATACCTGAAGAGCGACAGCAACCGCGAAACCGGTCATGTGCTTCCGGGGAAATTTTGTTCATTCATCCATATGCAGAAGAAAAATCAATGCTTTCGGGCCTTGTGTCCCCTTTCTGAAGGTCAGCCTTGCCTGACTGACGAAAATCCTTCGGCGGATCACCATGTGATTCTTAAAGGGACTTATCAACCATTCACGCTCCAAACGATTCAAATGAGTTTCTAGTGAGAAACTATTGAGGTGAGTTCGAACTTACTGAGTTTTCATTACGAAGAATGGATCAAAAAACCACTTTCGATGGTCGTAAACCCTCGCTGCACACAACGGAGTTAAGAGGAAGGGCAAACTTAGTGACATGTGCGAACTTTTTTCCACGCAGTGATTGAATGTCACATTTGTTCATCAAGTTGCGCCCTTTGTCTATCACCCGCCTCCCTCTTTCCCCGGTGATCTGTGCCCCATGCCGGCGCCTCTTTGTAGTTGCAGTGAGCGTCGGGAGGTCAGACAACTCCAGTTTACCGCATGGCCTGACCACGGAGTACCAAATCATCCGGCCCCGTTGCTCATGTTCCTTCGACGTGTTCGTGCCGAATCCCCACCCGATGCTGGCCCAGTCATCGTTCACTGCTCTGCCGGTGTAGGACGAACAGGTACGCTCCCGTTTTAGAATTCTCCTGCTTTGTTGTTTGGTCATTGTAATCAATTTTCTGTTTATTTTCTTTGTTTCTCATCCGTCTCATGTTCACGATTCTATTCCCTGTTCTAGTCCATTTAACAATTTTTCCTAAAAAAATGAGAGCTCTGGTTAGAAGAGTTTGAAGCTAAAAAGAACGAGATTGGGTTTCAGGAGCATTTTCGGTAGTGATCACATCGCATACGTACATGAACCGGTACTTTGGGATCAAATAGAAAATTTCCGATGACAGCATTTTCACAGTTCCGAGAATAAAAAGATGTGCAAAATTCAACCGAGGAATTGCCGGGCAGCAAACGAGTGTGAAAATCACGCGCATAAAACCGGTGTTTATCTTGATGAAGCAGGTAGCTATAATGTCTGACAATCCCGTCCAAATTACGCAAGCACATGGGATTCCTGACAGTGAAATTCGCGCAACTTCTGTGAATCAACGAGAATCCGTTAGTTAAAATTCACGGGCATCACTGAGTATGAGGTTTGGTTTGGCAGATTTTAACAAATATAGACTTGGCCCAATTGTAAATGTCTTCGACCTCGGCTAAATTCGAGCCTAACCTCGTAGCTCAACTAGCGGCGCATATGCGGTACAAATGTGTGAGATACGTCCATGCATTGACTGAACACCTTTGAGGTGGAAGAATTTTTGTGGCTGGGTCAACTCTATCAAAATATACCAAAACAATCTCCCTCCCCTTTGACCAGTTCACGTTTTATCTTATTGAGAATAAACGATAATTGAAGGGATCATTTTATTCTAGAGATTAGTAAAGTTCTTTCCCCATAAAAGGTGCAGCCCAAACTGTACACCCCAGCAACTACATTCACGAAGTCATACGGTAATTTTGTTCAACAATAGAATCAGCCACTCTGAGACCAGAAGTGAAGCACTACGTATTAAATGAATTTCTGTTATACGGCCGCGCCCTTAGTTTGAGGAGCATAGACTTTGTAGGCGAATGTATGCTCACTCTCACCGGTCGTATTGGGTTCGCTGTGACGTGCTCAAATGGAGCAACTCCACAGAAAACTTGAACTTTTGTTCATTGTATGCAGCAATGAAATATATACAGTGATTTATTTTACACACGCACACATATACACACAAAAATCAATCACACAAAAGTGCCGGTATCTGGGTCAGTAAAATGAACCGTTTAGCAGACAATAGACAAACAAATGGCCAAAAGTAAGCAACTACTCGCAACTCACAGGAAGAAAAAAGCGACCAGAATCCAGTCGATTGACCAAAATTATGCGAGACTGTCCATTCCAGTATTCACGCTAGTGATCAGAACAGAGAAAGGTGCAGTCGATAGCTCATTAGATTTTTAGTACAAGCATTAAATTTTTCGTCTAAAATCTCAATCTTGGGCTTATCAGATTCGGGGGACAAACGAATGCAGAAAACTGTACATAGTGCTCGCTAATAAGTGGATCATTATTGGGGTACAACAGATTTAACTCTATTGTTTGTTTTGTCTAGACGACAAGTCGAGTTTCTTGGTCTTTGATAAAATAAACGATCGTAATACCCCCATTGTTGAAAAGGAAATTTAGAGATTTGGATTGCATTCCACGTGATCTTCGTGCCTGACAGTTAAATGATATTTAACTAGTAGTCGGAGTTCGACGGATCCAAATGTTTCAGGTAATAGTTTAACTCCATCACCCACTTCAAAACTCCGCGTTCCGACTTCTCGCAAGTTAGTAGGAAAATCATTTTATCCCCTGCCCAAGGGATTCACCAGGTAAGGTTTACAATCAGTAGGGGAAACCAAAAGCCGCACAACATAGACCATAATTAATCGCCACGATTAAAATAGATCCCCAAAGTGATTTAGAGTCTCAAGAAAACAATCTCATCTGGGTTCACTATCTTTAACAATAAACAGAAAATCTTCCATTACTAATGCATTA
This sequence comes from Fasciolopsis buskii, assembly GCA_008360955.1. Classification (NCBI taxonomy): domain Eukaryota; kingdom Metazoa; phylum Platyhelminthes; class Trematoda; order Plagiorchiida; family Fasciolidae; genus Fasciolopsis; species Fasciolopsis buskii. Next base: position 205,009 of record LUCM01005770.1, read on the forward strand.
ACATCTGCCTGCGAATCAGAGGACACAAGTGCGTATTCGAGCAGTGGATTTTCAACTTATCTTTACAAAACATCCATGACTGTGAGAATAGACTGCCCAAGTGGCAAACATATGACAATGAATGCAACCCAAGTATAAATTTATTTCCTAATTCAAACAAATTGACTACGAGAACTATTCAATTATTCCCGTTATCTTTAAAATACTCTAATTACAAAAGTCTGTGGTGAATCTCTCGTCGTTTTGAATTGTTTGGTCTCCGAGTTTAGTTAGAAAGTCGAGGTTCTAAACGTTTCATCTTGATCGCCAAGGAAACTCCCATGTGGCACTTCTTGCGTTCACAATCAGTTACCTACTACCTCCACTTCCGAACGTCGTGGAGGAAATGGCACGTGACCATGATAGGTGGTGTACCGATTCAATATCAAATACATAGTCATTGAGTTTTTCGTCGTCATTTGATTCTCCTAATTATCGATGCGGGATTTAGCTGCAAAATAATGCAAAAAAACTCCACTTCTCAATTAATTAGAAAAAACTATCCTTAAAATATTCACGAAAGCAAAGAACTGAATGAATTCTGTCTTGTAATTGCCCTGGATGGACATGGTAAATCTATACTACATAAATTACGCGTACAAAAATTCAGAGAGACGTGTCATTTGTAGATTTGTTTTGCGAGCTAAAGCTTTGAAAACTTTTTCATTTGTTTCAAAACAATGAATGTCAGTCGGGGTAAGGTATTTTGCTTAGCTCAGTTCGCTTTGGTTTGGTTGTCGGAGCCGGAAGCCCAGACTGCTCTGCACCGAGTTCATCCGCCCAGACACATCTTATGCCGTTCTCACAATAATCTGGGATGAATGCCGGTCTGCTTAGTGAAATCTCATCCAGACGTACGAAACCACGAGTACGATAGGGCAGATAATTGTGATACACACGACATCTGTCTCACTCGGAATGGAAAAATGCAAGCCAGGAATGACTAATGGATTGAAAGCAAACACTCTATTCACTAGTCAAACCACTGACTGGATTAGTGCCGCAGCTGATCGCTTAATGACAGCATTAGCAACGGCAAAATGTTTGTTTCAGAACACTAACTACTGGGTGTTTGTTTTTAATGAACAAGAACATCATTTGAGGAATGCCAGTCAGAACAAAGGTCAATGAAAATGTTTATACGAAGGTGCATATTAAGGAAAATCAAACAGCGTACATAATCAAATGCGGCTGGAAATTCACTATTGTTCTCCGTCTCCCAGCAGAAGGTCGAGCTCTGTCACGTCGTGAAAACCACGAGTTGACCAGTTGTTAACATGAAACTATTCTTTCTTTTAACATCGACTTTCTCTCACATTATCAGTTTGATATTCGGTTTGCAACATTTTTACCGGCATTTTTAGTGTTTGTCATTCAGAACTCTGACGAGACCGTACCGCGGATCGATTTTGATCACAGCCAAAATCCGAGTGCAGCTACTTTCGAGTTGTACCCACTGAGTTAGTTGAAACCTAATACAAGCGTCATGCACGTGTCACGTTTCGACAAAACTGAAGTTACACATCTCGATTGCAAATAATTAACTGATATGAAATCACGATAAGTAGCCTCAGACAGATTAAAGCTCACTAGTGTGGCTAGTCAAAAAATCGAAAATTATAGATAAACTAGGTAGCGCATTTGTGCACGATTTTCATGGAGGGTTTCTACGATTTTTCTGATAGCCTTTGACCTAGCGCGACTCATTGCATGATTCCTACTAAGAGATGAACACGAAACTTGACTTAGTTTTGCTTTATATCATTTCAGGTGCATTTATACTGCTCGACATTTTGCTTGAACAAATGCGTCACGAGAAAGCAGTTGACGTATTCGGAGCAGTCAGTCGTCTCCGATCCCAACGAAATTTTATGGTTCAAACAGAAGACCAGTATGCTTTTGTTTACGAGGCACTGGTAGAGGCAGCGGCCAGTGGTAATACAGAGCTCAGTGTTCGGCAACTTTTGACTCACTGGGCTCGACTGATAAAAACAGACACCACCGTGATGAGAGAATTCGCAAGTGAAGAGAATCCTTGTACGACCGGTCTGGAATTGGAATTCAGTCAACTTGTGGCCCAGACGCAACTGTCTCGAATGACTTTGTATCTTCCCCGTGCCAACATCGGTCTTCTGTCACCGATCGATCCATTTTCCAATCACGACGAAGATCGGTCCCAAATGGGATTAACAAAGACAGGGGGTGTTGCCTCAGTTCCAATATCTCCACGTCTTGCCAACTCAGAAACGGGCACACTGAAACCGAACGCAGCGTTAGCGCGGGTAAGTTCTGGCCCATTGTACTTCAACAGCTACGGAATAGAGGTACATCTGACTTGTCAGGGTCTGTCATTCATGGTTTACATCGAACTGTAAATTGCGCTGCCATTTTGTCTCATTTTAAGGATGTGAAACAGTCTAGATGTGTCGTTACTCCAAACGGGCATTTTTGTGCATAACAAGCCCAGCAGTAGAAAATACACTGGAGTACATTTGCGGTTCCTACCATCATCTCAGCATTACAATCAAATAAATAGCTGCAATTATTAATCATTTGTGCGAGATTTCACTAGCCCTAGCTAAATTCACTTCCTTTTCTATAGCTGTGACAGACAAGGCTGTTGGAACTGATCACAAAACTATTCCGACTTGTTATTAATGACATTCTAGACGTAAAGACCTACTTCCGGAAACAGGAGCTAGTTTACTCGACCTCTGGAAGTCAGATACGTCCTGAGAGGTTTTTCCTTTGTTCAGTTGGCTATTTTTCGGGTTAGACTAGTCACAAATTCACGAACAGTATACTAGAACCGGGAATCCCACTGTGTTGTTTCGTATTAAAAGTGATTTTGGTTGAATTGCTGTATGATATACGAAATTGTATTTCCATATTTGGAAGATCTGGGCATTTCAAATATTCCATGGCGCTTAGTTGAGAAAGACTTCTGGATGAACCGCAGACAGTTAATTGGATTTTGTCACCCGGCTTGTTAGCACTCTTGACCTGATGTGACCCTGTGTTGTTCGCGGCCATTCCAATTTTCAGTGCTATGGTTGGCTGTTTCCCGTTTCCAGCGTGTAGTGGGCCCAGCCTCTACGGGCACGTTGTTCACTACACTCATGCATGGTCCATATAATAAAAGATGGGCAAGATACGGTAGTCTAAGATAAAATGTACTGACAAAAATGGCATGGACAGCGGTAAATAGTTTAGCTTTTTTCTCCTTATATACAATCAAACAACGTGCATCTATTCGGAATTGACGGCATTATCCGAACCAGACGCTTTTGTGAGCCTGTAGAAACATGCACATGAACACGGAAGATTGTTTTCGTTTGGACGTATACGAATACGCGAAACTTGACCAGTATTCGATGCACAATCTCCGGGATAAGGACTAACCGTCAGAGATTCCATTGGATCCGTCAGGAATATCTTTACTTAAATTTATCTAGTTGTACTTTGACGTGGTGCCGCATATTGTTGCGATAACGGGGATCATGGAAGTTCGACATACTTCCACATTTGTACTTTCTGGTACGGTAATATACATGTCCGTATGTCCACTTCAGCGAAATGATGCCAGCAAAATTGAAGTTCGTCTGGTTTGCAATCGAAAAATGATTTGATATCACGTGGTTTTTTATATGCATAGTGACTAGGTGGATCTTTTGAAAAGTATGATTGTTTATCGACAAACCTCAAACAGCGACAAATCATACAAAGTTATTGTCAGTGCTCTCTGATACTCGCTTAGAGCTATTAAGTCTGTTCAGGTGTTGTCGGTTACCATGGTTAGTTTTATAAGGTATTTATGAACCAGATCGTCGAACCTGTTCAACGGCTGTGGTTCGTAACCTTCCACAAAATCCGCCCTTCATATGCACTGATTTTCGACGGTCTAATAAGTATAGCTTGTTACCAAGATGGTTCATTCCTGAACCGTTATTGATTGTACACCACAGAAATTACCGTCTGCGATGGACAATGAGATGGTCTATTTGGAATTACGAACATTGAAAATCACTGGCAAAATTCATTCTTCAGCATTGCTGTTATTCAAGGCGCCAAAGGGGTAACACGTGACGGTATCATTTTGTAAATTGCAGAAACAATTGAACTTCTTATCATAAGCTATTACTACCTACTACGAGAATAACCGAGTGAGCAAATACTATTCCATCATTGGAAGGTGACGCAGTCAAGTACTACTGAGGGGAAGTTTGAAAATGATTGGGCAGTTTTAGTGATAAAAGTTTAGATTTCATCTAAGGTTGTCTAATTCTGATGGCGTTGTTTTGATAGACAGCACGTATTACACCCTAGGGTCAGCTTCATAATTATTGTAGTCTGATTCGTATCACAAGTTATGGTCTCTAGTGATATGCTCACAAGTTCAGATTAATGAGCAAAATGCCTCTGTTATACCATAGTGACTATTACTGGAATATTATGAAAATATGTTTGCGGATCTACACAGTCAGACATCCGTAGAAGAAGACGTTTGCAGACATTGCACGTTTCCTTTCGTTTTTCTCGTCTCACATCATTGCCATCTTTATTTCGCGTGACCGATTACTCACTGTGATGTGTGATTTACAGTGGCCCAGCAATTCTCACTGCAGAACGATTACTGATTGGATCGAGTGAATCAAGTGAATTACTTGGCATTTGCTCTTTTATTTTCGATTCTGGTTCCCCTATCCCATGGGACCAAAGAACCATATAAAAAGTAGATATTTCCTGATTGCCTAAGTGTCACCTGTGGATCATTAGTTCAGATCAATCGATTTTTGTGACGGGTTAGTTACCGTCCTTCGTGCAGCGGTTAGAAAGTTTGTTGTCGATTGAGCGTGCTGTGAGTTCGTGTCGGCGATGGTTGTCAAGGCTGGTTCGGCAAATGCGTTGCACTGCGAGTTGCATCACAGTTTGACCAAATGCGCCATTTGCTCGCACTTTGCAATCTCGCCAACACCCGCAACAACTTGGTTTACAATGGCACCATTAGTTAGGCAAACATTTGACAGACGTGCACGGGCGCATTTCGGATCTGCGGGAAACTTGGCTCACAGAATTTGTTTCCCTCTGTCCACACACACACACACACACACATACACAAGTACTTGAATCCACGCCCGCGCACACCCACACGCGCCTTTTGCTAAAACCATATTAGTTGACACAGCCTAATGCAAATTAAGCATCTTCAGAAAAGCTAAGTTGTCCCGGGGTGTGTCAAATGGAAACATACTTCATCAATCTCAGTTGTCACCAGACAACTCATCCGTCACTAGAATGGTGCACAACCAAAAGTGGGTAAAATCACAAAGTCAGAGACAAGCAGAAAACCGCCAGACAAAGTCATATAAAGATGGATAAACGGACAAAGAAACCCGTAAGAACGGACGGACAAACATACATCCAAATCTCAGCCATAAGATCGTCATTGTATGGAATATTTTTTGCACCTGAAAATTGCTCGGAGTTGGTGTATTTTTTCCGCTTCATCACCCATCCCAATGAATTCAACTCGTCTGACTCCGGGTGCGAGAAAATGTACCCAAGAAATCCAACTCCCTTTGCCAATGCGAGTTGAAAATATCTGGTCAAACGTAGGATGGGGTAATGCTGAACAAGCACAATTGTTCCCTCACCCCATTCCACATTCCACCCCAGCTAATTCAGTTCCCTTACTTGACAGTATCGTCATTCAATAGAACCGCCGCAGTGAAATTGCATTGCACTATTCAAGATATTTCAACCAAATGCAAGCGCGTTGCTACTTCATGTGAGCTGTAGGTTTGCCCTCATCTGGCCGGTTGCATGATACATCGGGAAAGTAGAATATGGAAATCTGTGTCAAACGTCTTGTCATGTACAAGGTAAGCAGGATCTGAACATGAAATTAAAGCTGGATTACGAACCAAAACAGTCCATCTTTAGATAAGTCCCATAATAAACTCACATTCAGTATTATAATTTCTATAATTATTTGGGATACCCAAATTCTTCGTCCTTGATTTTCCATTCTTAATGAAGTGCACAAGTAAACAACGCCTAGCGTAGATGTAAAGCCGCATTCCGAGTGCAAGAATGTGATATCCAGACGAGTAAATGAGATTACAATCATCGGTTCTGGACTTTGAATTGAATGCATTAGGAACCAGTAGTAAGGCCAAATGGCATAAATCGCGTAGACGATTGACAATAAACATAAAGAATAGGGATCGATGAATTGATCAGAAACTGATGTGGACTTAACTCCCTGGACCGAGAATGGTAAGAATGAAAAGAAATCTCACAAACCCAATCCCTGTAAGTTTAACGGGAAGCATGCAGCATTTTCACGGTCAAATCCAAGATGGCTGCATGCCACCAGCCCATTTCCATAGTGGTCAGCACTCGGGATCCTATTATGCAATCGACAAATGAAACGATATCCGAAACCGTTTCTATTACCGTTAAGTCAAAATCAGGCTAGATCGGAAATATTTGCACATGAAATTGCAAGCCACAGGAAGCTCGTGAATTTTCTGCTTCCGAAACGTTCCTCTTAGCCGAAGGTCAGGCAATCCAGTGGTCGATTATTACATAAACTTGACCAGTTTACCACATGATGAAATGATGCTTACGGAGTGCACAGACGAATGGGTGAGATGGAGTAATTTACATCAAAATCCCATCCAACTAGGTAATGCGTAGCTTAGACAGTTGGAAACAAGCAGCATAATAGGTCGGTGCATAACTTTTGGATTACTAGAAAATCACAATGGACGATAACATTACGCCTAGTTCATGGATGACGGAACTACAAATGATATTAGTTAGAAACTGGAGCAGAAAACACCCTGGTGATTTAGGAATAAGCAGAAAAAGTGTAAATCCGTCAGATAAGATTTATTCTAGCATTACAGAAACGTAGCAGTATGTGGACAGCGGGAAGAGTTTCTCCCAGCATCAACCATCAAACATTATCCCCATGTTCCGGCGCAGTTTGCAAATTGATACACATCTAGTAAAATGTAGAACACTGCCACAAAAAGTGATTGGCATGATATACCGTATGAACTGCCTCTTTTTTGTATGGCAAAAGTTTCACAACGTGCCAAGAAGCTTCTGAAGCGCAGTGCTAAGCTGCCCCGTTCATTACGTGAACAACTAATGAACTTATCAGAATTTTTAGCAGTGAAAACCACGGTCAAATACTCTTCGTTTCACGGTCAAATGTCACTTGCCATTCACCGGCTTCCTATCAATTCCGTAAAATGCAACACCCATGTCTCATCATTATAGTCAGTGAATGTTTTCTTAGAGTGTAGATTTTTAAATGACGCAACAACACTGACTGGCACAGTGAATTGACCATCATGTTATCCCGTAACAACGAAAGATTATGTGGTGCTGGTAAGAGAAAGTGACCGATTAAATTAGTTCGAGGCTAGGGCTGGACCAGAATATTCCGAGCACACCCGAGTAAACTACTTAGTTCCTCGTCAGCTCCAGTGAATGCTGAACAAACGGAAACACACTTTCACGCAAGACCGAATCAAGTGCACCTTTCTACCCGTTACGAACTGAACCACTGCAGCAAACGTTCACAATTATTCATAGAATGCAGCTTTGCCATAGTGGATGAGAACGACCTAATGTTACGGCTATCTCTGGAGATCTTTTCTCGGGAATATTCATAAACTATCTTCAGGAAAGTTACCAGTGAAAATTTAGCTTAGTATTAATATCCATGACCACACTGTTTTCGATAAATACATATTCTCAAGTAATGTTTGAACTTAAATTTACGTCCATTTGTTTTACTACTCTCGATTTTTAGCGATAACTATCTTCTGTCTATAAACTAGTTCCATCGCTCACGGGAACTACCGACTTAAGACATAAACTGCTTCTTGTATCTCATTGAACTATTCACGAAATGTTCATATATTTTGTCGAATTTCCTGTCACACATCTGGTGCGACAGTAAATCTTTCATTCGTGTATTGCTACTCTCGAATCACCAGGTGTATCGTTTTAAGAAGAAGAATACAAACTTGGGTGAAGTGGCTGAGTGAGCGAAAGTTTCATTGGTGGGCTGGGGAATCCCATCTACTGCTCGGTTGGGCTTTATGCCTTTTTTCTGCTCACTCAAGGGCGGAGGTACAAAAGCACCCGTCCAGCGAATGTCGATCATTCCATTCGGATTCAGGTCACTCGTTGGACATTTTCTCAGTGGAATTCCGACCAAGACAGATTGTTCATATGTTAATCCGAAATAAACTGTACGGTTTGGAAGTAGTGGAAAAGAGTGGGGAAATCGGAAGATTAAATAAAATTTGTATTCCCAAGTGTCCAAATTTCCAGTTTCTTACAGGTTCTATAAATACTAAATAAGTAGGGGACTATCAGAACAGTACAGTGCGTGGGCGTCTCCGCGCGTGCGTGAATGCGCGTGGGCAAGTAGCCGATGATTTGCAATCTACTATCGACTTACAGAGAATAAAACGGACAAAAACTAGGAAAAGTTAGGCAGAATTCCTGCGTTTATGCGTATTTGCATCCAGATGTTGACATGTTTATACTAGCAATCCGTCACATCATCGGTGGAACAGAAAACCAGAACGAACTTTCAAATAATATGACCTTTTCTCAGTCCAATTTAACCCTCGATTCACACATTTCAATATAAGTCAAAAACGAAATGACCAAACTAAGTTTGACTAGGATGTTGGAAAACATGCTGAATGGCTTTCACAGATTGATCGCCAGTGATAGTACTGATGTTTATTTTCATCAACAATGATAATAATAATCCTAACGACGACCACAATGATTTGGGTACTGCTGATTATGACGATGATGATGTTGACGAGGATGATGATGATGATGATGATAATGATGATGATGATGATGATGATGATGATGATGATGATGATAATGA
>LUCM01005770.1:215117-236310 GCA_008360955.1 Fasciolopsis buskii
GATTTTGCGGCCAAACGCAACGGAAAAGTTGGCATATTTTTCGTATTAACAATGATAACAATGACCGTGTGAGGTTCCACGAGTCCGGTTTTTGCGAGTACCGATACGTCAAAACCGGAAACATCACAATTTTTTCTATTCGACTATTGCCACAAAACTAATTTCATGTTTCGGAGAATAAAACATTGCATGCTAGGCCACACTCACAGCACGGATCAGTTTTTCTCAATCCGACTTGTAGAACACTTTAAAAACCCCGGTAAACAATTGCATGCCTGTCTTTTATTCGCATGTAAACACCCGACCGGAATTGATGAAGCAGTTCAACTAAAACTATGAACGACAATGCTGTTAGCCCATTCAACTTGGTACATGGCCACTTTCAGTTGTAAACCATTCAGCAAACTGAACGAAGCGCTAAAAATTGTCGGATTGTTCCCCGTGCAAATTATAGGTTCGGTCTAATTTGGCATCAAAAATCGTTGTGTACGCATTTGGGACTTGCAATATGTACAACCGTCTGGTTGGAACATGTGGAAATGAGGTGAAAACACTCGTGATTTTGTCAGCAAACCTAAATGGATGTAAGATAACGAGCGACGGAATGCGAATAAGGTTGTTCAGTCGAGCAGATACTGAAAAAGGAACCAAACACCGAGTTAGTGTTTTAAGCCAGCTGATCGAACGAGTCTGCGAGTTGATTGCTCATGGGTGATTGCAATATCAATCGGTCTGACGCAAGCGAATTAGGTGGCCCAAAATGAAATAACTCTGGAACGGGATGAATCTCCATCACTTAACGATTTCTTCTGAGGAATCGGTAACAGTCGGATGCCAATTAAATTCGTTATTCTGTGTGTACCGCTCGAAACAGTTATCCGTAACCGGAGCGGGAACTTTTGAAAATGTATGCTTTAACGATTAGAAGAACTGTAGGCGAACTTTCTAAAGTTAAAACAGAAGCGTATCCAGCAAAGTCCATTTGGGATTTCAACTACCAACTATAAATACACGAGAAACAGTTAGTAGTTGCACGCACCTTGGACAATGTGAGTGAGAAATTGTGCTTTTGTTTTGAATTATCGCATCCCTCCGAATCTCTTCTTTCAGAATATAAACGTGTATCTAATGGCTCTCGACCGTGAAGAAAAATATACCTTGATGGATAGATTGGCAGTCATGAGAAAATCACACCTTCAATCGCGATTAGGTGAAGATAATTGGAAACCACAATGACCAAGGCACGTTCATCTTGACAGGGTGCCGATAACTAATTACCGTCATCGCTCACGTGTGGTGTGAAAAAGACACCAGCTCACAAGTTGAAGGATTGATTGAGTGGTTAGATTATTCGATAGGTAGAATGCCGTGGGTATGAGTGAATGAGTGAGTGAGTATACAAGTTAGGTGAAGTGTGACAAGGTAACGCGAAAAGAAGAGAGGAGTTACGATTAGTTTTTTGTCAAAGTGATATAAATAAACTGACCTGCGTGGAGCACATGTAAAATTGTTTTCTCCTATTCTATCGTTCCACTAGCCTTCTGTAAACAAGCTCCAAGTCTACCCCTAACTTGAGTCTTGGTGTGTTTCTCAATGGTAACTGCCTTCCAGTTTTACGGAACTTTATTTGTTCCTTCTAGTATATTTTACGACCACCTGATCATTTTAACGCTATGATCTTCCCCGACACGATTAGGTCAACCCGCAAAAAGTGATGTTAGCCGGTCTTTCAAATGTTTAAGATGGAAAAAATGTTAAACAATTCATTTATCCAGTTAACGATTTGGTGTAAAGAGGAGGACAAAAGTTGGGGAATCCTCTCGTTCCATTGCATCAGTCTTTGTCCACCCAACACAAACTGTTAAATTCCGTGATGCAAACTTACTCAGACAATCAATGAAACAAGCTACACGAAGACTGAATCGCCTACCGAATCCGAAAATGACGGTATATCACAGGTTGGATGTCACCAGTAGTGCCACACCAATCTGTGTTAACTCGTTCATCCAACTAATTTGTGATCATCGAATCGTACAGAAAAAATATAAGTAGTATTATCACTGAGGCCACCCATTCTGTGCATTCAAATGTCATTCACACTTGTCACCATGATCTCAACTCCAGATTTTTCGTTTTTGCTTGAACGTTCGTAGCAATTCTGTTCGAATAAAATGGAAGTCTGTTTGAATTGTCCAAGCATGGGCAAATCAACCGCCTAGGTACAAGTTTGAAAAATTCACTGCAACTCCTTCCACCCGTGCGATGCGCATGCAAATCAAAGTCAAGGAAAAAACGCTTAGTACTGGTAGTAGTATTTGTGAAAACGACAACGGCTTACATATTGAAACGTTAACAGTCACTATTCTTCTCGGTGTGCTTCTTATGAATCGTCTGACAAATGTCACTGATATTTTGCTCCAAGACTTTTTCAAAGTATGTTAAAATTCTGAGTAGTTGATGAGTTTCCCATTACTGCAATATTCCATTCACAATAGCCGCATCTATGTTCTATTGGATTTGTATCCAGGGGATCTAGGCAACCTCGACATCCTGTCCGGTCATCCGGATTAATTTCGTGGTAATCTACTGAGGTCGTTTCCTACAACTTTGCCTCGATGATTAAAATAACCGTGGTTTGTCCCTCCGTGTAAATCAATTCCAGCTTGCGAACCATTTCAGACAAGGTATCAGACACCAGTTCTACTCCGAAATTTAGCGCATTCGTGAGAAACGCTTGATTGCACGAGACTTGTAACATATGCCGAAAAGCATGTGGGTTATGTGAGGTCTGACAAGAATTATTCGGAATCAACTCCAGCTCGATCCAGAAGGATTTAAACTCTCCTCAGCCAGAATCATGAAGATGCTCCTGAGAAACACACACAAGTCCAGTGAGAGACAGAAATTGAAAATAATCAACCTTTTATCTAACGTTTGGCGTTTTTGTATTATACGCTTCGAGTGCCATAAAATGCCCTATTTATACTCAAAACTCAGTGTCCCATTTGATCCACTTCACACGAAGGGCAAAAAATCAGTCAAAACACGTGGTGAAACCTCTAGGAATGAGTTACTCTAACAAAGACAGTCTTTAACGTTGTTTGAGCTACAAACAACTAGAATTAATTCAATTATTCCCATGGGAAGAGACGTCGTAACATCGGGAAATGCTGTTAGTAGGAAGTATGTGTGAATACCACCCAAAGCGGATAGGTACGAGGATGATTAATGTTGTCTGAGACAATGGTTTTACACTTACCCGAGACCAACAAACCAGTCACTGGGAGCGGCGAAAACCTACCACTCGGGGATATCGTCTTCGGTCGGTTGCCTAAACCAATGACCGATGGGCATTTCTATTTGCCTTTATATTTACCTCCACCCAGTCCTCAAGCTTTGAGTGGAAAACAGATTGGTATGGACCTCACAATCTGTGATTGGCACACTACTCGCGAGTCAAGTGTTGGGCAAATCAAAAATGGACGGCTCGTACGTGCTTATCCGTTTCTGAGTTTCAGCCAAACGCGAAACCAAGGAATATGCAGGCATCGATTGCAGCCGTTCTGCTCCAACTTCAGTATTCTGAGCAGACTTGAACATGCTGCAATGGCCCGAAGAAAAATTCTTAAAATCGACCGAATTTACTTGTCAAATTTCCTAGGTAATTCAACATTTCATATTAGAAAGTGAAAATATCTGGTGAAATGACCAGCAGTTTTCTACTATTCTGTTTGCAATGGAGATCTGGCTTTTGCTGTGACGGTTAAGTTCAGTGCGAATAACGAACAGTAGATCGGATTACCATTCAGCTTGTTACCTTCGCTTTTCAGTGTTTTTCGCCCTAACTAGCTACGGATGTGTGTACTTTTCATCCTCAGTCTCCATCGACTGAGATGAGGTCAGACAGAATGTGGGCTGCGACCGTCAGTCGACAGGCGTATTCATCACCTTAGCTATGTAATTTGTAAATGGGTGCAAATACATAGTATTTGAGGCATATCTGGCATCTGCGTGAGCCATTTGAAATCATACCAGATGAACGGCAACTGGACAAACCACGTGATTAGAAGACTGATAAATAGTCAGCAAGGTTGAGGAATATCTGAGAGGAGTACCAACAGAATAGATAATTTGAGGACGAATAAAGGAATATACCATTTACCAAGAGTTTTTCTCCCGAAGTACTTAAAACTACTTACAGTGAACTTTGTAATGGTTTATCGGTTGAAGTGTCTTCCAGTATGCAGAAGGATCGATTAGCATTTACCAGTTTCAGACATCCGTTGTCTATCAGACATTCGACTACCAACCGAAGATGGAGTTCTCACTTAAGCACCAAGATTATTGGCCCTGCTAGGTGGCCCACAAATGTGCTCGTTGGGAGATGTGTAAAGATTGTCCTGTTTCAAAATGTTTTTCTTCGTACTATTGGCAGAACATGGTGGGAGAATTTCATAAGCAATTGTGAGTTTAGGCTGATAGCATTGGGTGGTAGAAGTTAGTCAGTTGAAGAGGGATTGGATTTGACCAGATCACGCTGATCGGGACATGTGCTGTGCATGGCCGCAGACTACATCCAAGTACGCTGTACTCCGAGTGAGGATGATCAATCTCTGACCGAGCAGAAATGGTAGGAAAACGTTAATCAGTGGTCTGCTCCACGAAGATGGGATATGATTATCGAGTTGGGATCCCAGAAGTCGTCCATCGTGATCGTTGGGGACTGTAGACGATTTGGGTGAATACCGCAGTCAGCCACCTCCTTGAGTTCGAAATATTTTCCATTTCCCGTAGTGCTTTTGTTCAATAACCTTTAAATTTTTCTTTATTTTTTGGGGGACCACCCATATAGGAGAACGGTTTGTGGCACCACACCTTAAAACTGAATAGAACTGAATGCTTCGTGTAATGTTATTAGGACGACTTTTCTCAAACCGTCACTTATAAGTATACTGTTAGGTTAATCGTGGTCAACTTTGTTGCATTCACTCAGTGAGGTGATCAGTGCAGCATCTTAAGACTATGATGAGCATGAAGTTCGCCCACGACACGGGAATGACGTTCAGTCACACGGTTATCCCAGGAAGCTGTTTCGCTAGTTGGGTTTAAATGCAGTAAATGATATCAAATCAGAACTACTAGTTTAAAATGATAACTGATGATCCAATCTTCGTGAATCATCTGACCCTAATAACCCAATGTAGTGGACCCGTAGAATCCTGACACCATATTATTGTGGCTGATCTCAGATTCACGTTCCTGACGATGCATTTTACAACCGTGTTTAGATAACGAAAATATCGACTCCCTTAACCAGAAAGTCGATTCCCTTTAGACCTACCTCAATACAAACTGTAACCAATTCTTTCTCTGACATCCAGTCAATATGGAGACAGCACTATGTCTCACTGATCAGAGTTTGTACTTCTTGGATCACCAAGGCCATTGGGATAAAGAATGATGGCCTGGGCTGTCGATGGCATTCCCTGAAAGGCCCCGATTAGATATGAAGACTATAAGTAAGCGTGTGAGATGCGCATTGTAACCTTTCATAAGTCTGCTGTTGCACAATCATCAGTGATGTTCACTCGTGATGCAAACCGGTCTATTTCTCATGACAAATTGTGATTTTCATTACTGCTACTGTAGACTGCCTCATACAAGAGAACACCGAGGTCCTGTTTTAACGAAGTATTCCTGACTGACGGTGAGGAGGCTCAGATCCTCGCTGGAGGGTGTATCATTTAAAGAACTGCGTACATAATCTTGGGGTGCTTTGCATTTTCGGATTGCGACACCCTGTTGTACGAAACGACTGCCTCGGAGACAATCCTCGTTCTTGCAAGGGGAAGAATTGGGTGTGGTATTTAGACCACTTTCCTTGGGTAGTTACATGTCACCTGACGGTCGTACATCGGACGAAGTGTCTTCATAAAAAGACTCAATTTATATTCACTAAACTGAGACATGCGTAGTCGGCACAATCTCCGGCTGTCGATCAAAGGTCGAGTAGACACACACACACACACCATCAATAAGGTCAGTGCTGCTTTGTGGATTAGAAACGTGCCCGTTGATGTGCGAAGACTTTTGTCATTTGAACAGAGTTGTCTTTGTGGTATTGGTAGAATATGGTGGGCGGACTTTGTGGGCAACTGGGAAGTTAGACTTAAAGTGCTGGATCTTAGGATTCAGTATTTAGAAGAGGTACTGAATATGAATATGTTTGGTTGGCTGGGTCACGTTTTCCGCTTGTTCACAAAACGACCACTTGTTGTACGTGTTTCTTCGAGGAAGGTATTGGCTGGAAAGTGGGGCGAAGTTCCCAGTCGATGACGTGGGAAAAAGTATGAAGACTTGACCTAGTAGACTGGCTCGTGTGGGTGCAATTAACCTACCGATTTGGGGTTGGAGATAACTGGTGACATGACAAAATGCCACAGTCACTGGGGTTCTTGAATTTGAAATCTTTACTCCGATCCAAAACTCCTCGCATTATTACTTTACCGTTAGTCATTCCATGGTCCTATCTGCTTTCTATTTTGATTTGAGGGTTCTGTGAGTTAGCAACGAAAACCGGAGAATGTTAGTGCTAGGTTAATGAATGTAGTGACTGAAAATGTCTAAGTTCTGCGCACCGCCTTCTGGTGGCGGTATTCATCATAAAGTGTGATAGTAAAGAGTAATAACTGATGTTCTCCTTAATGTTGAATGATCTTTTGTAGTCACTCTAGGACAGATAGCTAAACCATAGTTCCAAATCAATCATGTTCCGCGTATATAGCACACAGCTTTACGATCACCAGCATCAGTAGTAAAGTGGCGTGTCGATTACTCAGACTCCAGTTCCCAGAGTGATACAGGAGCATAAGATGGACCCATTACCTGATCGGTTAGACCATTAAGCTTGTGTGGAACCTTTTAACTCAACCTCCTGATTCGGTATGGAAAACCGGGACGTATGGGGACCACTGACAGGCAACGAATCTCTTGGAGGATTAGAAAAATAGTATTCGTGGTAGACTTCGCATCAGTATTATTATGTTATTTCTCTTACCCCTCACCAATTGTCCTCTCCATCGCCGCGGCTCATACCGTGCAGTATATGCACACAGAGTTACGCCATAAGCATACATATATGCTCTTATGTACATACAATTCTATGATGAGGAATAAAGAAAAAGATGTCTGGGCTATTTCGGCTCCGAAATCTCCAGCTGGTTCTGGCTCTCGACGGCTATCCCTCGATCACACTAAATGTGGTGAGAAAAACTAAGCCCAACAGACATAAAAGTTTGTTTGTTGGCGAAAATCAAATAGTTTATCTTGGTCTTCCGTGATCAACACCCAGAGATAGGTTCTTCTGCTAATTAATTTGATCTATCTTGCGGCATTCGTGTTAAGATTATCGATTACTGTAATCAGCTCAGCTATCACCGCCGCTGCATTGATCTCAGACCAGAGTGGTAGTTAAGACGAGTCACTACCCATTATCCTTACATATACCTTTTACAGGATCTAGGACAAATTGATTAAAAGTTCATGCGCACCTGGACTTTGTATTCGCACTTCCAGTTATGCTGGAGATGTGAAAACTAATTTGACTGTCCGTAGAGATGAGATCAATTAACGCAGCGCAGTTGTCTGAGAAATTTTCCTTCTTTTCTAGTTGACCCTTAGCATTAACTAAACACATTCCAGTAAAGCATCCTCAAGGAAATAGTATTTTTCGTGTAAAAACTTGAAAATTTCCTAATTCTGAAGGGAATTTCTCGTCTATCAGTTCAGTCAGTCGTTCATTCGTTCAACCACTCAATCATTCATTCATGACTGCAATCGATCACTTAATCACTTACTTATCTGTTTGATCAGTCAGAATGAAATGTTTTGCAAAGTAACATAAAAAATCGGTGATCTCGAGTGTATAAATGAAAAACAACACTAGCAGATATTATCACCAGTTTAACCCTGTTCAGGGTTGATCATAGCCATATTGCCTGTGTGATATCCGTAAGCGTAGCAAACAGACGATAATTACTTTTCTTGGGGAAAAATCAGACAAGCTTGCTATGATCATACAAATTCCTACGTAAATGCGCACACCATCATCTGAACGAGACACGGAACTAGCTATCTTTGCATGCTCAAGCTGATTTCCGGAAAATTAGATTTTCCAGGTGTCATTCATCGTTTGTCCTGCCCCGTCGTCAACGTGCCGTGGATCCGAAGAACAACATCTTTCAATCACTTGCGCACTGTTCAGTTTATAGACTACAATCAGAATTTTCTATGCTGGTACATTGCACTATGATAAAAAAACGTATTTAATCCCTCGATTCCAGAGTGATCCGGTCAGTGAACAAATGCCTCGCTCAAAAAAGCGCAATTTCATGCATAAGAAAGAACAGAGACATGTTGTGCCAGTAAGTCACTTTGGGTGGTCCTAATGGGTAGGCAACAAGTCGATAAAAAATTCCAACAGACTCAACCAGTTTGTGACGAATCTCGTTTGTCCGGTTAAAGTGAGCCTCTTCCAGCCAGTAGCAAAAAGGGAATTAGAAATAGGTTTCCTCGGACCACATGCTCATTCTTCTCTGGTGGTGATGTATGAACGATCAATTATTTTGTCTGATCTAACTGAAAATAAATACAACAGAATAGGAATACGTTAGAGAAAGCGAAACATTACGCTAATTGTCTGAGATGCTCACTGCCATACCTGCATGCACACACACACACACACATGCACATGCTCAAACACCGAATCTGTTAGTTGCAGTTGAAGTCATCGCCAGAGCATCTTTACAATATATCAGGCCCCGAGGGACTATGTCAGTTCTGACTGCTCATCGCGATTGGCATAACTCAGTCGGCAGACTGAGACTGCTCATAGTCTCAGTTTTTTGCAAATCAAATCGGTTCGCATCATTTTTTTGACCACTAATTTGCTACTAGTTTCTGTCCGATTTCACATTCTTCTTTGCGTTCTCTAGGAACGCGTTGTTCTTGGGTATTGTAGCTATCCGTGGAAAAAACGACCTACGAATTGTCATCTGTCATTCGATTGTTTTCTTTTTCTCTGTTTATATGACCCCGAATTACACACACACACACACACACACACACACGCACGCAAAGGTGATACAGAAATTGCGGCACATTCATCAAATTTCAGAGTCTGTAACTTGACTTCATAAACATCAATAAAATGTCATATGGTCTTCATCTATTTATTTGCCCAATTCTGTTCTATATTGCAGCTAGCTGAATCTGAATTTAATTCCAGCTTTTGAAGGGAAGTCGTGTACACGCAGAATGTGAATAGTTACTAGCGATGTATACAGTTATGTACTTCTGTATCTATATACACATTTATACTTAAATTTACATATATTATATAAATATGGCATATGCATTAAAATAAGGTAAATGAGTCATTTTAAAGTGTGCTTATGATTGTCATCCATCTTATGTTCTTCTTCCCCCTCTCCTTAATCTGAAACTTTAAACAGCTAACAACTTCTAAATCAGTGTTGTCATGATCGCTAATCTTTAATCTGTTTCCAGGATACGAAACGTTTTTGCATTTCTATCATTCATTGCAAATTATCATTTCGTATCCAGCTCAAAGCTCTCTATCTATATTCCAAAATTTCATACAGAGAAGAATACTTGTATTAGACTTTGGTGTATAGATTGACTGGGCATCGTTTTCGATTGAAAGTTCGTCAGAATTAAGAGACTGCATATTGCTACGGAATTGATCAATCACTCTGATCACTACTATTTTGGGACTAACAACACCTCGGATTTCACCGTTCGCACACAAGCGCCAGATCAACTGCTCAACCTCCCATTGGCATAGCATCAAACTCGAGTTTAGTTGTCATCAGGACGCATCAGTGATGCATATCCGGTCCGCTTCCCTCCCCCCTCCCCCCCCCCCNCCCCCCCCCTTCCAAAAAAATTACACAATGTAGTCAAAGTGAATGTAGTGACTATAACTTGAAGATGGTCTTCAATCGATAACTGGCTAGCTTGCCGAAACGGAAACTGTCTCGGTTTGCATCCGAATGATCATTGGTATAAAGTTCATCCAAGTTGGCAACATTATTCGTCCACCTTATTTTTGCGACAGTGAAGCAAGGATTTTGGGAAATTAAATTAACTCGTCTCTCGGGATAAATCACCGAAATTGCGTTATACTGATATCGGAACATTGGTTAGTTAGTGCGGTCGGCATCAGGAAGTCTCAGAATAACATTGACGAGAAACATTCAAGACATGGATCAGGCAAACGAATAAACCATCAGTACTACGCTAAATCAGTATGAGAAATCAGCCTAGCCCGAGCAGCCTCTTCATTGTTATTCTGAAGTGAAATATTTGAAAAGCTTAAAAGGGATAGGCAATAATTGCGTTGGAGTCGGCATTTATCCTCCCACTCAGGTTTGTCAATTTTGATTTCGTTGGAAAATCTCGATCGAAAATTCTGTAACAAGCAAGTGTCGAACGGTTCCAAGCTCACATTCCGTTTCCGTAATCAATCGCTTCAAAATTCGACAGCATCTTGATTACCGTAACCACCTTCTAGGTGGTTCATGAACAAAATTGCTATTAAGTCAAAGTTAGTTTAGCACGTTTCAAGAGCAGAAATTTTTCTGACTTCCAAATACGATTTTCAAACTGCACGCTTAAATCTACCGTATATATCCCATCCAAATACAAACGTGCAAGTCTTTTTGAAATAGACCAGGGGAAAGCCCATCAAGAATGCACGTCTTTCTACAAAATCGAAAAAAATTATTCTAAGATCGCGGTAAAAGTAATCTACCATATTCCGTAAGAAGGCTAATAACAATGGAATTTACCTATTTTGATAAGGTATTTATTTCTAATACCGTTATGTTACTACGAGCACCTAGCAACGAGCTCCTTCAACCTCATTTTAGATGCACCTGATCAGGTGGTTGAGCGATTTCAGTCTTCCAACATGCTAACAAACGGCGCCTCGTTTTTTTTCTGCTATTTTTTTCATTTTCTCTTTCCCTTTACCTCGTAAATTTGCCATTCCGTACTCTGTTGCGGATATCCGATATCGGATCACTTTGCTTCTGACTCATGCTGATGCGATCACATGATCGGTTTTCGTTCTGTACCATTCTCAATTTCCGTTTAACGAGTCGCTTTGACTAACAGCAAATAAACGGGAAATTTGCTCAAGGCAGATGAATGAGATAGCCGTGTGGCTATCGGTGTCAGTATTATGTGGCTTTTCTATCACGTCATAGTTACCTGTTCGTGGCAAACACTCATCTTCGGGGAACTTCAGCAATCATTAGCGTAGGGAGAGGAAAAGCGTTCATTAATGAAGCTTCAGTGAACTAAATGAAGTCGCGTGTATAGAAAAACTGTTTGTGTGTACGTCAAAGCCTTGGATTACACAATAGATGAGGACACTGGAATTTGTTGTTACTTTTCAACATACAAATTTGATTGTTTTCATTCCTGTTCTGCCGGAAAATACAAATAGAGGGTCGATTTCTAATTCAGTTCTTGTAAGTGCTGCCCTGAGTCGGCTTCATTTGTTACCTCGAAGAGTCATCTGACTGAGCAGAAAACAAGCTAAACTAGAAGGCAGACAACAAAGCAGTTGGGGGATGAAAAACTTGGAACATAAACCAGTAGGCCACTGATTGTGACACTTATTCATATGGTTTCATGCGACAAATCATCCGACGAGGGAATTGCGTGTTGCTGATTTAACTTGAACCTGAGGGGTTGGGTCAGTTCGTGACCGAGGTTCTCAAAGCCTTCTCCACTTCAAAGGTTGGCTATTCAGGATCATCTTTCAGCCAGCACCTACATCGAAGAAGGAATCCTATAAATTTTTCATGGGATTCTGATCGCTCAAGCTCAGAGATCAGAATTCACAAAAATTTTCACATCCACTGAGGTATCCGGATTTATTTGCCATATGTACAAATTTGAATTCCTTTTCAGATTCAGTCACTGTTTAGCGGTCGGGTCTCCGGATTCGAATGTTGTACACTGGTACTCTGTATTTTTGATGTGTTTCTCATTGTGGCCGAACAGCGCTAGATCGGAGTTCTTCCATTCTTAACGATCACACAAGGAAGATAAATAAACGGTTCGATCTGAGTACTGAAGTGTCAGCGGCGCATCGATAATGGGTAAGCATATCTTCCGGAGGTTATATGGGTTTCAAAATTGTAAGATCAAAACAATAAACCTATGCACATAACAAAAAATAATGTGATTTTCGGATCCCCTGATGAGGTTAAACTGTCAAATAATAAAACTATGAGCCTGAATTGTGGGTGTTCCTGAATGAAAAGGATCAGGTTTCGAACAAGTCTAATTTTGCAGAAACATTTTCACTTCCAGCTTGGGAAACTAGTTCAGATGGTTTCTGTTCATTGGATTATGATCCCGGTAAGTTGAAAGTTCTCCTCGACCCTCCAGACATTAGTGTAGGCAAGTGCAAATTGCTAATAGGGACTGGATTTACTTGAGACCGAATGACCTTCTTGCGCCGGAGGGGTTGGGCAAAATAGATAAGTTTTTTTATATGGTTAGTTACAACTTATCCGGAGCTCGGATATCAAAAGAACTGTCCACAATGTACAGAAGGACCAGTCGACGTTCACCATCGGGCGATACCAGTGGCATCCACCTGACATCCGACCACCACTGAAGCACCAAGATTATTGACCCTGCTAGGTGGCCCACAAATGTGCTCGTTGGGAGATGTGTAAAGATTGTCCTGTTTCAAAATGTTTTTCTTCGTACTATTGGCAGAACATGGTGGGAGAATTTCATTAGCAATTGTGAGTTTAGGCTGATAGCATTGGGTGGTAGAAGTTAGCCAGTTGAAGAGGGATTGGATTTGACCAGATTACGCTGATTGGGACATGTGCTGTGCATGGCTGCAGAACCACCTCTTGTGTGCGCACATTTCCGGTAATGGCTGGGACTTTTGTCAGGATGATGAGTCTGCAACCCTTTTCTCGGTATTTCCACCAAGCATGAGTGCAACAAAGAAGCATGTCTCATGGCCGTTGGGGACAATTGCACTGGATCGGCGGGGGGGGGGGGAAGAATCGGCCACCGTGGCCTTGAAAATTGGAGTAGCGTAGATCCACATGTGGGCAGGTGCGATGACATCGCGTCTGATTATCGAGTTGGGATCCCTGAGGTCGTTTACAGCGATCGTTGATGGCGTCAGGCGACATAGCTAGGTGTCACATCTAATGGCCTTCTTGCATCAGAACTATGTCCGCATCTCCAGGGTCTTCATTCTAATGATATTCCAATTTTTTCACTATGGTAACCAGAGCACACTGGTGCAAGTTTAATGGTTATGCAAAGTATCGTACCACGCGAATTTTCCGAAAATTCTACTTTAGATCGAGCTGGCACCTCGCTATTCGCATTAAACTCAGCTCACTCTGTACGCCTCCAGCACAATTAGGCC
Organism: Fasciolopsis buskii; assembly: GCA_008360955.1. Taxonomy (NCBI): domain Eukaryota; kingdom Metazoa; phylum Platyhelminthes; class Trematoda; order Plagiorchiida; family Fasciolidae; genus Fasciolopsis; species Fasciolopsis buskii. The sequence goes on from LUCM01005770.1 coordinate 228,616, forward strand.
GATTTTTATCAGCCAAATTGGAATTCATTTCATTTGTCCCAGAGTATGAATAATTAATGTACGAAGATAAATTCATATATATATTCACTACTGTTGCCAGTCACATGACGGTTTAGTAACCTGATTACAGAAATCATATTACAAATCATTTGGGACTCCGAATGTCAGATTATTAAGAGAAGAAAACTATTGGACAAGGATACCATAGATCGGCCTCAGATTTTCATGGATAAAATGTCAAATAAGATACCATGTCACATGCAGGAATCATTTGCCGATGAATCTGGATCAAAATTTTCCTTAAAAAATCTTAGGAAACAATACAGACTTTGCGTTACTGTAAATAAACAACAGTAGTCTACTGCGGAAAATCAGTTGATACGAATGTTTTTTTTCTGTCGGCAGTAATCACTTTTATTCATTTAGTATGCTATGACAGCGGTAACGTTTATATTTCTTTCATTTTGCCCACCGTTTCCTGCATTTGATTTTTTCAAAACTAGGCAAATTTGGGCAAAAATCGTCACTTGGATTTTGTCCCACACGATGCCAATCGTGTAGCACTGAAGGCCGTTCGCGGAGTGGATGGATCAGACTACATCAATGCCAGTTATATCGATGGCTATCGAACTCGGGCTGCTTACATTGCCACACAGACACCCTTGGCCTGTACGCTGGAAGACTTCTGGCGTATGATCTGGGAGACTGGGTCTTGTCTGATCGTACGACTCGAAAGTCCATCTCCCAGGAGTGATTCGAAATCAGCTGACGCTGTAAGTTTACGTTTGCAAGTCGTATTTCACAAAAACCCAACATAAGTTGCTGTCTTAAGCATTTGGAAGGGACTTTCAGAACAAAACTGACATCTCACTATTTATTATAAAGAATGGCAACTCCAATGATTTCTGATCCATTGAAGTTTCCTTCATTCCGTATTAGCCACCAGCGAGCCACTGAAAATGGCTGGCTCATCACGTTGTTTCGGAACAGTCACCAGCGCATGACACCCGAAGGCCACAATCGAGACTTGAACCTAACATTTTAATGTCAACGATCCCTCACTTTGTGTGACTGCCGATACACCATAGTTGGTTTACACCATAAAAATGATATGTAATACGCACTATCAAACCTCCGTTTACCTTAGGAAATGAACACTCTCCGTTGGCCAGGAAAAAGTTGGCATTGATTACTGTCCCATCGTTAAGTTTGCCGTTTAGATAGCGAATGTTTCACCACCAATTAAGGCCATGTCGTTCATGCACAGCTTCGTCATACTACATTACTGTATGTACTCAAGTGATTTTTGACAATGGTAATTAGGACGGGAACCATACATCTGCAGTACTGTTTCGCTAACACTCATAACTCTGCATGGCTAAAGAAGGAATTGCATTTTACTTCACTAGGTCGGAAGTTATGTCTCCAGCAAATATACTTGTCTTCCGTCAAGGACTTTTAGCCATGAATAGTTCAGAATAATGTAATCACCTTCATAGTTGGCGTGGTTTTTTGTAATCTCAGTTGATGGAAAATGCAACGTGTTAACGACTTAATGGAACAATGGGACATCTACGAAGGAAGTCCGATTGAAGTAGAATACGAATTCTACTTAAGCGATGCGCATCAGAATGTCGACACCATGAACAGGCGATCTGCCAACCGCCGAGGAGACACTCCACAACCGAGGTATCACGGATATAGCTCTCAAACGTGAATAATGAAACCGAATGTAAAATATTGCACAAACCGTTGTTCAGATGAACCGCATCAATTAATCTGGTTTTATTCACTGAATTAGCCTCATCTGTTTGATTTTCAACGGGAGATTAGTATCCTTGACAGTCCAGTGGTAAAGCAACCTCCCGGTAAGGGGAAGGCCGCGGGTTCACGTCCAGCTAATAGTACCGACCGCTCCATATGAACTGCGTAAGTAAACTTTCCAATCTGGTTTCAATTCCATCTAAAATCTTCAATTGCTGTAAAGTATTATTTCATGCCCAGCGTCCAGAAAAACTGGATCCAGTCCCAAATTTTACTTTCCATTCTAGCTGTTGTAGACACACTGGAGCACATATTTGTGATTTGCAACATGACATTAGTAAAATGTTTCGGTGATCTGTGAAGTAATCCCTTCGAGTAGACAGTAATGCTAGAGTTTTCCAGGAGCAGCCCAGCGGGAAACCTGAATTTATTTTAGTGAATCCGCATTTCCTGGATTCATGATCATTATAAAGGCTTGCATGTCTGTCGTTATTTTACCCTTCCTTTCTCCAAATACTTCTGTGTCATCTTGTCGTAAATGACCAATATAAACTGCGATATTAGCTAATATATGTCGAACGGAAAATTTGCGTTTATTATGCCGCGTTCAAAAGACAAACTTATACCGATAAAGCAAGAAAACTTGACTATTCTGGTTGCCTCATTTTAACCTATCAAAGCGAGTTTAGCACGTTCTGCTGCAACCCCGGGAGAGCAGTTAATAGTTTTATTGGTAATGATGGGATATGATCCGACACGGCAGCATACCATGATTAGCCAGTTGGTGAAAAATTTGAAATTTTGCGCATGATACGCCTCGTAATAACAGATTTCAGAAATGAGATGAAGCCTTATTTTTTATTATTTTAAAGGTGTGCAGATAAACTAAGTGTTCGGCTTCTTGTATCTCATCGTCCCAGATGATAGATGCTAAATTAAATTTCAGTTTGCCGAATATTCATGTAGTCCTTCAACCACGGCAAATTTACAGATCTACAAATGGCTTTTTCATTTCATGACCTTATCCCCTTTTTAGTCAATTTATTGGCCATCTGTACAATCAGCCAGACACGGATTTCTCGTAGTCGATCCAATAGCCACATATACTATGAACTCCTATATCCTACGTGAGTTACGAATCACTGACACAAGGGACGGAACGACTCGTACGATTCGCCAATTTGACGCAACCAAAACAACGGACGCTATGAAAGAGTTCGACTGCCCTCACACCGTGTTTGGCTCAAGGCGGCTGAACGAAGTCGGTGTAAAAAAGCTAGATTTAAACGACTCCGATCCACTGGCCACTTCCAGTTCTCCGTCTCATGCCGACTCTCTTGTAGACGCTTCTGTCACAAACGGTAGTTCCAATATAAATCGTCTAGTTACTTCAATGCCTCCTCTGAGTGCAAACTTCAAACAACGCTATCAGCCGTTGTGTGAGGCCATGCTCGAAACTGTAATCCAAGTGCACAAGACCAAAGAACACTTTGGAATGGACGGACCGATAACCGTGCATTGCAAGTAAGCACGAGGTTACCACGGTGACACTGTTTTCGGGTGCATGAGTTTATCATACATCATTTGCTCCCAATACCTAGTTCGGTCACAGAAGTGGTAATATTTTGAACAGAAGGAACTATGAGTGTCTTTAATCTACTGGTTCGATATACACTTGCCTACACAATATACAATGCAATCTTCAGGTATCGAGAATTAATTTATACTCTCCTCCAATTATTAACAATTCTCAAAGTTTGTTTCATCAGATTTAATAGGTTTAGGAACGATCCGAATATGAACAGTCCTGTATCTCAAGCGAAATCGAACCCACTCGTGCGAATCGTGGACCCTCTACCATCAAAGCTACGAGGCCACAACAGAAGGTGTTTGGACATTGAAATTATTGCAGCAATTCAAACTACCAAAGGTTTACTGTGTTGGATTTCACTTGCTTCGTAACTTGGACAGGCAGCCAACGTTCCTGAAATGAAATATCCAAACATCTTCCTGAGTGACAACAGAAACCAGCCGGTAAAATAGAAGCGGCACACATGTGTCGGTGGAGTCCATGAATGGGTTCGAACCCCACTGAGATGAAGGATTTTTCTCACTTGATTCCCTTCAGCATAATGATTTTGACAATTTGCCTTATGTTATCTTACGGAATGAAAAGATGATTGAAAGCCTATTTCCATATCATGTCTTACGTATAGGATGCGTTTCTGAAAACCTGATTATGCATGTTTTAGGGCCGTCTTTTGAACAAACAGTTATTTCATATGACTTTCACCGACTGAATCGAATAAACAATGCGCCATGTTATAAATTGTTTAGATGTACTTAAACTGTGAAGCACTGTGATCGGGAATGTTCACCTAAGCCTGATAAAGCAAACACTTTAGTGAGAAAATATTACGGCCAGTGAACGTGTTGCAAAAAATGATCAACAATTCATTACTAGCAATGAGAACTTGTATACACAGTTCAGTGATATATGCGTGCATTACCTTGAACAAGGTCTTTACTTAGGTCCAATGACATCAGAATCGTAAGTGAATAGAAGAAGACAGCGCTTAAACTAAACAGCAAAACCATTCTGGTACTTTTCACTTTAAGCAAAAATTTATTCTCTTTTCTTGTCTTTCCACTCTGCCATCTGTTACTCACCACAGTCCACATCTCATCAATAGGTAGAGTGCACTTAAAATAAAATTTACCTGAGATCGGGATCTGCCAGAATCTGCTACCAAAAGGTCTGATCGGGAAGGCAGTCAGTGAGAAAAAGTATTCGTAAATATTTGGATGTTTTTAGATTGTGCTTTAATTTGCCCATCTTTCGAATCCATTGTGTAATGAACGCCTTAACCGCTGAGATCCCACTGAAATACAGTGTTTCGTAAAGAAACTAGGATTTGTGCTTCTAGTTTAGTGAATAATTGCAGCCTTTGAGTAGCAGTAATGTCGTCCGATTCCTGTGATATTCTGTACGAAGATGTCTGATCCGATAAAAGCGAATTACCATCTTGAATACTGCCGCAGCTATTCCACTATGCTCTGATCCTGGATCCCCCCCCAAATTTACCCCTACCCAATACTGCAGGTAGCTAGATCGTTAATGCAGTAGAAGTGTGACCGACAAGTTCACCAATTATTAAATGAATTTTAGTAAAATTAGTGTGCTTGCAGCTTTTTCCAATTTTGGGGCAAATTCAACTTTTTCATTCGCTCGTTTTAGTGAATGTTAACTGCTCACAAATGTCACAAAACTTCATTCTAACATTCCTTTATGAATGGACTTCGAGAAGTTATACGAGTTTCAGGCACCACTTAAGCAGTTCATAAATGAAAACCTGTTTTTTGAATTGTTTACAACGGTAGCTGCCAACATCTTTCAACGCCTACTTGGAGATCCAAACGAAAAGTACTGTTTGCTTACTCCCCTACAAATACCTGATGTCCAGATGGACAAAAATCGATAACTCGGTCCATTGTTGAACTGTTTCGTAGTCATTTTCATCAAGAGTTGGACTAAGGTTTTCGAGGACATTATTACTGTCATGAAATTAAGTAATGATATCCTGTCATCCCTGTTTTATTTCATCACACCTATACCCATAGTCTGGGCGCTGGTCGCACAGGTGTATTTCTGGCTATCGCTCTTGTGCTCCAACGCATGCGCTATGAAGGTGTTGTCGATATGTTTCAAACCGTGAAACTACTCCGCTGGCAACGAGCTGGGTTAGTGAGCACGGCAGCGGAGTACGCGTTCTGTTACGCGACGGCTCTGGAATATTTGGACTCTTTTGAACGATACACAAATTAATTATCAAAACAAACAAGACTCATTCACCACTATCACGTGGCATGCGACCACTTCCGTGTCCTTTCTTCCCTCATCTCTAAATCGGATTTCCAAGGAAGTCCATTGTGCTCAAGCATGTGGACTTCCCACATTGTACGGCCTCAATGGATAATCGATTTCGCAGCCGCAACTGTACAGCAAACCATTCGAACTATGATCGATAACAGTTGTTTCTTTCATTTATTTTTTTTTACATCTATTGCTCTCTAATTCGCCTTCTTCACTCATTGCCGACAAAATCTTTTTCTGACACGAATTCTATCAATGAACCAATTTGTGTATTTGATGACCACGTTCATTTCTTAGGTAAACAATTATCTTCACACTCTGATCTCACAGCCTCCCGTGCAACCGATCGGAACACACCAGTCAGCCGAAATTCCCAAGTTTCGTTACCGAAAGTAATTGCTTACCTGTGTCCATCTGGGCTTCCGAAGAACACTGAGGCAAACACACAAACAAATATGAAGGATAGAAACGAGAACACATCAATCCAAAAACGAGATGACCGAATTATCCAGGTCTTCCAACATCATCGGGATGTAATCAGAAACGCTTCACTCCTCTTTGACCTGGTCTCCGTTTACATCAAAACATACAGAAGTACCGAAATTAAAAACCCCGGTCCTATTTGAATTGTATACATTATTCACAACTCCACAAAAGTGACCAAGAGAAAATGAACTCCACTCCTCCTGTAGAACCTTGAGCCAACATGAAGATATCTTTACCTCAGCCAATTTCTCCTCACCCCCCAAAATGGTTCGATATCCTCCTCCGCGACTGACTACCGCTTTCACTGAGGTCAGGGCACTGATCACAGTTGTATATAAATAAACTCAAATGCAGTTTTTAATTGATATAGTAAAGAGTTCGACGAACATTTTTCAACATCTACCCTGACATAAAATGCAAGCTGACTTTGGTTTGGGACATCAACTGATTAGAATAAAAGAATAGACTTTAACCGATGGCTTACGACTGGCCTAGTTGACAAATACTAAAACAGTTCCTATATAGGAACCTTTACACTTGGCTTGGATTCGAACTTACGCTGTAGCGGTGCTTGTACCTTATTCAATAGGGGACACACGGCAATGAACCGCAAATGGCTTTCTTGGGAGTATCAGCCCTTTTTAGCTTAGTTTTAACGGATTGGAGACGGCAAAACATGTTATCAGTAACGAATACCTTTGTTTGACGATTAGTTGTTACACAACATTGAAGATCATTTCAACCAGAAATATTACGGTAGCAACACATTATAACACAGGGAATTGATCACATTCCAAAGATACCCAAGCATCATGCTTCTATGTCCACATAGAATAGTTTCGTTGTGAAAAGATCATGGTGAGATACTTAAAAATGTTCTTCATAGTTCAAAAGTGATCACTCACGAGCGTGCGTGTTTGCACGTAGGCCCGCTAAAATTCATGTGAGTACCGGCCAACAATCATACAAAAGATTTTGCGGAAGGGAGAAACATTCGATTGTTCATTTATTTGAGCCGGAGCTGCTAAGTGGCATAAAATCAATCCCCTAGTGTATGGTCTCACTTAGATGAGCGAATTACCTCTTACTGAACAACGTTCGCATAGTTCAACAGATGCACCCTTTATAAGTTCAAAGTTCCGTAAAACAAACTGCCTGGTAAACAGACGAAAGCCGGAAGCGGAATTTAGAGATTGAAACACTATTAGTTGGAATTTAGCCTTGAATTTTAGAAAGGCCCGGACGCACAAATAAAAAGATCGTAAGATTGAATCCTAGATAGAATGATTCAGAATGTCTCAAAACAGGCAGTATTCAGTGAGAAAGAGAAACACAAGCTAGCCTCATCGCTGGATATTTAAAGTAGACTATCTGTGATCGCCATTATTTACCATGCTATTCCGCGCAGTGACCGACAATAACGTGTTATTGCGCAACGTCAAAAAGTTGGAAGTATACTCGAGAATCGCCAAAAGAATTAAAAAAAAGTTTACATAGCGTTCGCTGGTATGCCGCATCTTTTTCTCGCCATACAGCTGATTTTTGTAATTCTTTTGGCGATTCTCGAGTAT
>LUCM01005771.1:5745-81981 GCA_008360955.1 Fasciolopsis buskii
GGTAGTAAGCCCTGCGACAGCAGAACCGTCTGCCACCTGGAAATACGTTTGGCAAGTCCCTTCCTTTCACAATTGCTAGAAACTGCATCTTTAGTCAGGCATTTGATACCGGGAGTGTATGTCGTTCCCACAGAAATAATGTTTGGTTTTTACTGCCGCCGACGTTGTTTCCGCAGGTGCGCTAGTGTCTTTGATACAATCGGTAAAATGTCAGTTCATTTGGAACTGCTTGCGTCCAAAACTGTGTACGAGGTCGGCGATGCATTTGAGGCTTGAGACTGTAATGGAACTGGTTTAGGAAAACGGGCTACTTCTGTAGTATTTAGTAGGCCTAACGATCTGTTGTCCACGTTGTCCACGATGCGCTTTCGTGCGCCGTTAAGTTGCATAATGGTATCCCGAATAGCATTACTTTCGTTTTTATCAGCCGTCACGGCCCGAAAATCAATTCTTGGGTGATTCCAAATTTTGAAAAAAACTGATAAACGTTTTGACCGGTTTCTTGTCCGCACGTGGCGAGTAAATTGCGATCAAACACTTCAGTTGGTAGTTTAACGAACTTTTTTTCGGTGTTTCCTTGTCCGAAGAGAAGTTTGCCGCGTAATCGTACGTCACCGATGAAACGTAATTGTAGAGGAAATCCTGTTTTTCCAACTCGTTTGTCTCGACGTTAAGAAGAAACTTATCAAATGCACAAAGCCAGTAGCGCCATATTTTCGAGGATGTAGCTGAATTCAGACGCTCGTCCAATCTTTCGGATCCATGATATTGTCCCAATTTGAGAATCGTTGTATATTAACTACGTTGTCACATACCCTATTCAGGAGGTGTTTGACAGTTAAAAGACAGATTCCAATAGTTTAAACTTTACTGAATGTAAAATGAAACATTTGGAGCTGAAAAACGATAAAAAGGATTGGGAAAATTTCAGGTAAGCAGATACAAGTTGAACCTGAGCATTACAATGTGATTGATACATAAGGCACTGAGTCGCAAACTGGTTTGATTCCCACCTTTACATCGTTCACTAGACATTAGACAATCAGCAGAAACTAACGCCAGCAGTTAACAACAATTAACTTACTCCTGTGATATTCACATGAGGATCTGTTATCTCCCACAAATCTACACAATCACGGATTCATACCAGCTTAGTAAAAATCTACTCGTTTTCCCAGACCGACCTCAGTTGTTTCGTCAACTGATGATTAAACTTCGCCTTTACCCTAGAAAAGTGGCAGGAACAGTCTATCGGATCCAGCATCCTTAGGTCTTTCGACAAATCCCATCTCTCTGATGACTCCCACTACTGTTGGAAGACCTGGTATCCAGCTGCATTGCTAGCGTAAATGGAAAGTGCATTATGACAATGGGCCAACTAAGGTGATCTGTCCGGCGGTCAGGCGAACGTTCATCCTCCCTCCGAGGGTAAATCAGTGAACCTTCAGTTTCCTTGATCGTCTCACTTACACCCGTTTTTCGCTGATTAGTACTTCTAATCACCCGGTGAAGTTTGCGATTACTGCCGATGGATGCGGCGATTCCCATTTCCCTACATATCCTTATCCACTGCTGATCGTGGTCTTTTCTCACCCAACTGGTCAGCTGACGCCCTTATGGTTTTCTATTACATACTTCACGCTCGTGGATAGTTTAAACATTCGCCATTGCCGCTTCGCGGCTATTTCGCGGCAAGCGGGTGTCGATAACCGTTGCCGTTAAACATGAAGTGGCATGGAACCACATAAAGTCTCTTTCTCAGGTATGGTAACGAGCTAAGTGACAGGTAATTTCCATCTAGCTCAAAAATGACCAGCGGATCTAGGATTCGAACCTCTGACTTTTTTTCTCGCCTGTAGATGCTTAATCCGCTTGGCCACCATCGATGATGTTGCGGGTGCGCAAACATCTAACGAATTACGGAAGTCGTAACTATCCGCCGTTTCTGAGGTTCGGATGGCAGCTGCAGCTGAGTCCCAACATTTCTGTGATCTTTGGGATTTCGTTGTAAAGACCTTCGGGTTGAATCATCATCGTTCGGCGTTAAACAGCAAGGCAGGCCTCACTGACCGCTGCCTTTTCCCCAGAGTTACATGTTTATATAAAAAGAGTGAATATCCAAGGAGAACAGGGGATGGACCTACACAGGCGGGAAAAGGTAAGATGCTGCTGCAGCCAACACACGGAGTACAGTCTAACTGTACAAACACACGTGTTTTCAATCATTCCGATTCAATAGAAAATGACAACACGATCGCCACTGTTCACGGTTCACTGCCATATCCTTCAGTGTCTCCAGCCAGCAAGTCGACGAGTCTTTCGGACCCCAAACACGAAGGCGTAAGACACCTACTTTACCTAACTTCGCTGTACATTTTCTCATCCCGCGTTGCCACGTCATCTGTTGGCCTCCGCATGGCTTCTTCCATTTCTCGGGAGGAACACAAAATAGAGCACGGTATGGTAGACGAGTGTTTGTCATACGCAACACGTGACCCAATCAGCGTAGTCCGCTAAGTTTCATGCAATGCAACAAACTGTTCTCAGAAGTGGCACCCAATACCAGATTCCTAACATCAATATTACTCACCCGGTCACTCCATTCAATCCTAGCCATACTACGTAAACGTCGGTTTTCGAAAACCTCCAACCGACGAACATCGCCCACACGCATACTCCACGTCTCGCAACCGTACAACAGAACAGAACGCACTGCAGCACAGTATACACGACCTTTCAACTTCAGTGAAATATCAGGCCGACGCCACCAGTGCTTCAATCCAGCGTAAGATGCTCGAGCCTTCGACATACGCGTGTTTGCTTCCACTGCCGAGCTACTATCGTTCGACAAGCAGCTATTAGGGTAAGTGAAACGGTCCACAATCATTAGTTCTTCTCCACTCAGCCTCAAGTTCGACACTACTCTCGTCCAGTCCTGTGACAGTACTTCGCACTTTGAAGGTGCGAAGCACATGCCGAACCGAGCAACCGATCTCGCCAGTCTATCTACTGCGTATTGTGCATGGACCGCAGACTCGAACGGGCATACGACGTCGTCCGCGTAATCTAGGTCGCATGGCTTCCCTCCACTTCCCAGTTCCACTTCTACATCCCGGAGACCTCCTAAAGCATCTTAAATCACCTCGTCCATGATGAAGTTGAACGAAAATGGAGAGATGGGACAGCCTTGTCGAACGCCACCAGTTGTTTGGAATGAACGTGACAGTTTACCGTATACCTTCACGGGACCAGTGGTATGCGAGTACAATGCTCGCAACAGGCTCACGAAATTCGTTAGCATACCCTTCCAGTGTAGAGCACTGAGTAGTGCTGGTCGATCCACGGAGTCGAAAGCACCTTTCAAGTCCAGAAAGACTACAATCATGGGATGGCGGTGCGTGTGGCGCGTTTCCAGTATCTATCGGAGAGTGAATATCTGCTCGATGCAACCTCGACCTGGCCGAAATCCGGCCTGTTGATCGCAGATATTACTCTCGCGAATACGTGTCAAACGGCGCAGCAATATCGAAGCCAAAACCTTAGCAACTATCGGAATTAAACTAATCCCAAGATGATTCCTGCAGTCACTCCGTGTACCCTTCTTGAAGATGGGTATAATCTGTGACTCACCCACGATAGCGGGGTACGCTCCTCGATCCAAATATCACGAAGCAAGGAGGTAAGTGATTTCATCAGAGCTTCCCCACCCAATTTGAAAAGAACTGGGTGAAGGTCGTCGGAACCGGCAGCTTGTCCCCTCTTCAGAAGCCGAATATTCGACTCCACCTCCAATTCCGTTGGAGGATCAAGTGACACCTCCGAATGATTCACAGCTCCAAACGTCGGACTAGATACGCTAGGGTATGGTCAGCTAAGCTGATCCTTGAAATGCTCTGCCCAACGGTCCAGGCTTTCCTGTCTACCATGGGTGAGCTCTCCATTTTTATAGCACACGACTTCACTAACCGAAGTTCGCCTCACACCGCTGTCGCGTAGAAGCCTAAACAGTCTTTGATTGTTATCTGAAGCGGCCGCTTCCTCCATCTCTTCGGCTACCTTAACCCACCAGTTTTCGCGATCATTCGTAAGGCGCGTCTTCAACTGACGCTGCAACTGCCGACGCATCTTATTCACTTCCTTGCAGTTAGGCAACTGACGTTTTTGCTCCATTAGATCCAGCGACCCTTGCGAGATCTAGTGTCTTTGATGAACGCCAGACCCAGGACCGCAGGCGAAATCTGCTGCCAAATGCATAGCCTGCTTAATTTGATTCCACTGATCATCTACATTGCTGCTCGTCAAAGTTCTTAGTTCGTCGGATAGTTTCTGCTCGTAGCTATTGCGAACAGCCGAATCAGACAAACGTTCGACGGCCAATCGGGTTTGTGACCTACGTTGATGGCCATTCAGCTGCAGTAGAAATCGCATTAAAACTAATGCATGGTCCGATTCGACGCACGTGGTCCAGTATGATCTACAGTTCTGGACAGAACTGCGCCAACGGTAGCTAACTGCGATATGGTCAATCTGACTCAAAGTACCTGTCGAGTTAGAGCGCCATGTCACAACGTGACGCGAACTGTGTCGGAAATTCGTACTAGATAGGAATAAACGATTGTCTGCACAAGAATGGAGAAGTCTTTCCCCGTTGTCTGTTCGCTGTGCAGGCAAGGCGCATCGCCCACCTAAACAGGACTCCGATGCACTAAGTTTTCCAACACGTGCATTAAAATCACCTTCTACCATTGCAATTTCAGAGCGTTTGCTCTTCCGAACAAGAGTGACGAGGTCATAGTAAAACTCGTCTTTTTCCATGTCAGTACTGCAGTCCGTTGGAGCGTATGCCGAGATAACAAATAAACTACGCTTAACACGACTATCCTTTCGCACGCCCACTGATCCCTGCAGTCTCATGGCACACAAGCAACTGTTGACTGGGATCCAGTGTAGAGGGGCTGCTTCAGCCTTCTCACTCAAGACTATTCCTGCACCGTGTTGACCCACAGCGTAAGCTGCTTCATCTCCTGAGGTGCGAAGAAAATATGTTGACGAGACGTTTGACGCAGTTAGTTGAATTACTCTACTCGAATCCTGAATTCGTGTTTCACTCACGCAGCAGACATCAATCGAAAGTGAATCCACTGTCAGAGCCACATACGCCTGTTGGCCAGCCTGCATTAAAGTGCGCACATTGAACGAACCGGGATTCAGAGGCTGGCGTGGCTTGAGAAAATGTGAGCTAGCAGACTGAAAACCACCTACTACACTACTTGACAATAAACCGTTGCGAGTATCGTGCGTGTTATCAATGGGGATACTATGGGTAGGCAGTAGGGGCAAACAGATTGGGTTGGAGACAGAAGAGACAGGTTGAGTAAAAGAGAGGGAACTTTGAGCAGTAGCATACCTGTCACCACCCACCCCGCTTGATGCAACGGGCGGCGCGGTCCTGACTACCCTGCGCAACGACCGATGCAGTATGGAATTATTTGTAGGCGTGTTACTCATGCGGATTGATGGGCGGGTACTGCTAGGGAGTTCAACCACTAAGCAGAAGAACGATTAGGGTTCTCAACCAAAGCCTTTGGTTCTGACAAGAACCTGACCGCAATGCAGCGGAGCATGGCTGAGTGGGATCCCATCTACTTGGATCAATTATTCTTCCACTCGTTTTTCCGACTGAGCTGCTAACTCAGATCAATCCCGACTTAGAGGACCAGGAGACTACTTCGTTAGGCCTCTACCCATTGACCGTTCACGCATGATTGGATCTTCGGCTTGAGATAAACCAACTTGTATGGCTCGTTGGATCATGAATCCATGCATGCCGTCGCACCACCTCAAGGTGTTGTCTCGTTTAGACAGTCCGATAGGAACTTCTGTCGGTGATAATGGTCTAGAACCAGCTATGCAGTGCTGGTAGTTTTTGTGTTTGTGCGGCCACAGACTAGACGTAAACAAGAGCGAACTTGGACCAAAGCATGGTCTGAGTCCACAGGTGTGGATCGGAATGGTCGACAGTCCTTGATTGATGCACACCACCGATAACAAATGGGAATGTGCTCAAACTAGGTTTAAGATCGTGAAGGAAAAGAAGAGCATCAAGTGACTCGTTGTCACTTTTTTAACAGGACAGCGCGCCAGAAACAGCCTGTGGTCTGAACTAACCTGGACTGCTCGGCCACCGTTGTCAGTGTGATCGTCGGGCGGCGAATGGGACTTCTGTCTTCCGTTCTGTCTCTAATAAGTAGCTCATTTGTGCGATAAAATCATGTAGACGACCACAGCGTTTGTTGAATGCCTTCTTCGGAGTAGTCGGAGCGGATCCCAGGAGGGTTGTTCCATTTGGTTTGTGTAGATATTGTAGACAGCTGAGTGGAATGAACATTTAGGCTAAAGCTATGCGTCAAAGTTACCTTCTCTTTCACTAATGCTATCGTCAACCAGATCTACCGTTCTGCAATCATTTACAGGATCTTGCTCGGTCCCCTTGTTGGAAGAGTGAATAGAAAGTGTGCTGGACACATTTGTGATCGATAAGCAGCGGATGCCCTCACTCTAATCGAATTTTTTAACTTAGGACTCCAACCCGCAAAATAGCGGCCATTAACCCAGCGCGGGAACTGTGAGTAGTATCATACTGGTCATTATCTCTTGAACTCGGAACAGTAGGGTGCGCTAAGGGCGATCGATACAGTGTGGAAATATTTTTGTTTAGGTTATTCCTAAAGGATTTTGCACAGTTACTGTTAGGCGGTTCAGCCGCTGAGCGATCAAAGTTCTCAACCAAAACTCTTGTTTCTAACAGGAACCTGTCCGCAAGGCATTGGAGATGGTTGAATGTTAGCCCGGCTACCCGGGTCAGTTATTTTTATACTGTCTTTCCCATTAATCTGCCAGCTCAAATCGTCCACCTGGAGGAATAGAAGGCCTCTTGTTATGGGTCTTCCGGGCATGGTTAAACTTTCGGCTTAAGATCTGCTCCTTCGGTCACTTAAGCGCGCAGGCCGTCACACCACGTCAGGTTGCATTCTCACTATGATGGTGCGCTCTCATTAAGATCTATCAATAGTGTATATTTAACATCACACTCGGTATTTGAAGCCGGGCTTTCTGTTTGGAAATTATGTTTTCACTGCGTAGGGTTGATCAAAAGACCTGAGGTTTGCGTGTGAAAGATACAACCTGAATTGCAGTCGGGGAAGCTTTTCTCTGCTTTGATGAACTTGTATTATTTCGATATATCTGATCCGTTCTCTAGGTTCAAGATAGTGAAGTGTCAACATGAGTACGGTTTACCCGGAGATGTCAGTTATTTGATGACGAATAGATCAATCTTTTTCTTGTTTGTTTTGTTCACGATATCGATATGAATTGACAGAGTACGGCAATTTCATCTAATGGCTTGTCTAAGAGATAGTAACTTCCCTATAGTATTCAGGATGCTAACCTGCGAAAAACGACCAACTTCACATCTGTTCTTTCTCGTTTTCTGTAGCAGTTGTAGATTTATAATTCCTGCGCATCACAAGAAACCTAATTGATTTTTCTTATCCTTCAGCATACCTAAATCCATGTCGTCTTTCAATCAGCACGAAACGAATCGAGGACCAGACAGTGTGATTGATTTGTACCTTAACTCACTCTATCTTCTAAAGGAAGAGGTTGGAGTAGGTTTCTAATCGTCGTTGTCTTCTACCGTCACTTCCAGAATCTTCTTCAAACATATCATGGAACAATTCTTCAGAAGATGGACTGTGACCTCGGGAAGTAAGTTGTAACAGAAGAGAGTTGAATCGTCGCTACTGTCAGATTAATTTGGATCTGAGCAGTTGGCATATACCAATTGTTTGGACTGTATTAAGTGCTTTGAAACATCGACAATTATTCCATATTCTATGCTCAACGGCCATGTTTCTCAGCCGCATAGCTTGACCAATCTTATTGTTGCCGCGCAAATTCGACTACATGTTTGGAATGACCAAACTCCTATGGAGCCTTCTGTGTACGCGAACATCTCATCCGGATTGCCACAACCCCCGACACAACGAGGATTTACCTTGACGTGGTGTGACGACATGCGTGTATCCATGACCCACCGAGCTATACAAGTTGGTTTATCTCAAGCCGAAGATCCAATCATGCGTGAACGGTCAATGGGTAGAGGCCTAACGAAGTAGTCTCCTGGTCCTCTAAGTCGGGATTGATCTGAGTTAGCAGCTCAGTCGGAAAAACGAGTGGAAGAATAATTGATCCAAGTAGATGGGATCCCACTCAGCCATGCTCCGCTGCATTGCGGTCAGGTTCTTGTCAGGACCAAAGGCTTTGGTTGAGAACCCTAATCGTTCTTCTGCTTAGTGGTTGAACTCCCTAGCAGTACCCGCCCATCAATCCGCATGAGTAACACGCCTACAAATAATTCCATACTGCATCGGTCGTTGCGCAGGGTAGTCAGGACCGCGCCGCCCGTTGCATCAAGCGGGGTGGGTGGTGACAGGTATGCTACTGCTCAAAGTTCCCTCTCTTTTACTCAACCTGTCTCTTCTGTCTCCAACCCAATCTGTTTGCCCCTACTGCCTACCCATAGTATCCCCATTGATAACACGCACGATACTCGCAACGGTTTATTGTCAAGTAGTGTAGTAGGTGGTTTTCAGTCTGCTAGCTCACATTTTCTCAAGCCACGCCAGCCTCTGAATCCCGGTTCGTTCAATGTGCGCACTTTAATGCAGGCTGGCCAACAGGCGTATGTGGCTCTGACAGTGGATTCACTTTCGATTGATGTCTGCTGCGTGAGTGAAACACGAATTCAGGATTCGAGTAGAGTAATTCAACTAACTGCGTCAAACGTCTCGTCAACATATTTTCTTCGCACCTCAGGAGATGAAGCAGCTTACGCTGTGGGTCAACACGGTGCAGGAATAGTCTTGAGTGAGAAGGCTGAAGCAGCCCCTCTACACTGGATCCCAGTCAACAGTTGCTTGTGTGCCATGAGACTGCAGGGATCAGTGGGCGTGCGAAAGGATAGTCGTGTTAAGCGTAGTTTATTTGTTATCTCGGCATACGCTCCAACGGACTGCAGTACTGACATGGAAAAAGACGAGTTTTACTATGACCTCGTCACTCTTGTTCGGAAGAGCAAACGCTCTGAAATTGCAATGGTAGAAGGTGATTTTAATGCACGTGTTGGAAAACTTAGTGCATCGGAGTCCTGTTTAGGTGGGCGATGCGCCTTGCCTGCACAGCGAACAGACAACGGGGAAAGACTTCTCCATTCTTGTGCAGACAATCGTTTATTCCTATCTAGTACGAATTTCCGACACAGTTCGCGTCACGTTGTGACATGGCGCTCTAACTCGACAGGTACTTTGAGTCAGATTGACCATATCGCAGTTAGCTACCGTTGGCGCAGTTCTGTCCAGAACTGTAGATCATACTGGACCACGTGCGTCGAATCGGACCATGCATTAGTTTTAATGCGATTTCTACTGCAGCTGAATGGCCATCAACGTAGGTCACAAACCCGATTGGCCGTCGAACGTTTGTCTGATTCGGCTGTTCGCAATAGCTACGAGCAGAAACTATCCGACGAACTAAGAACTTTGACGAGCAGCAATGTAGATGATCAGTGGAATCAAATTAAGCAGGCTATGCATTTGGCAGCAGATTTCGCCTGCGGTCCTGGGTCTGGCGTTCATCAAAGACACTAGATCTCGCAAGGGTCGCTGGATCTAATGGAGCAAAAACGTCAGTTGCCTAACTGCAAGGAAGTGAATAAGATGCGTCGGCAGTTGCAGCGTCAGTTGAAGACGCGCCTTACGAATGATCGCGAAAACTGGTGGGTTAAGGTAGCCGAAGAGATGGAGGAAGCGGCCGCTTCAGATAACAATCAAAGACTGTTTAGGCTTCTACGCGACAGCGGTGTGAGGCGAACTTCGGTTAGTGAAGTCGTGTGCTATAAAAATGGAGAGCTCACCCATGGTAGACAGGAAAGCCTGGACCGTTGGGCAGAGCATTTCAAGGATCAGCTTAGCTGACCATACCCTAGCGTATCTAGTCCGACGTTTGGAGCTGTGAATCATTCGGAGGTGTCACTTGATCCTCCAACGGAATTGGAGGTGGAGTCGAATATTCGGCTTCTGAAGAGGGGACAAGCTGCCGGTTCCGACGACCTTCACCCAGTTCTTTTCAAATTGGGTGGGGAAGCTCTGATGAAATCACTTACCTCCTTGCTTCGTGATATTTGGATCGAGGAGCGTACCCCGCTATCGTGGGTGAGTCACAGATTATACCCATCTTCAAGAAGGGTACACGGAGTGACTGCAGGAATCATCTTGGGATTAGTTTAATTCCGATAGTTGCTAAGGTTTTGGCTTCGATATTGCTGCGCCGTTTGACACGTATTCGCGAGAGTAATATCTGCGATCAACAGGCCGGATTTCGGCCAGGTCGAGGTTGCATCGAGCAGATATTCACTCTCCGATAGATACTGGAAACGCGCCACACGCACCGCCATCCCATGATTGTAGTCTTTCTGGACTTGAAAGGTGCTTTCGACTCCGTGGATCGACCAGCACTACTCAGTGCTCTACACTGGAAGGGTATGCCAACGAAGTTCATGAGATGAGAAAATGTGCAGCGAACTTAGGTAAAGTAGGTGTCTCACGTCTTCGTGGTTGGGGTCTGAGAGACTCATCAACTAGCGGGCTGGATACACAGAAGGATATAGCAGTGAACCGTGAACAGTGGCGATCGTGTTGTCATTTTCTATTGAATCAGAATGATTGAAAACACGTGTGTTTGTACAGTTAGATTGTGTTCCGTATGTTGGTTGCAGCAGCATCTTATCTTTCCCCGCTTGTATATGTCCATCCCCTGTTCTCCTTTGATATTCACTCTTTTTATAGAAACGTGTGACTCTGGGGAAAAGGCAGCGGCCAGTGAGGCTTGCCTTGCTGTTTAACACTGAACGATGGTGATGACATCCCAGCCAGTTGTACACACCCTTTCTTCCATTTATTAATAATCATCTATGCACTCGCACTTCCATTTGAGTCCATTCTTCTATTTATGACCCTACTTTCCTCCTTACTGCACACCCCACCGGACAAACATGAACATCGATCCTGTCCGCTCTCTCGCCTGTGTACCTGTAAACTCCGATGTTGAACGGATTTCTTCCTGGGGCTTCAACACTCCTGTTGCATTTAATGTTTTCAAAACCTCTTTTCTTTCAACTCCACTGAAACGTCATCCCTCCCCCTCCCGGCATATGTTATTTGATTGGTCTATTTTGAGTTCCATAGATCCTGTTTCTCTTCTTGGCTCGCCCATTAGTTCTTCATTATACTGGGCTTCCATATCTGGGTTTGATTCTGGCGCTGCAAGTAGTCGGTCTTCTTTTCTGCCTCTGTGGAATACCCTTCCAATTTCTGCGCTCCCACCCACTTACAATCTTTCACTTTCCAAAAATAGGATCAATAATCTGAGTATTACGCGAATGTTCTCCACACTTTCTCCACTACAGTATGTCTTCTGACTGTGCGGTTAAACCGTATGCTGTAAAAAAGATCACTCAAAAGGAAACGCCTAGCTTCCGCCACGACGTCTTTGCTCCCAACCATAGTCGTCGCACTCGTATCTGTTTGTCTTTCGAGTACGCTAAGAGATGGCGCCGTGAACAATATCCTCTTGAAAGCTGTGATAGATATGGAAATTTCCGAAAGTTTTACCGCCGAATCACTTGTGTTGCGTCACTGCCCGTAGATTATGAAATTCTCCAACGCCACATCTATGGCTTCTATGAGTCTCAATAGTCACACAAAAGTCCACGGTCATGTAAAAACCAAACGCAAAAGCAATTCAAACGGCAATCCAGACTCTTTAAACCTGCATGTATAGAGAAACAACAAAAATACGGATTTTTGAACAAAGACAACTGAAGTCCCATTTATTAGTTCCAAGTCGACCGTCTCTTTGTGGTGTAAAAGTCTCAAGCATCGAGTTCCGGAAGCTTTTTAAGAATTTACTGACCAACTATGAACCTACTCTAACAAAATCGCCTATACAAACACCCGGTGGTGAAAAATTCAAACAAAAATCAAGAACTCCTGAGAGACCACCACCTTATTCGTTCAGCATTAAACAGCGGGACAGAATCCATAAACAAGATCTCATCCGGCATATTCATCGTTGTTCAGCGCTAAACAGCAACGTAAGCCCCACTTACCGCTGGAGCAGAGATTGACCTTCATGGGCGAGGAAAGATAAGACTGCTGCAGTAGCCAACACACGGAGCACCGCCTAACGGTATGAACGCACTTTTCAATCTTTCGGATTCAATAGAAAATGACAACACGATCGTCACTGTTCACGGTCCACTGTCATATGCTTCAGTATCTTCAACCAGTTTAGTTGACGAATCTTTCGGACCCCAACCAACAAGACATGAGACACCTACTTTGTCTAAGTCCGCTGTGCATTTTTTCATATCCCGCTTCCACTTCACCTGCCTACCTCCACATGGCCTCTACCACCCCCTGACAGGAACGCAACATGGGACACGGTGTGGTAGAGACGAGTATTCACCATAAAGCACTCCGATTGTTTGTTGATTGAGTTTTAATCCTCCTAAAGGTCCTTGAGACGGGCCCGCGATTGATTGGTGTACGTTGACTTGATGATTTATTTATGCGCAAGGAGTAAATTCTATTCAATTTTTTGCGGTTTCATGAAGGACAACGTTTGCGCACCTTACTTTGTTGCCTTTACGTCTATGTGGCTTTCACATAGTTAGTCCGTTTTCAGATAACCAACCAGCACTTCTTATAAAGGCATTCGAATCGCATGAAAAGGTGTGATAACGGTGTTAGGTTGTTGGTAGATAAAGAAACATATTGAACGTTCCTGTGTCACGATATCCGTGCACAGCCAGAGTTGTACAGATCCACTGGCAGCGTGTTAGATTTGGTACCCAACCAGTGCCTATCCTTGGCCTCACGGTAGGACAAGCCTGATTTTGCAATTTAGGGCCTTGCACACAAAAAAACTGAAATTTCACTATCTTCATTTTACTTCAAGGCGTCTGCATGAGTTTTTTCAAGATATTTGGCAGATTGGATCCGCTCAGTTAGTTGTGAGCGCGGTCGTCCTGATGCCCTGGTTAGTTGCTTGGCAATTTCCCGGCTGATCGATGATTCGACGCATGACTAATTCGGCTAGAACGCTCTAGAATAATTAACTGGACAAAGTACATAGGGCCATATAAAAGTACGCTGTTTTCCTGTGAGATCTGGATTTCTGGAAGACTACAACGGGCTAAGCAAACTTTTGACAAGGCCTTGGTGGCTGACCACCAGTAAGCTGGGTTTTCCTACAGTCGATCGATTAAGGCAGACCAATGTTTAGTACAACATTAGGACAGGATAAAACACCTAAAGCTGTATTATGCTGGCCGAGTAACCGAACATTTCAATGGAAATTCCGATTTATTTGTAGCGTTTCGTCAGCAAAGATTGGTTTTGGTCCCCGATAGTTATCGTTGCAAGTTCGAAGCCGCCCTCAATTTCTTTCTCATTCAGCGGCTTTCTGTGGTTACCAGATAGTTACTTGTTCCTTATCGAAATTGTTTTTCATTCATCCTTTCCCATTGGCCTTTGTTACAGCTCGATCGTTTCCTAGAAGTTCTCTTTCGGTGATTGCTCTAATCATGCGTTCAGTGCGTTTCGGTCTCGGATTTGTATTCGCGGTTACTCGCTCGTTTCAGCATACGCGACCATCTTATGCATCTTTCTCGTCCAATCCGTGGAAAAAGTTTGACATAGCCCCTGAGAAAGGCGATACCTCTGTGAATTTTCGAGATAGCGGATTAAAACCACCTCGCATTATTCCGGTCACCTCGCGAGCCACATCAGTTGCAAATGGTGGTGGCAGTGGTACGCCTTACGGGGAAAGTTATTTGCAACCAAAACCGAAGAATCTGCGTTACAATCCGCGGCTATATGAGGGTGGCTTACTACCAAGAGTAGATTTCACCGATGAACTTGTTTACATGCCAGATTATCGACCCAGAGACTACTGGGCCCCTCATAGAGCACACTTCGGACAAAACGATTATATTGGTACGTTCTAACCCTTCACTGTGTCATCCAGTACGTTGTCAGTTTTCCAATTGTCAGGAGTATTTTCGGAAGTTTTTAGCCGCCTCAATTAATGCTTCTCTTTTCTTTTCCTTAAATCAGCGTGCTAAGTGTATTGACAAATTTTTCCACCGAGTGTTCTTCGGATTGGTTTCTAGATCTTTTAATCGAAAATCACAGCCATTCAGTTTCAGTCTTTAGAACCATTAATCTTGCATAACCCTGCTCTCTTTCTGACTTTTTCACAGCACTAACTGCTCTAATAGAAAAAAGGATGTGAAATGGTGAAAGATCGAGTGTGAAGTAATAAGTTGAATAACCATCCAAGGGAGAAGGGATTTCGGATCCAAGTAGGTCAGTGACTGCGACTTTGAATCCTATCACCTACTGTTCCCAACCATCACCTGGGGGAATCTCGTGTACCCCAACCCGAAGGTCTAACTGCATCACTATGTTTTGCTACCGAAAGTCTTCGCATATCTCTGCTCTTGATGACCATATTTCTGGACCGTAAAAGAATACCGGCCTCACTGCGGCTGCATATACTTGACCTTTAATCGACAACCGAATGTCAGGCCGGTGCCTCAAATTAGCAAATGCCAATCGGGCCTTATGTATTCGCGAAGACACTTTATCTGATATACGACCACCAAGTGAGATACAACTACCCAAGTAACTAAGTCTATTAATCTCACGCAGTTATTTCCTTGCAAGAAAAGGGTTTGGCTTCGAGCCAGTCGAATCTTGCACCAACGTTTTGCGCTACGAAGGTGCAAAACGTATCCCAAACATCCTTACACTTACATCGTCCAGACGATCGAAAAAATTTCCAACTTACACGTGTCTTCGTTTAGTAGTGGAGCGTCGTCTGCATGTTCTAAGTTGGATAATTTCCTGTCAGCGCAAATATCAGTGGCACTATTCTCACATATGGATAAGGCGATTTCCATAGCTAACTGAATTGCAAAGTTTAGAAGGAAAAGTGAAAGGCAGCAATCCTGGCGAACATCACCTCTAGCGGGAGATCGCCATAAGAACAATGTAGAAATTGGGTGAAATGGATTTTTCTGGCATATTCTCTAGTGCGAAATAAAGAGGCAGAAATCGGGAGTTTACAGAATACATACCGATGTTTCAAGATCTATCGCAAAGTGGAAATTTGGTTAAACAACACCGACCGAGGGAGAAACCGGTTTAATTCTCACGCAAGTACTAGGTAGTCGTTGGTGGATAATGGCAGTGAGCAGTTTAGATGCAGTGCTCACTGGTGTAATTCCTCTGTGGTTTTCATCCGGGGCTCTATCACGTTTCTTGTAAATCGCTGCAATTACCGATTCACGCCAGTCCTCAGGAATGCGTTGCCTTCCCAGGTTGATCCTAGGCGTTTTGTTAACTTCGATAATAACATTTCGCTACCGTCCCTGAGTTAGAACGGGACTGCTCATCTGGTTCAGCTGCTTTTTGAGTTTTCAGGAAGCCTATCTCCCTGATTGCCTCCATTTTGGATGGAGGACTGGTATGCACCTGCATTGGTTCAGTTGCAGACACAAGTGGAGGGCTCAGGGAGACCGTGGGTCAACTACACTGTTTCCTAAAGTGTTCTGCCCAACGTTGCTGTGATTGAACCAGTGGGGTGTCGGATGCTTTGCCTACCTCGTTTACGCTTGGCTTCCATAGATCGGTGTTTCGAATCAGTCGGTGACGACTGCGACTATTGCCAGGGTGCTCAACCTTTTCCATTTCCTTGTCAACCGTTGCTCGCGGTCATCTTAACCTCCCGATCAGCTGACGCCTTAGGGATTTACACTCCTCATTGTATGTCGAATCCGACGGGGCAACTGAAGTCGCGGATATCCACCATTTCCACCACCATAATTGGCTGTGAACTTCACTGGAACGGGTTATTTTTCCAACCGTGTTTGAACCTTTTATGACTGTACACTACTTTTAAGATCAACAATCTTCGTTTCTGTTTATTATGCAAGTGTTACAAAAGAAATTCCCTTTCCTGGAGTGCGGTCACGTTAAGAAGATAGATTGCCGTTCTGCCGTTGTGCTCATCTTACTGGATTAATGAGCTGCTTCAGTGTTCCTCCCCTCTTATTCAGACCAGCCTCGTGAAGCCAACTGGAAAATGACTCATCCGCCGCTCTGAATACGTTTGATCCAATTAAGTGGCATTTCTTCTCATGGTTGGCGCACGAATATAGTGAACGAGGCTTCTAGGGCCCATTGCATGGGCGGAGGGAGTGCGAACCATGATCCTAAAATCTGAACTGCCATAAAGTCACATTGGCGTGGCAAAGAGCGGGGCGAAAATGTGTTGCGGTCTATGTCTGAACTGACCGGTGGATCTGAGATTCGATCCTCTAGTACTTTATAATCGGCACATTAGTGACTCTTAAGTTATTTAAAGGTTATCTCGGTAAACTTTAGATGATTTAAGTATTCCAGCGACATTCGACTTAATCTCCTTACCACTCATACACTTTGTTTGACCATCCATCAAGCGCATAAGCAAGTGGTTAAGGTTGGTTTTTATCTCAGTGATGTATCTGTTACATCAATGGAATGAATGCATTCGCATCACTTACTAACTCAGACGTCCGTACATCTGACTTCAGTCTTCGATTCTAATAATTTCACAAACGACAAGGACGCATATGCTATTGCAGCCAGACCTTTCCAAGCTTTCTTCTTTGTGAGATATCATTCTGTCATCGTTTTCGTCTCTTACTTGCGTACGTCATTCAGGTCGATGAGTAGTAACTACCTCTTTATTAAATTGTCAGGCTGTACTGCCGACCCATTAGCTGCTGTACCGCTGTTCTGCTTCTGGGATAGATCAAATACTGTGTATAGTCTGAGGCCGCATAACTTGTAGAATCCGGGGATTCCACATAAGACATTTAAAACAGTAGAGTCAATATTTTTCATCGAGAATCTGAAGGCGGGTATAACGATCGGGAAGCCAAAAACGATAGCGTAGTCGAGAAAAAAGGCTTTGCTTTGCGGGGTTCACTGTCATTGAAAGAAATGGTTGAATTAACAATATAGCTCACAGCATGAATTGTGTACAATGAACGTTTGCGCGTTAGTTATGTGGGAGAAGGGAATCGAGTATCAACTGAAGAGTGAAAAATGAGTCGGTAGTTATGAGATCTTTTTCTTGGAAATGAGTCTTTCTAACTGGCCTCCAATATTCAGTGATGGTCCCGGGTGCAAAGTAAACATTGAATTGATTGAATAATGGAGCCGGAAGGTGAGAAGCTTATGTTGAGTAATAAGAAGTTTAAATGCGGCCTGCAAGGCTCATTACTTCTAACTTTCTTCAAACTTCTCTTGACTGTCTTTTGAAACTAAGATGAACTCAAATAGAGGAGGAAGGGAGTGTTTGGCAGAGCCCATTCCAGAATTAACGATTGAGTTCTTTTTATTCAAAGTTAAGTTTCGGTTCTGAGCCCCAGGTTTGTTTTGAGACTCCGGACCCAGCAACAGCTTTTATCACCATCAAGATTGCCCACGTGCAATATATTCAGTTGTCTAACCTCAGTTTTGACAGCGGCCGTGAGATCTTTGTGTACCGCAGACCAGCCATGAGCGTCCTTTCTTTATCGGAACAGTCTTTTTGGGTGAGTGGACGAACATCTGCCAGGTCAGACAAAGATGAATAGATTTCAAAGTAAGCGGATCCATCATTAGGAGGGAAGATGGAAGTCAGCAGAACCTGGCAGATCCCTAAGCATGTCAAGATTCTCGTGGGGGCAAACGCACCTCGTCGCGATGTCGTTAGGGGCGTTGATTGGAATTGACGGGATATTTTCGCCATGATCTTTGGGATGAAGAAGTAGCGTACACTTACCAGACATTTCAGTGGGATTAAGGAAGATACACTGACGTTCAAGAAATTGCATGCGACTGGGGAAGCCATAAGATTATAAGAAAAAGCATTACATCTGTTAAGGTCATTGGCGATGAGGTAGAAGCAGAGGTCATTGTAACGGCTCATGTTGATTCCTTGTGATCATTCTCTGTGCAAATTATTATAAGGACAGCTGAATTATGCTTGCATCCATTGTGTTTTAAGCTGTTCCCATATGCTAAGACTGTCAAAGGAACAGGTGATTAACGGTGATCGATCGGTTAACGGTATGGTATTTCATCTTGAAAGTCGCGGGTTTGAATTCCCCCATTACTGGTCTACTTCTTCATTTAGCAACCTTCCGTTGGTAGCGGCCCCTACTTGAAAATGACTTTCATTGTTGTTTCATCAAGAAGGAAAGTAAAAGGATGATAGCAGTGCTGCAGTGTTTCGTAAATCACGTGGATTCGAATAGTCGAGATTTATTTTTCTCACTTTCCCCCACTGTTTTTATGCATAGATATTCTGGGTGATGGGAAACTACAACCGAAGGATTTCTACACCGGCCCTTCATGGATTCTAGGTGTTCACAATGAGTTCCAGCGAGTATGTGCCCGCCTAAACAACCCTGCTTTGGTGGCATGGATGGAAGAGTTTGAACCATCTCGTCTGCATCTTGAACAAAAGAGAAAAAGATATCTGTATAAAAAGGTAAACAAGCGGAAAAACATCAAATTCCTGAAGTACCGCGATTCGCCTTGATTTGATATACAAATTCTGACGTGACATTCACTGTACGGTAGAATAAATTTTTTTATTATTCAGATGCTGTTAACACGAAAAGATATTTTATAAATTGGCAGGTTGAGAGGCGTTTCTATCTTTGTCTTTCATCTCTATGTTGCTCCAGTCATCTTTCCTTCCTACGTCTGCTTTGTTGCACTTTTGATTTCCTGGGATTCAGATGCTCGTATTTTTCAGAAATCTCTAATTGGCCGTACATTTATTGTCAAATCAAGGAAATGACTATCGCCCGAATTCGTGTGGATCATTTTTCGCTGTGATTCGGAACCTTTCGCAAACTTATTCGGAGACTTGAGCCCATTGATCAATAGTTCAAAAATGACATCGTTTTGCCTGAGTGGTTTCACCGTGCATACCATACTATGCGAACAAAATTACGGGTGCTGGTCGACGGATCGGTTAGCGTCTTTGAATGCACTTAAACCTGGCTAATCACTCGGTAATCTGCAGATCAAATGGCAAACGGAGTTCGCTGACTCAAGATCACTACAAAACCTGATGCCATAGTAAAGTTGCCTAATTTTCTCCACGCTACATGCACGCATGAGAACGTCAAGCAAAAAAAATGAATTATAACAATCTACAGAGGGAGAAATTTTGGGTACATATTCGAGATGTTAAGAATAGGATGTAAAAAGGGGTGACTAAGCCACCGAATACGTCACATTTTCAATTCTCCCTTCAACTTCACACTTCGGCGATACCGTATCAATGTGTTTTCGTTCGCTTAGCGTGAAGTGCGGGACATTTCACAGATACTTAGCGGAGTGCGATTTTCCATCTTATTACGACATGCTACTCCTAATTGAAATGATTGTCACCACCGATATCCAGCTTTTTGCCAGATAAAGATTTTCCGCTTGATCGAATCATGATTACTGAGTGCGTCGTGGATTCCTCTCCCAGATTGTGGCAGTTTCCATATTTTAGCGCCCACTTTGGGCCTAGTGACCATTGTACAAACTTGTGGATTGATGTACGAATTCATGAAATTTCACAATCTATACAGTTTCGTAGATGCAATATTTCTCGGAAACCAGCCGATTTAGACTTTCAGTTCAGAAATCGACCCGTATGCTACTTCATGTGTCCTTGTGTTCCTGATGAAGAAATAGCCACCGGAATCAATACTTAGGCGTGAATAACTTTGTCTCACTTATTAAAAGGGGGCTGTAACCAAACAGTGGCATTATATCGAGAACGTGGTGAATTGTCGCCTAGCACACTTCTTTTGAAATATCGCAGTTACTCCAGTGACATTATGGCGCGGCCATTTTGACCTATCATGGCCTCTTGCCGTGTTTCACTGACCCGATGAGGTTTGCCAAGAGGGGGACATGCACCAAGCAATTGACCACCGGCTCCTGTGAGATAACTTTTCTTGATTACTCGAAAACTAGAAGCGTATGCTGCAATACAAATGACCATCTTAGACCGGGTGACCATGTTGCATAATGACCGACATCACACACACACACACACACACACACACACACACGCACCAATGGATATGATTGATATTGCGAAAAGTAGTTCGAAAATTGCACATGCAGGACAACGCTCAATTATCTTCCTCTTTAGAAACTTATGCCAATTTACCGGGAACTACAGTCGACCGTACCAACTTTAATATCCTCAAAAATCACTGTATCTGCTGTTTCACTTCCTCCTTCGACTAGTACCCCAAATTTGCTTCTTTAACGGTGCACTTTATCGTCTTTAATGCTCTTTTATAATGGTGACGTTTATTGTGCGAGTATTGTCCCCTACGGTAAGGCATTTTGTTCGTATGCTGGAGACACTAGCCACTGATGTTTTACTCGAGAGAATCTGGTCGAGTCTTCAACTGTCATTTGGCTGACGCTCCCATTCAATCTTCCTTTGAAGCCTCATCTAGTTCTTTCGAAATCCTTGCGATGTTTTTGTTTTCCCGGCATTTTGAGTAGATCTAAGTCGATATTTACTTGTGTGCCGTGGAACTTGGAGGTTTGTTCACAAAATGAATGCCGTTCGGATAGATGTAATTTATTGGTTTTGCCATCCGTACCTGTACGTAATATCCCAGGTGAAATTAAGTGTAATTTCTACCAAGAGCTGGGCGATCTCTTATTATGATTAAGTGTATATTGAAGTCTAGGACTCCCTCGCAGACTAGTTTGGAATTAGAGTATGAACACGTGGAGTTTACCGCGGTTTGTTCATACAACATACTCAAAAGTGTACCGCAGGAATACGAATGAGAATATAAAGAGCTAGCAGC
Source organism: Fasciolopsis buskii (assembly GCA_008360955.1). Classification (NCBI taxonomy): domain Eukaryota; kingdom Metazoa; phylum Platyhelminthes; class Trematoda; order Plagiorchiida; family Fasciolidae; genus Fasciolopsis; species Fasciolopsis buskii. The sequence goes on from LUCM01005771.1 coordinate 26,810, forward strand.
AATCAGTCATGAATGTCACCTTTATATGGACAACATCGTGATTTCGGCGAGAAGCACGAATGCAAGTGGTCGAATATTCTAACAAGACGTATTTAGCAACCGTTTTGGTCTTCCAGTCTTTTGGGAAACGACGTATGACTGTTAGCCCATGCTTTGATCATGGCATGTTTTTCACTAGTACGGAATTCAGATGTTCGAATTTCCGGTGCGCCACCCAATATCAGGGATGTACCCAGATCGACCACATCGCTATTAGCCACAAATTGTGGAGCTGCATACAAGTGAACCGGTCGTACCGGATCGCTTCCCTTTAATTCTGCTACTCGTTAGTCTAAATTAAGCTTTTCGGGTGCTTCGATGGACATTCGAAGCTCATGGTATGTTTAAGCTTCGGTAGGCTGTCTGATCCGATTTTACCTTCACTTTCTGAAATAGAGTACAAGAGGGACACATCTTTCATAGGCTCCAGCAGCACCCCGCTTACCCGTCAACAAGCTGCCACAGCTCCGCTAGGTGCTCATCGAGGCTGCGTTTGAAATCGCTCTCGTTATCCTGTTCCATCACATATGCAGAGAACGAGTGAGCTCGCTCTCCTGGACAGACGATGCACTAAGGGGAGACCCGTTGAGTTTTGCTTAGGTAGGTGAGACGGCGGTCGCGCGTCCGGTCACAGCTGCAGAGTGGGAACTCAGCATGAATTTCTGACCTCATGTCATCATGAAGAATATTGCACAGAGAGATCAAATCGCCGCGATGTCTCCGATAGAGCATCGGGAACAGATGGACGACTCGAAGTCGAACGTGATGGTCGGTCCGACGAATTCTCTCGACAAACCCTGTGGCATAGCGCTGGATCCTTTCGATATTGTCCATCTATGTTAACGTGCAAGGGAACACAACACAACCACCATACTCCACCCGTGTACGGACATGGATCTTACAGAGGATCCTGAAAACACTGGTTGACAGACGACTGAAAATCCACCTGATAGCCCTAGGCATGCTCCTTGCGGAGTCACGCGCCTTGTCTGTTTCCTAGTTAGTCTTCAGCCGTGTGGTGATGACAACGCCTCACGCTCAGTTGTTGCGAACCGCATAGGGTCGTCTGCGTAAACGAGGAAAGGGGACTTGAATAGGGACGGTAGGTCTTTGGTGTAAACCAAGAAGAGCAGAAGACCCAACACTGATCCTTGTAAGACTCCATTGGAGACGAATTGCGAATGGGGCTTCAGCTGCGAGACTCTCACAAAAAAGTCCCTCCAATAAGGAAATCCTCGACCCATTGAAGCATTATCCCAAGGGCCCGGAGTTTTTCAAACACCCGACCGTTAGGAACTCTGTCGAAGGGTTTGCTGAAATCAACAAGCACGACATCCGTGGGCGCCCATTGGTCTTGGCAGGACCCCAGCGTTCGCTAGCCAAAAGTGGGTTGGTGGTGCAAGACCTCTGTGTACGCGATTCATGTTGTTCAGGACACAGAAGCTAAGTTCGAAGCGGATGGTTTTGTAGATGCGCACCTCTGACCCTTTCTATCACTTTACACGTGACGCAAGCGGGCGATGGTTAACAGTCGCCACAGCAACCTCCCCTGAACAATGGACATACTACGGCTGACCGTTTCCTTGTGTGAAAAGTGCGGCGAGTGCCAGGATGATGAATTCAGCCATCTTCAGAACAGCAGGGTGGATGCCGTCAAGCAGTGGAGGCTGAGACGTTTTCAATGACGCGAGAACCTCAGTCATATGTCCTCGGTGGATAGCGTCGGGGTAGAATACACCAACCGCTGGATGAGCAGCGGACAGAGAAACGCTGAGAAGTAAACACTTGGGTCTTTTCAGCATGCGTCTTAGCTGGTCTTTCCATTTTTTTGGAACGCGGCAGCTGAAAGCTGTACCTGCTTCCTGGTTGCCTTTTCATAGTTATTTCGTCACTTCGATGTGTATAATTTCTAACGTTAAGATCCTCAAGTAAGTGTAAGCTTCAAGACGTCACGAGCCATCGAGGTCCGATATGTTTTCCTAAGCCCTGCTTAAAGATGGTAGAATGATACTTGTCGGTTGACTCCAACGTTTGTTGTCAAAAGGTCTGATACTGTGATCAGATCGGTGAGGGGAGTAATCTACTGTTGTCTCCATCTTTAATAATGGCATGCGAAGTACCTGGCCTAATCCTGAGAGTATTAACAAACTCGAAAGGAGCAAGCTGGCACTCTTGTCAGTCGTGGATGCGTCAGTCAAATCCTCTCCAATGGTTGCGAAAACACCAAAGATCATTGTTTTAGGCACATGTGCACCGCCTTCGAATCCATCGATGTCTTCATTGTGGTGCTGTTATATGACGGATGTTGTACTTCACATACACATGTCGATCCTCAGAGAGTTCTACCATCATACATCAAGTCGGGTTAGGGTCCTTAGCATGGATTCACTACCCTTTGCCGCCTACAGTAGAACGGCAAAATTGTCTTATTTCTACATTTCTTTTCACTTTTGCCGTAAATGATATTGTGCAGAACGGTTGTCTGTTCCTTTAGACGACCAAGCTGAACTCAAATATCAGCTTTTGAATAAGAATGTCTTTGATATCGTCTTGATTAACAGCAACACAGGACGTTGAACACGTGTTGGATCAAATGGAGATTGAGATATCCTCAAACGTCATATTTTTTGCTCTTTTGAAAATTCAGACCGGTTTCTCACGGCTAGGAAAAGCCTATAATTGTGAAGTGGAGTTAGCTAGAAATAGCTTAAGTTTTGAGGTCATGGCACGAATTGGGAACTTGCAACACCGAAATTCAATAATAACTATCGGGAACCATTTGGCTGTTGTAGGGCAAGAGGTATTAGTGCATTGTCAATCACTGAATGCATACAACCAGATGTTATTGGAATTCCACTGATTAACGAAAGGGCGCCATGTACATATTTTGAACCGTTTGTATATATCATGTGCTGAGTAAATATTTCCGATAATTATCAAACAGAAGTACCGTACAGTGTGAATTGGAAGCTAATTTTCTTTTCGATTTTCATGATCAATGTATTTGATTTACAGCACCTGCTACTAGGATAACTGATACTTCCGTGATTCGACTAATCCGTTGGACGATCGGATTGGGATTGAATTAACTTGACAGTGCAGTTTTCTCGACCACATATCCGTGTAACACCAGCTTTTACAACGCGATGATTCCAACACTTACACTCCGTCATTTTTGATGGGAACTACACCATTAAGCTTCCTTAGCAGATGACATGCTGTTTGTTGAAACCACCCATGGATGCGAAGACCGTTAGAGTTTGGGACAACATGGTATTTTTGCATGAAAGCGAAGATTTGGTTAACCTTAGGAACATCGGAATATCCACAGGCAGTCGCTAAATGTGTTTGAAAGTTCTCATTTGACCAACAACCAATTTTATGGTCTGGTAAAGAATGTCTAAATTTTATCACAAGCAGTATAGAATGATGCAGAAATGGGTAATTATTGCACAACTAGATGTCTTAAGTAACTCTTTCAATCGTCGCTGAAAAATATGCCCGAATTTTCGCATCATTTATTCATCTACGTTGCCAACAATGCCAATAAGTTCGTTCGTATTTTCTCACGTATGACATTCTTAAAACATTTGTGATTTGTGAAACTTGAAATCCAACATTGTTGATTACAGTGTTTTAGTGTCACAATGGCTGTTTTCAGTTGACAGCGTTTTCTCTAGTCTAGAATTGGTCCGATTCTGTCAATTATTTTTTGATTTGCCTGACATGGTTGAAGGGACAGCATTCCGGCTAGCCTTTGCCGCCCCATTAACCGCGTGGGCGGCAATAGCTGGTGGGTTCCGTGGAAATTTTCTACCCATTTCTGTATATGCGATTAACCACTCTTTTCTCCGGTGGACTCAGTTTTAATCAATTGTTTGTCGGTGATCGATAATCATTCGCTGTAAACCAGCGTTCTCGTGTACCATTGCAGAGATAAGCTCATCCGACAGCTGTTTTCAGCCAGTAAATTTCTTCGCTATTCACAATTGTCCATGATTTGTGTTAGAGGCGCATTGTCAGCCTTGAATGGTCAGGATCAAGCATATCTTAGTCAGACAGAATAAATCCTATTTTTAAGAGTCCGGAAAAAAGTATCTGACAATTTGTCTAATCGCGCTTCACCCAGTGTAGAAACTGCTCAGTTGATTTCTCATCGCGGCTGTCCGCGAATATTGTTCCAATCATTTTGACAAATGACGCATAAAGGCATCTTGGGAATGTGTTTCTTCCAAACTTTAGACGGCGTCGCATGAATCGAGATGGGAGACTTCATTCCATTCACAAGGTTGGGAGTACGCAAGCCAGTAATTTGCGTTTTGCAAGGGAAGAAGTCGTAAATTGTGTTTTGTTTCAGTTTCCCTCGAAAAGGGAATTTGGTCGTATCACTTATTTCATCATTCCACACGATGGGATAGTCGCATGATTACGTACCGTTTTATGTTTCGTCGACTGTTCCATCTACTCCAATGCCTGGGGGTACCTTTGCCTTTACTGTCGATGTTTTTTGTCGTTGAAATCATGACTGCGTCATAATCTAGATATTCCCGCTCGCACTTAATAAAATGTTCTTCGGAATTTCACATAATTATGTTGGATCATTAACTGTACTGGCAGGTTGGGAAACCCATTACCTTTTCTTGTTTTTTCCGACTATACCTATTACCAAATCAAGCAATGCACTTCGGAAAATGCATTTGAAAAACCAAATTGTTCTCTGAGCTAGAGTTTCGACAATTGGTCGAAAATTGAGAGATTAAATCAATACATTTACAATGTTGGAAGTAGTAGACGCTTGATGAGGAACTGCGTCATCTGCAGTGAGTAAAATTTCTCATTCCACACTATTCATTTGGTTGTTTAAATCGTTTCACCAATCATACCCCAGTGCAAAACTCATCTGGTCAGTCTGAAAACTGTATTATTAGCAAAATATACATTTCTTATCGGAATTCTCCGAAACGGCGTTTATTGGTATACTTTCCAGCCACAATTAGGGTCAGTTTTGCATCGTAGGAATTTTGAAATTTTCCTTCCATGTGCTCAAGGATGACATGCAACCGCGCACAGTACAAAAATACAACTCCATTTTGTCGGCGTTGAAATTATTGCGACCCAAACACTGCTGTTTGTGGTTTTGCTATTGATTTAAAAAGCTATCATTGTTACGTGGTCGATTGGGCTAAAGGCCTTTACTTCCTTCATTGAAATTCGATAATTGACGAAAAATTGAAACATTTGATAAATTGCGTCTCTGAGAGCGTCGCTTTCAGGAAAATTAGCTCCATGTGTTTGGTATCGAGTTTGCGACATCTGGAAGAATGGAATGCCTAGTACCATATCGCGCTATGCCAGCAAAGTGTTTCGCTTGGAAACACCATCAGCCAGAAGAATTTCACGGAAAACCGTAACGGCCAAGGTACATATTTCATCCCATAAGACTTGCAAATATTTTTCTCCCCTTTTCCTGGTGTAGGTCGCTTCTAATTATGTGACGTCTCAGGCTTAATCGGTCCACCAAATATTGTACACTACTGTTGGTTATGGTTAAGGTTTGGCGACGAGTTTTGGGCTTGATGAAACCCTGTTAGGCTTCTGGAGGTGTGCCCGATGAACCCATCGTGAGGTGACCTACCTACCATCCCTTTTCACAGTAGAAGTTTACCTCAGCCATCCTATTTTCTGGACGTTGATAACATGGGGTATGGGGCATAGACTTCGGAATTTCGTGTTTGGGTATAACGAAGCTTTTGTGCCAGATGTCTTTGGAAGGAGCAAACTTTTATGGTGACGACTTTTCGGCTTGTCGCTAACAGTAGGTTGAGGTTGGCCTGAATTTCGATCATCTCGAACAAGTAAACGCCAGAGATGCATACAGATTCAAGTTAACAGTGCAACAGTCCAGCCCACAGTCCACGTATAAACAGCTAGGTCCAATGCACACATGGGCATCGGGGCACTTAGTCAGTGCTTGACCGGTCAATAACGTATTCGAACAGTACTCGTGTTCTACTAAATGACTGCTAGAAAATTTGTATAGTCTGTATCCTTCAGACTTTCTATTCCAATTTTCGCTGCCCATCTATGGGATCCATCCCGTTTGATGAAACCTTTCAGTATTCCAATTTAATATCAGCATTAGCCATCTCAATCGATGATTTGCTCATAGCAATCGAACACCGGAAACTGTGACGTCATGACCTGTTTCATTTCAGCTGTAAGCTACTATCTTTTATTTCAGTAACTAAATGAATAAAGCGAAATACCTTTGCCAGTACTGTTATTAATCGACGCGTAAACGTGGTGGAGGGGGGCATGTCTCATATTTGCGAAGACCCAACACATTCGAGAGTGAGGACCACCATGAACCTAAGACTTAGAGTGAAGTAGAACCAAATATGGTCCCGGTGCGTCGGGTGTGCTAATGTATTGGACGAAAGCGAATCGCCGGCAATCGAAGTGTGACTTCCGCTGTATGGTATTTCTGGTAATTTGGAAATTAAATTTCGTTTCTGACAAAGATGATGTTCATTTCAGTCTACATTTTTTTCCAATAACCTCGAGAAATTCGACTAATCCGGTGTCATTTAATTGAATCTAAATCTCACGGAATGAGGTGGGTAGATCTTTGTGAGTGTGACGGACACAAGCTACGGCTTCAACAAGACTGCATACAGATTTTCTTTCATAGGACCGCACTTAAACATCGGTTGTCATGTCAGATGGATGTTGTGATAGCTTGGACTTATTTCTTCCCAATGGAGATTCCGGAGGAGTCGAGTGCGTTTGACAATCCTGAAGAAATCAATTCGATTGATATGAAGATCAAGTCATGCGAAATAGCTCATGAAGTCTTATCGACGAATAACTACTGCTAATTCCACCGATCTAAATGTAACTCACTCTTACGAATATGAGCATTAGCTTCCTTTTTACTCCAGTTTCTGGTATTTACCCGCACGTTATCTATGGGCGAATTCAAAGTGAAAAGAGTTACTATAATCACCTTGCGCCGGACAAAATTTACACACCAAAATGTAGAGGCTGTCATATGAATGACGTCCAGCTATCGTGAGAAGTTCATGTCACTGCTTTAACACTGTATGGTACCACAAAAACGTGTCGTAATAAGCGCAACCTCCACGCCCCCGCAAAGGATCGTTCTGTAATTTGCTAATCTTATCTAAACGTTTTTTTTGTTATTTTGGAAAACTGGACGATGTAATGGAGACAATGGAAATACTGTCCATTTCCCAAACGAACACGTTGTTCGATCAAACCAAACAGGCTAATAAGCAACGGAAAACCACGCTCATGTGAGTAAGTTACATGTAGGCTAGCAGTTGATCAAGAGAAATCGAAAATCAAACGTCTGTTGATAAGGTCTCGTGGGCCATTTCGTATGACCTAATCTGCACATCACTTGAATTTATCTCTTTGATCGTCAAGCACACTCAATCTCTTCGGTATCTCCGATTAAAAAAATAAGTATAGACCGTTATGATGCCCAATAGCGTCGGTTACCTGCCATACCTGACAACTTATTTTACTCCCACATGTGACTAAACCTCGGTTTGCGATCTTGGTAGGATTTTAGTTATTGTCCGTCGCACTCACAATGGTCTTTTCAACTCATTCATGGAGATTCTGGTTAGTCGAATTACCCGGAGCCATTCAAACCAACATCTATACTGAGGTGAACACCCCGTTTGGCAGCTACGGATGGTTCCGAAACTGCAGTACAGCCCTGTTAAACTGCAGCACCAGGCCTTGAAACTGACATTTGCCTCGTCAACCACAGAAAATGTTTCAGTTTCAGTTGTTGAACACATCCATTTCACCATGTGTCTCGGAAGTCTCATGCCTAGTTTGAACGTGACCGAGGTTACAGACAACAAATTTCAATTGTATAAGTAGGTTGACAACTGAGTTGCCCAATCCTCGTGAATCTTTTATTTCGGAGCTGGGTTGTGATCCGGTGGAGAAATTATGAATAATTCCACATCATGTATATATATATATATATCCGACAGTATAAACGCATTTTTCCATCACGTTATCTTCGGTTTTGGTGTTTCATCAGCGGGTTCGGAGCGTCTCAATGAAACCATAATCCTCCGTTTGTAGGCCGTGCTGTCACAACAGTAACTTTTGTAGTTCACTGCTACACTGCAACGAGTCAATAGCAGCGGGCGTTGTACTAATAATATAATTGTCGGTGTCCATCACATTCTGCATAGACTTGCTTCATATTTACCGACTACAACGGTCGTGATGTCTGAAGTCCTTCTGTATACTTTTCTAAGCTCAATCCCATCAATGTGAGATCGCCACAAATCTGATTTCTTGGTGACAACCGAAACTCATTTGCTTTAGTTTAACTAAAAATTCTTACTTTTAACAAAATGATGTGCAATAAATGAAATAATTTGGACTCAGTTGTATGAGAAGTTCTTCGTAATATTGTTGAAATCCAAATATGATTAGTTTTTTTAGGAAAGCCAACCTTACTCGCTTAGTTGGCCTGTGATCTTTGGACGTAAAGCAAGGTGACCAGAACTGAAGTCGACCGATCTCTGTAACGAACTCTAAATCTTGTTGCAAAGCTCTGAATCTTGACGTCACGAATTGTGGTCTCCCGTAAAACCATTACCCTATTGTTGTTAAGTAGATAAGAAGAGTAGCATAAAGCTCACTTTCTTTAGGCCATTTTACCAGTATGATTTCGTCGTTATTTGGCGCTCGAAGGCAAAGAGAGACGTCAATTTATGGGAAATACTTAGGATTTCAACATTTACTGTTTGTCGGAATAATGCAGATGACTATGGAAATGAACCAGATAAAAGTTTACATTTAGACTTTCTTCTTGAAATGACTACAGCTTGTGTACCTTCATGACCCAACGAGCTACGCAGGATGGCTTTTCTGAAGCCGAGGATCCAATCATGCCTGGAAGGCCACTGGGTAGAGGCTTGACAAAGTAGTCTAGTCCTGCCGCTCAGAGTTGATTTGAGCTGATAACTCAGTGAGAAAAATAAATGGAAGGATAACTGATCCAAGTCGATGGGCTTCCATTCAGCCAGTCCGCGCTGCCATGCGGTCAGGCTCTTGCTAGAACCAAAGGTTTTGGCTGAAAACCCTAGTCATTCTTCCAGTTACCGGCTGGGGTTTTTAGCAGTACCCGTCCACCATCTCCACTGAGTTACACGTCCACAAACAATCCAATACTCCATCGATCATCGCGCAAGCCAAGCGGGATTGTATCCCCTATTGTACCGAGCGAGGTGGGTAGTGATAAGTGTGCTACTCCTCAAAGTTCCATCTCTTAATCAACCTGTATATCCTGTTCAGAATTACCCATCTTTTCCTTCCCTGCTCTTCATAATGGCCCTACTGATAAAATACTTGGTACTTGCAACAGTTAATTGTCGAATAGTGTCACAGCTCACTTTTCCTCAAACCTCGGTGCCTTCGACACGCATACTCACACAGGCCAGTCAACAAGCGTGTTTAGCGCCCAAAATGTCTGATGTCTTCTGCATTAGTAGAACGAATTCAGGATTCCAGTAGAGCGGGTCAACTAGCTGCGCCCAATTTCTCATGCAGATATTGCTTGCACACCTGAAGAGACGAAGTAGCTCAAGCTGTGGATCAACTTGGTATAGGAATGGTTCTGAGTGAATGGAACTGCCGTTTCAGGGTATATCCCAGTTAACAGTCATTCATTCGCCGTAAGACTCCGCGTGCCATTTAGCGTTCAAAAGATAGTTGTGTTAAGTGGGGCTTATTTGCCATTCCGATATGTATTCTCCAACAACGATAGCACTGATACACAGAGGGAGGATGTTTATGGCACACTGGGCACTGTCCTTCGTATAGGCAAAGGTTGTGATATTGTAATGGTAGCAGGTGATTTTAATTCACAAAGCGGAAGCTCATTTAGGTGGGCGGTGCGCCTTACCCGTTCATAGTACGGATAACTGAAATAGACTGCTGGCAATCGTTTATTTCCGCTTAGTATGAATTCCCGACACGGTTTGCGTTACACGACGACATAGCTTGCTAACTCGACAGGTAGTCTGAGTCCGATCGAGCACATCGTAAGCTCCCCATAGCGCGTTTCTGTCCCGAACTGTATATCGCACTGGTCTATATACGTCGAATCGGACCATGTGCTGTATTCGAGCAATTTTGCTGCACCTGAATGGCCGCAGACGCAAGTCCGTTTAGCCGCAGAATGTCTCTCTGATTCGGCGGACTGGAAATCTACGGAGGATACCAGTTGGATCACCGGTGATTGATTTTCGAAGGACAAGTGGCAAGCTGCCCACTGTGATTTCAACCAAACATTGTTGGAAAACTGTATTCCAGAGGAATATCACCTGTACTCGTTAGTGTGATACTGACTAGAGCGTGTGGTAGCCTACAAAGCGTGATTGCATTCAGTAAGAACTGGCATCATTCCACTTTGTTATTTCACCAACTCCCTGACAGAAAGCAGAAAATGGGCAGAGAGATGCGTTTGTTACATTGTTAGACCGTTCGATATTTAGGCCTTAAACAGAATAAATCCGTTCTTGTCTACTTGGCAATTTGACTGTGACACGTCGGAGATGGTTAGTATGAATGGTTAGTTTTCCTTTATTTACCAACAAAAGATGTCTAGGCACACGTATTCAAATTGCTATGATTCATTTGTGTCGACTAGTTCCTCTGTTTTAAGGATTGTTCGACCTTGTATGCCCATCTGATTCGAATACTGAATTGTTGCTTGATTATCGGCAACCTTAGCCTGTTCCTCGACACCGGAAACTCATAGGCTGCCACTGTTGACGAGGAAACGGAAGTCATTTTGAAGACGACACTTCTTTTCCGTACGCAGAAATTCGTTCAATCGGATATCCTAACTTTGGCTCAAATCCAGTTGAGTTGACGACGTCATTCTTATGAAGCCAAGGTGAATTGGATTCAATTGCGTCTACGCGCTGATGATGTCACTTTTACTGCTGAGGAAACGTCTACGATTTACAAGCTAGTCTCAGTGATTGCGGATTTAAGACAGTTTGGAATGTATTTTGGATTTACGGTGATATATAAATGAAGCCTAACAGGAGAACTGAAAAGACCAACGATTCCATGGATCTATTCACATTGCGTATGCTGTCTGCAAACTCTTCACGTGGCGTGAGGAACTTACGCAGTTCATGGCCGTATTGTCATAATGCTTTCAAATATCAGCTGCCAGATATGATTAATGTCATTTTGTTCCGTTCTAATTCGGTGATAACATGGTACGTTTCGTGGATTTGGGCATATATATGTGCGCATGAAATTGTTCATTTGCTACCTAATATCTACTTTTAGTGAACTGGAAAGGCGGCTTTTGAAAATGACATGTCTGCTTTTCATTATTATGCTTTTTTGTAGACTTATTGACTTATGAAATGCTAATACTCAAATTAAAATTTTCCACAAATCCGTGATTCCACGTATTCAGATTCTGGTCATTTTTTCGATAAGCTGTTTCGCGCTTCGTTCAAGCTTAGACTAAAATACCATTAGAAAAAACCCAATAGCAGTTCTTCACGGACAGTATGTAATAAGAACTGCATAAGTGTTTTTTTTTCAAACTTGTTCTGGATGCGTAATCCGATTTCTGGTAGTGAGTTTTCTTGGGGTTGTTCGCGGTTAGTTTTCGAGTCAGTAGGTGTTTGTCAAATCGAAAGTATTGGAAGGAAAACCATAGGCTGTCCAATTCATTTGATAACTAACCGTTAATGCAAAATGGACGCGATCTTACTTTCATTGTAAATCAGAACCCATAACTTCGTGATTCTCGTAAGTTTTAGTATTGATAGGCTTTAATGGCATGCTGATGCGACCAAATTTTACAAATGGTAATTGAATTAATCTTGTTCATCGAGCTTTTCCTCTGTTTTTCTCCTGCTCAGATGTCGGCAAACGTCTTGCTAGTGATAAGCAGCCGGAATGAGTTCCCAGGTCTTGTGCTTTAAGACAGAATTTTAGTGAATTGTAACTAGCTCAAAGGTGATCGCATGTGACCAGTTTATTTCAGCGTCTGTCTAGTGTCACTCTTTTGTCTGATATCATTACTGGTTAATTTGTTTATCCCATACAATATGGTCAGTTAGAAGCACTATGAATGATCAAATAAGGCTGTATTTCCTCTTCTTTTGAATCGCATGTTAGACTAATCCCGACGGCAAGCATAAGAAAAAGTAAGTTTTTCGTTAATGCATTCTTCAGACAACAATCGGAGTTCGAGTTCGTAGACCGTGACCGAGATAGGCCAGTTGTAAGAGAGAATCCTCCTGGTGGGAGAAACTGAACCGATTCGGTCCGCGCCGGCCTTTGGCCATGAGTGATCCTGGTGAATTTTCCATCTTATAGCACTCAACTCTTCTTGGCACTGCGGATTACTGCGACTACTGTTATAATAAATAAAATAGAGTGAAAAATTTCGCGCCCTTGTGAAAAAGCGAAAGTAACAAGCGCAAGTCCCTCAATTTTCATCCCTATTTGCAGCAACCAATCGTGATCACTAGTACATTGTCAATTTTTGGCTGAGTAGAGAGGACTGCGTATGGCTTCTTTCGGTGTACAAATAGCCCAGCTATTTGAAGGCATGGAAATTCCGTCAAAAGCTGGTATTGTTCAGATTTTAATTGATCTTTATACCTGCCGTGGTGTTTGGTAGAAGAATGAGAAAACTGACTGAAGTTTGACTGAATATCCTAACGAGTGTGAAACAGTTAAATTTCAAAACAATGCCTATTCCAGATGCCTCATTTTATGTGAATAACTGCCAAGTTGTTGATTCTAGGTAATTAACTCTGAAAAGTTGCCTCAGTTAGTTAATTAAAATGGAAAAGGCAATCGAAAAAATCATGCGGCGTCCTCAGGTGGTCACGGCACAATCGAAAGTGAATATTCAACACTCCTAAATGTTCTATTTTCATGTGCGGCATCAGTCAGTAGCGCGTGATTGACAGGGCACAAGAATGTCTTGGAAATTCCCAAGATTGCTGGTCCATTTTGACTTAACGTGATGTGTTTGTGTAACGCTTCCATTCTCCTTTCTCATGCATGTGTAGAACAGTACTCTTGGCCCCATGTAATGTGCTTGTGTGTTGATGCGTCGTCCTAATCAAAGAAGGTACCAAAAGCCGAACCAGTGGACCATTCTGTAAATAGTTGGAGAAGCTGCAGAAATGATAGTCCGGATGTTCCAGTAATGAGGTAGTATTTACTTTACGAATATAGTAGATGGTGCTTTGTTTATTGGTAACAGTTTAGATTTAAATACACCTGAATATCCGTTTTTATTGAAAACTAGTGTCAGAAAACGTCAGTATTTCAATAGAACTCGAAGAAGTTATTGCAAAGTTAACTTTCCTAAAATATGTCGCGACTTTTAACTCACGCGATATTCAGTCGTAGATGACTTCTCTACCACACTCAACCTTTTTTAACAGGGTTGCATTTTGCCCACCCCAACGGAAACCACGCACAATCGATGGTCTTTTGCTTCCCATCGACATCTGCAATCGACCAACTTTTTCCGATCGATCGGTGAGATACTGCCCTGACCCAGTTGAGTGGGCACTGTTCTTGGTTTGTTGATGTCGTGGCCAAACCGAGTTGTTTCATTGTTCTCCTGATGATGGACCACGATCGATAAGCCTGCGCGGTTGCATTCTCGCTGGGTGTTTCGTCAACGTAGACAGAATGAGACCGCGATTTCCCATTAGCTACTAACAGCCAATTGATGCCGAGTTCTGAATAGACGGCACGACTGTGATGAAACCGACCAAATGAAGCACATGGGTAGTGCACCAATCAGTCAACGCAGCTGTCTGGTTTTCCTAGCAATGTGGGTTGAAAGCTAGCTAACAAAGTGGACCGTTCGGACGAGGACTGCGAAAACCGGTGGAATGTGTGACAGCCACAGAGGCTCAGGTATGCGTTCGTCAGCTCTACGAGCACGATAGCTGTACCAGTTGTTGCATTGGCTTGAGGGTTTTCGACAGCTATCGGTAAAGAAAGGTTGATGCAACTGACAATTGATGTTCGGAGATAGAAACGATACTGGTTGCAATGGCAACTGTTGTGAACATTTTTTGCACTTTCCGAAACGAATCCTCTGTAATGGGAGTCGCGCTACGTCCCTAAGCTTCTCATCAAGGCAATCTTGGATGTGCGGTCGTGATTTGTTTCAGTTAGCTGTCACTAGCTTAGCGAGGGAATAACAGTGCAACCGAAAACTAACATTATTTGGTCCTCTTAAGACGCTTTTAACTTGTTAAATACGATACGCGAAGTTAAGCAGATGCGTGGAACGCACTCGGCCAAGATTTATGCTTTATGTCTGTATGAGACAGGACAATGGGAATGGTAGACAAAAATATCACGTGAAATCAAAGTGGGCGCAGTGGCCTTGGGAGTCTCCGAGTGATGCGTTCGAGCATGATGAGATAGCTACATGTGCTTCAGTAATTTCGGTGGTGATCACGCGCTGCTGACCGATGATGCACATGGCCGTAACACATATAGAAGTGTTGAAAAACTAGTGTACTCCAAAAAGATGAGAGTTGAAATCCAACCAGACACTAGCGACTGTTTGGAAGGGTTCAAGCAATACTAAAGTTTGCTTGCAGATCATATCCCCCAAAAAAGTGAACCACGATTGATCGTGGTTAGTGTCACGACCGGTTTCGCGGTTATTGCTGCTCGCTTCGACGCACACTCCTGATGCTATCTATTAGATTCTGGTTATATATATATATGTATATATATATATACTAGATAGAAACATCATTAAAATAGTAACTCTGGGTCAGTGATCGTCATGGGATGGAATCTCATTATGCTCCGGAGCAATAACTGTTACTCTTTTTTCTTCACTGTCGGAATGGTGACAGCAAACATTTAAGTAAATGACGCGAAATAGTATAGCTATCAGCTTTGAAATGTACACTGCGGAACACCCTTCAGTATGTTTTAGTCTGCAACTACGCCTTTGGTGTCCTTGCAAAGGTCTCATTTTTCGCTTTTGAATACCATCCGCATCGCTTTTGTAGGACAGGATTCTTTCTGGAATTGGGAAAGATGAGGTTCATACTGTGACCTCGCCTTCTCGTTTGGGCAAATTTCCCCGTTCTAGTTTCACAACACCCTCCTAAGGAATGCATGTAAATTTTATTTGCCTTGTGGTTTACGTACCTGCACTGCGTACTCTCCCTCAGTATCGGTTCATACCCATTGTGCATCCTTTCGATCTTCATCTGGTGTTCCAATTAAGTTCCTGCTGTAATGTGCGTACTCGTCTGTGAAATTTTTTTCTTGCTGTCCGTCAGTCTGTGAAAGGGTGGCAAAGTCGCTGCTCTATTTTGGTTCGGTATGATGAAAATTTCCGTTTAGTTCTGACCTAGTCTTTACCAGGGTTCGAGGCAAACTTCGGGGGCGGGGGGATTCTACTGTGGCGGAATGTGGCTTACCATTGATCAGCACATTAGTTCCAGATTTCGATCCTCGACTTATGACAGTTTACTGCAGAATACAATAAGTCTTAGCATTTCATTCGGTCGACATCGTACCGAAATTCAAGATTCGGTTGAATTCTTCCCAGCTGTTTCGGTTCAGAAGTTTCGGGTTTCTGAATTCTGCTTTATTAGCGCCATTCCAAGTTGTAATGTCTTGCTCTTTATTGTTAATTCCGTGGACTCTCTTGTTCACCGGAGTAGCTTAGTACGGCCCGGTGAGCGAGTAAAGATCACTTCCGTCTTCAACTTCCCGTTGACATTTTTTCCAGATATTGTCCCGTGTGCACGGAGCACGTATGAGTATGTGCAAGTGTATATTCACACTGATGCGTAAAATTTATTTGAGCCACAACCAATAGCATTTTGACACACCAACATCAGTGAAATATACTGTGCACGTGATGACGTACGAATGGGATGTTCGTTTTCGTCCAATCCGACATATTTTAAAATTACACATCTCAGGTTCTAATCCTCATTGCGGACAAAATTATTTAGTAAGTCAGTAGGTTTAGGATGAAAGTTGGACACTGATAGCCCACCACGACTGGTAGTCCAAATCAGATTAATAAAACTACCGGGTAGACCTGCCTAGTCTTTGGACTTGAAGGGAACCGACTGAGCACTAAAAACCCGTTTTTGGGCATTTGAGAACGTAGATTCTGTTAAGGTAACGAATAACAAATCACTATTTACCATACAAGTCAGCAAAATTCCGGCAAAATCACACTGATTGCGTCGATCTACTGATCTCATGTAAACAGTTCTTTGGGTGGGTAGGGGGGAATCGTTCGCTATCTGTCGAATTATTTGATCAAAAAGTGACGATAGTAGCAAAGTGCCCCGTTTGGTTGTTCTCGTTAGGATTAAAGGGAACAGTGAAAAATTCGCGGTGACCGTGGTATAGATATTTTTAATTTTAGCTTAGATGTCTTTAAACGAATAAGTAAAGATCAATATTAACGGCAGCATGAAGCTGGGTCATGAGAAAAATGTCAAGCTTATGAAAGTTTTAATATAAGTCTTTGGAACTTTGTCAGTGGTCGGGACACTTTGGGAGCCTGTTTGCACTCGCTAATCCCTGGTCGAGGACGATTCGATGTCATTTATTAGGTAGATAGCTTCGAAATCTTTGATGGCTCCTCACAACGTCGACTTGCTTCGCTGAATGACTCTCTTGGTCACGGTGAATCTCAAGAACGGCATTCACAATGCAGTTAGTAGAATCTGTCAGAACGGGGACGTTCACCGTTTATAAATCAGCGATGGCAGAAATGAGCAGCACCACTACTATTTTTGGTTTCACAAAAAATTACTCAAGACCGTCCTTTTCAAACCCCAAGGGGCTGGGTCGGAGCCGTGTTGCTATATCTGTAGTGTTTCGTGGAGGTGCACTGCTGTCTGATTCGTACTTCATCGACGTGTTATCTGGCTGTTAACAAAATTCCGAATTTTATGCGTATTCCAGGTGGCAGAATATACGTGAGAGATAAGCTAACTGAATGACCGAGGAAATTGTCTCGCATTTCAAGCCGAGCGAACTGCAATAAAAGTTTATCACAAAACTAATGATTGGGCAAGACTATACTGGACTAAGATGTGTTGTGTTGCACTATGGGGAAATTTAATAGTCCGACCGATACACTACAGACGGTCAAGTTCATTCTTTTTCCCTCACACCACTGCACGAATACACAACGATATTCACGTTCAGCATTGGGCCCATACACCATGTACAGGTCACGCACACACCCCAGTTGGTGTCCCAACTCCCAAGGGTGCGTACGTGATCGTGAGGCGAACAAACAGGGGCATCGCATCGGGCTATCATCTCAGTATCGGGAGAAAATCATTTTGTGCGGCTTAACATCCGACGGATTTCTACTTCACATTGTCATTATTCGTAACAGTTTGTGTGCCTGTTTCCATGTTAGTGTAGCTGCATGCGTGTTTGTGTGAACTGACCGATTTGTGTGCTTGTATGCTGGCCTGGAAATGCTGACCGATCTAACAACAGACTGACGAACAGTGGAGCAGAAACGTAACTACCAACCGAACAAATCCATAACCAGTGGTCAATTGCCTCGGGGTTATATGTACTGCCTCATAGAATTACCACTGTTTCGAATTTTTGGGCACTGATGTTTTCTATTTTCCATCCACACTAATTCCTCTCGTGAATTTGTGACGTAACGAAATGTTGCGCTTTGGTACTCCATCTGGTGGACCATGAGTCTGACTTGCAGTTTTCGGGACTTTGCCAATCAGGTCAAATATCACTTGGTCGGCGCAAAGCGGCGAGCTTCGAGCACTCACGACTGCCACACGAATAGTACCCCAACAGAAGAACGCAATTCACACGCCATGCACCACCACATGAAAGTCAGCCATAGAGACGATATGCGCACACGACAAGGATCGGACACTGTGAATAAGCCACCGTCCACCGTCATGCAATGTGACTGTCGAACTCAAAAACCGGTATTCTCAAGCTCATTGACCAGTATCACTGTGGATATGGGTAGTAATCATAGTAATAATAATACTAATATTGCCATTAATTCATCCGATCACACCACACACCCAGATCGTCGTAATCGTGAGGTGAATCAAAGCCCACATAGGAAACCATGCCACATGTCGCATCGCCGATCTCGTGACACCTGTCGTACGAATCATTTAGTCAGTTCAACTGTGGAAGTGGTTTCCCCACAGCTTGCCCGATCCGAGTCCTCCAGGGCAGATTCGAGGATGCACCATGGATCACATATGGATCCGCAAATGATGACCAGTTCCACCACACCAACCAAGAACATTTGTCGGAACAATGAAAATCCTTGTAGTCCAACTGAACACACATGCAAGTGAGTGGTAATCTTTTCGTCCTAGGTCAATAAAAGGTCTAGCAATATACATTTGGAGGATTCAGGGTTTACAAGATTTGATTATTGTTTCTTGTCTCATTATCGTCTCTGCTTCTACGGACTATTATGTCAACATGGGTCTACAATCTGATTAAGTTCTGAGTAGGGCTTGTTGCGGACGCACTAGATCAGTTTGTAATAAGTTAAAACACTTGTGGTTGAAGCGAAGTCAGCTTCGCATTGTTAGGGATGCCAGTTTGTCCTGTAACATAATCATCTTCACAGAAAAGTTCATTGCTAAAGTCATCTTCGTGGCATCGCAGTTTCCGCTCCCCGTTGTGATAACAACCATTAATCATTTCTTCTGTCGGCTTGAAACTTGTTAACACGCAATAGTTAAACATTTGTCTATGTTGTGGCATTTCATTATAAACCAACATCAGGAACACAAATGAAAGAGGACAGGATTCGAAAATGTGGGCCTTATCTGGGTTGAGGTGTCCACTATCCACTACCATATTTCACGGACTAGTGATTTTATGACCTTATTGACCAGAATAATGTTTTCCAAAAATGGCAGGAAACTGTTTGATTCTGGATCAGTGTCACGTGTAAGGCATACCGGAAAGAAAACCACAGAAATTCAACAGTGGATTTCGTTATTCTTACCGTACATTTCGCTTGTTGCTTACCATGTTTTTCCTTGAGCTGATCGCCCCGGTAATGTGCTCAACTTTTCTACGCGATCTGGATGCTTAAAAGCCAACCATATTTACCGTATTTACTATGTGTAGGTATCTTCCGTGGATAGACTTCATTAAATCAAAAGACCAGATCTTGCTTCGTATTATCCCATGAATGCACTCGGAGAATCTATTGACCTGCTATGAATTGTTACAGCATTACTTTGTACAGATTAGACCGCGCCTGTTTTCTCGCGCAAGTATACTCCGATTAACAACGATTGTCTTTGCCCAAAAATCATATTTCAAAAAATAAGGCTGAAGTCTCAGTACAAATAATGAGCGTTTTTTTTGTTAGCTAATTGTACCTAATCTGGGTTAAGTTCGTATAGATTGAGTGACATTGTGACACAAATACATTTACATTTGTACAGCTTCATTTATGCACCTGCATGTGCTTATGTATATGTTGTGTATGCTGATCACAACGCAGACGTTACTGAGATATTCTAGCTCGACAACCGAGTGAGCTGTTCATCTAGGTTACGGATACTGGAACGGCGTGATCGTTACGACAAAATTGGCTCTTTGCGCCATTACTGACGGACAGACCCGGACTTGGGTGGTACCGACAGAATGTTGTGTGCCCGAACGTCTGCGTCGCTCTGTTAATAGTCCCGACGAGCCTCCGATTTTCCTGCAAGCCAGACAGGTCGGTTTCGGATGCTGTCACCTCCTAAGTTCATCATATCATTAAACCGTTTCATTAAATTTTCAGGGGTACTATTTGAAAATAAATATTTTGCCACTTTTTATAACTGTATGACACCTACTACCACTCTGACGATGTAACTGAGCGTGGCTGCACATTTTAAGAAATCAGTACACTGTTCAAGACAGGAAGAAATCCTAAGCAAAAATGACGATGATCCACAAATACTTTAAATCACTTCTTTAGCTCGAATATTAATGTCTCGCACCATACATTGTATATATATAAGTGTTGCCGAAACTCAAGAGTCTTATGAAGGCTTTCCGCTTCAATGGGCAACAGCATAAAGAAATATATACTTGAATTGGTGTTCGTTTTATTCAGCAGGAACTGGAAAGTCTTTTCGATAGTGAGCCGTTAGCTTTCGACTTATCTGGCGAGAAAAGAAAGTAGAAATTTGGTCGACACCCCTTTTTGGCCACTGCCTGTATATCTGAACCATGGCGCCTTCCGAACGCGCCAAGGAGACCAAAGTGATATGAATCTACAACAACTTGGCACATGTATTGCTAGAATTCCAGCATCAATAAACATTGGCACTCGATGTGTGCGTTACTATCCTTCAATAATATTTTGATCATTTTGATGTAGTGCCCGGCCCCCCTCATTATGAATTTATTTTTAACGCATACTTCAAGAAGTTTTAGGATTTCTAAGTCAACATCCACTGGTTAGGTGCCGCATTAAATTGTCACATCAAGGTCGAAATGCATGCCGTCGCTCGTTTTCATATAAAGCAATGCGTTTCCACCTAACTGACTAAGGGCAAACCACTTCACACAGAATAAAATGTTAACTAAATCCTGATATAGTGAATCATGCAGCTCTTTCGGAGACGGTGTCGCTCCTTTATGTTGCGTGCTTTCTTGGAATCAAAGGACTACCTCCATTACCACAAAGACAAAATCTCCCCCTATGAGTTGTACATCCTCTTTTGATCCGTTTCTAAGGCTTTTCCAATTTTGTTGGTATGGGGATAAACAAACTGGATTGGAATAAGAAATCTAGACAACATTTTCGAATAATTTCTTCTTAGAAATGCCCATTTTGTTAGCGTTTCTCAGGTTACCACATGCCATGTATCCATTAAAAAAATCAATGGGTGTCAAGATGGAAACGCTCAGCATTTTCTGCTATGACCAAGCACAATTATATTCCCTGCCTCATTGCACGATTAAACTATACTCCATGTCCGCTGACACTCGGAAAGTTTAGATACTATTTCAAATTTATCTGGACAACGGTGCATAAAGTATCAGTAGTAATCTGCGTCGGGGTTAGAGAAAAACGTCATAAAATTTTAACATGAATATAAGTAATCTTGCGAGTACTTTCGGATATGATTGATTTCCTTGCTGAAAGACATGCTCTTGGCATAGTTTATTCACTTAATATGATGAAAATTGTAGCCTAGTTTAGTTTAAAATACCAAAAATACGTAAATCAGAATTTTAAATTAATCAAGATTTTTTAATCAGTTCATTATTCTCTGGACTGTGGTATCAAAAGATTCTACTATCACGACGCGGGTGTTTGGCGCAGCGCACTTCAATGATCTTGGCGCGAGATCAACTTTGATGTAAATTACGATCCTTCCTAGGTGAAAAATTTTCTGTTTCTGATCAATCAGGATTAGTAAACCCTAGTTAACACAAATTAACCCACTTAGCAAATAGCTATCTTCAGTCCATAAATGCAGACGTAATTGTGAGTAGATTATTCGATAAAATAAATGGTTCTGTTCGACAGGCGCGCTCATCATCAATGAATGCTAATTAGGGTAAATTCCAAGACCATTTCAAAAATGTTTATGATTTTTTCGTGTCACAGTAGGCTTTCACTTTTCATATTTGTACGCACCAAACTAGACAACCTAGGTCACCCATGTTTAGCTCGCCTTATTACAGCCTACATACAGATATAATAAAGGATACTTGTGAATAAACTCGCAAAATTTCACGACCCTTAACTGTACCCTGCACGAAAATTTTGAAGGGATCACAATCGGCAATTCTTATATATATATATATATATATATATATATATATATATATATATATATATATATATATATATAACTTCTTCTGCAATCTTTACATTCGACGAATACAATCATGAAAACATTCGGGTAAGTAAAGTATGGCTGAGGAACGCCCATATCGGCGAGATCTCTAGTGCGGTTCTGGTGGAATTCTCTCCACCCAACCAACCGCTACTTACTTTATATAAATATTTAAACATGCGTGTTAAATTGGTCGTTCGACGGTTTGAGAGCATTTACGGTTACTGAGCCATCCTACTGAAGTCACCGAGGGCAAAAAGGTTTTCTGTTTGCCAATGTAAAGCTGTCTGCATACAAATAACTTTCCTTTTTCCAAACATGCCAGCCTGCCACCACATACCACCGTGGACACTGGAAAAATTTCAAGTAAGTAATTGTTTTGCCGCCCTCCTAAATACACATCCTAATGATCAACGTCGAGGTGTAGGGGTGGTACTGTCGCAGCCCCTGGTTACCTCCTCATTCTTCATTTCACCAATAACCGTGGCCTCTGTCCGAAAAACTATACATAGTGCGCTAAGACTACGAAGGAAGATAAAAAGACCTACAGATTTCAGAGTGATAGAACCTAAATTACCAACGGGCATTACGACAAAAAAAATGCTGAAAGGCATTACCGGACAAACGGTAAAAAGTGTTACTTAACAACGTTGTGACTGATGTTCTTGTATAATTTTCTTGCAATCCATCTTTACACGACTGTCAACAACATTTTCATGCTCGACAGCTTGTCGAATTTTAACCTATTCCTTAAATGAGAATGCTCTTAGTTTTCACCACAGATGGAATGAACCTTGCACTTAACACTATGAAAGTCAAATACAAAAGAATGTCTCTGAATTTTTCCGAGCTGTACACATTTCGACAAGTGCTTGCGCCCCAGAATACTGTGAATGAAGCACATCCAACCTCGATCAACTGTTGATGAGAGAATGATGTCTATTCATGAGAAATGGTTATAATCAACTTCGTTTTAATATTTTTAGAAATATAGTTTCGGTCATTTTGATATCTTGAGTAAAACACTTCCGAAATTGGTGCGTATTTTTAGATAAAGCGCACTCTAATTTGCACTGTTTAAAAAATACGTAAATAGCCAATAAATATTTTGACAAGCCGATGTTATCGTTAAATCCACTGAAAGACTAAAAAGCAATCACGGATCTTCCAACGTGAACATCTGTCACACACTTCTAGGAAAGTATCACTACTCATCTCGAAATCCTTTCGACTGATTGCACATTGTACGCTATATGCAGACTTTCTTAATTGTTGCCACAAACCGATGTTTAGCAATCAGGTAACCATATGTTGTTTCCTAAGTCGATTTTCTAACTTGTTAAATCATAGACCAAGGCCTTTTGTTGCCGAGGGGAAAACCGCCACTGACTGGTGTTGCAAGTTCGCGCTATATTTTACATTCTTGGAAAATGAATTTCAGCGCTGATTTAACAAGATGTACGGAATGGACTTCATACTCAGCTGTTTCAGCAATTAGGATTTAGTGCACACATTGTGACTTCGCTGATCATGTTAATCCCGCTTTCAAAAATCGCAATTTTTTGGATGCACTTTAATGAACACCTGCGGAAGCTAAAACTGTAGGATCGTAGAAACTCAAACATCAGGTTGAATTAATTGGAATGTAAATCAAACCTGCGTGCTGTTGAAGAAAAGCATTTAACTGTCATGTGAACTCAACCCATATGAGCACAACAAAAACGAAATGCAAACTGGAAGGATTGTGAATTACCTTAAAACTTCCATTTTCATCCTTTTTAATATAATTTGCATTCGTAAAACAATCTGGCACGATAAAAAATAAAAACCATAAGCAATTGTATGCACTTAACAAGATGCAACTTGGATATGTTAGCTTAATTCTGTTATTCGAAATGAACATTGCAAAGAGCTTGGATACATCCTAGTCTTCCAGGGAACACAAACGCCTAGTTAACCTTTTAAACAGCCTTTGAAGTGATGCACGTCTACTAAACTATACTTTCGGAGTGCCGGTACTAAATGCGCTGCTAATCCTTTCTTGCTTTCGAACGTGGATCAAGATTTGATGAGACTTGGAGCGGTAGCTGTGGAGTTAGCCAGCACTAACAGCGTCGCGAACGGAGTGTCATTCACCATACTGTGACGATGGCAGATTTTCAACGCTTTCATAAATTTCTAAGCTAGACGTTTTCACAAAAGGGCCTAGAGGGGAGATATTACATGCTAGCTAGAGATCCTTAACTGTCCTGATCCTCTCTCTTAGTCTTAATATGTAAGTATAACAATATTATTCAAAATGGGACATTATGTCAGCGGTTGATACCTTCTGCAATGCTGAAAATGAGCAACGTGTGGTCTATGCCTATACTGGCTAGTGATCAAACCGAAGTTCGAAGGCCGTATAAACTGTGACATAAAGGTTTCATGCCCCCTGGTTTCTATGTGAACAAAGAAAACTAGCTTCGAGTGGAGTGGCCGGATCGCTGTAGAACGTTAGCAAATCCATTCTGGGTAGAAGATCTGCCAGAATCTGGGACAGCTCATTTTTATTCACTGAATTCATCTTCCCCCCCCCCCCCAAAAAAAAGTTAATGTTAGTCAGAAGTTTTTACCACGTATACTCACTGCTTCCTCGCACTATGCGCACGAACACCTAGCAAAATACATTTCCTCCTCCGTCACTCGTTCCAGTTGTAAACATGTCCATGCGCGTACCCGAGCGTACAGTTGTTCAACCGCTCCGTATCTGGATAGCTTATCGAAGAACCTAAAACCTAAAACACTGCCACCTGAAGAAGTTCTGAAGCAAAATCTTATCAACATCCAATATTTTTGCACATTCTTTGTACAGGTTTTTTCGTTTCAAGAATGTTATTGGTCACTCGAAAGGTGAACGTCCTCCCTTGGGGTGCATAAAACATTTACATATCTTGACTTGTCCGTTGGGAACCACACTCGGTAATTACCGTTAACAAGTTAGTTGGTCTGATCCACAGGTATTTCAGGTGGTAAAGGTCAACATAGAAAGTGGGTCTGTCCAAATTTTAACCACATTTTATCTAATAAGTAAACAGTGCTTCACATTACAATGCGTAAACTCCGTATGGGTCATTGTGTTGACATTTAAGAACAGAAAAATTGTAGATGGGAGCGAAGGTCCTTCGCAGATTGGCAGTTTTGAGGAAAAAGGAATATGTAACCAATATGCACATCCAAAGGAGTGGCGATAAAAAGCGACAACAAAATAAACGCTGGACGACTGATCAGACGGATGGCATTACATTGAACTATAGCATAAAAAAGGGAGCAGACTAAGCCCACTGCACCTGTAACTTCCCTAGTTAAATGTGGGGCGGATTTGCGCTCGGCACAACAGCAACAGATGAACACTAGTGAAAACGTCTGGCACGAGACTCACTTTGAGTACAGTACGGGAAGCTAAATGATAAATGAAATCAGGACGAATAATGAAGTTATTGCGTTTCACTCCTGAGTTATTTTTTGGCGACAGGATTTTGAATGTGTCGTTAGCTCAAGAATCAAGTATCATTCTCGAAACTTTCTCCTGTTTTCAGCAGATTTCACTGAATCCGTTAGATGGGGCTTTCATTTGGTTCTCTTTTTCAATGCAAATTATTTCGTTTTCGGTCGATGGCGCCGGAGCAGTTCGTTATTCAGCCTAAAATGGTAATGTGCAATCAGGTAGCAAGTTGACAGTGCATGCTACGTTATGGTTCACAGGTTTCCATTAGATTACGGATAATCTGCAAACGCCGACGTTGCAGACAGAAGTTTTGCAACTATATTTAGGAAATTGTAGTTTACAAGCGGCCTTGGCATAGACATCCAGTTTTTTCCGGTGCAGTTATTATTCAAGGTTTACTGCAAACTGAACTAAACGATTTTTTGGGAGATAAACCCAAATGCGACAGATGGTCTTAATTAATATCTTCCAAATCAAGTACTTAGTCTCGAATCAAAAACCGTTTGTCAACCGTTTCTGTGCACGAACAAACGCTGTTCTGTTGGGAAACTGAAAGAGCAGCATTTCTTTACTTCTTCCTTCCCCAAACCCCGAATCTGTTATTTTCAGTTAACATGACGAAAGAATCTTGTCATTAATTTGTCCGAGACTTCGATAAGCTGATCTTTTCACTTTGCCCTAGCCCATTCCTTCACCAATTACACACTTTCGTACACATGCACACACGCATCGATGAGTCAGCCAGCGAAGGACCGACCAGCATGTTGTCTTCTCGTGTTACAGATATGTGTGTCGTCTCTGTATTTATCCTTGTCTGTATCATTTCCGAAGCAGAAATCCGCCCGTACAGCCTTGCCTGTGCTTGTGACAGGGATTTGCATCTGGGCCATATACCATTGCATAGTCTGTTGTTTGTTTCTGCTGCCGCCGAACGTGCACACACAAACACTCTGTCTATGTTTGTCATGCCACTGTGGCTCCGTGTCCTGCTGCTTAGGTCCCTAGTTCTCCAAAGCGGTGTGCATCCGCTGTTGCCGGCCGAAAGGATAACCCTATGCAAGATCGATCACTACCGTGCCAGAGATAGAGCACAGAAATGTTTACATGTGCTTGTCCCCTCAAATATATTTGTCCTGCAATGTTTGTATGCATTCTTGACCAAGTGGCGCACATTCATGGCCGCTCACGGGGCGAGATGCACAAGCACCGATAGCACAGTCTAAAAGAAAACAGGATTAGAGGCTAAGTGTTTCTAATGAATCGGGTGAATCATTAATGCCAGTTATTCTACTCCTGATTAATCGTGCTGTTCCGGCCGAAACGATGTTTGCCGTCCACTTTCTTATTTCACGGATGGTTTTGTCTAGTAAACAGGCTACTGAGGACAATGATCACCACCCTGTAATCCCACTGGTGACTCGACAGTTCTCGCTGAACTGGTGACTTCAACCAAAGGTCAGCATTTCGCGCATATACATATACACTTAAGTCAATTTTTCCAGTTGTCACATGGATCCAAATATTTCAACATCAAATTATGTTTGTCTCAAACATCCCTGAAGCAGATATCAGTTCCTGAAAAACGTGAGAAGTCAGTCAGAATAAGCTTGCAATCCGAATTAAAATGATGACATTTAGTGTTCTAGTCCATAGTTGAATCTGAGTTGCATGCATGCAGCTTTTCTTCTCTTGGTTCATTCAAATCATTCAACCACCCTTTTTCTTTATTCCATTTGGTAGTAGTCATCTGTAATGTGAAGTAATAGCCTAACGATTTATCTCTGAAACCAAGCTTATTCTCATATGAGAAATTACACACAAGCAAAGCGAGATTCTCAAGGAACGTAAGTCAATTAAAACACTAGAATTAATGATTGCACTGTGAGAATAGTTAATAGGATTGCTTTCCGAATGGCGGTGTCATTTGAGTCACCTCTGTCGACCTGTGTAAAATACCGCATTCCGGCCACGGTCCAGTTCATATTTGACTGGTAATACCGATATAGTCGGAAGAGGCATAAGGTTGCAGTCTTTCCACCGTAAGATACAAAACACGTATTTAGGTACGACCTTGTGACCGGCAAAATGAATCGGATTCATCACCGACGAAAATAAATCTGTTGCGGATTTGACCTATATTTCATCCGCTGAAGTTGAAGTGCTTCCTGTCCTAACGGCGAACATTAATTCATTCTCTATTTACACTACGGTACTTGCCTTTTGGATGGAGGGAATGAGTACCACACTTAATAACGAATTAGTTTTGAACCTTTCCGGTGGTTAGAGCTTCGTTGTGATTTTCCAAATGATTCGGCGTGAACTGATAATCCGTTGAGAATCAACAGGGTTAACTTAACGGCTAAGTTACGTCCCGAGCTAACGTCCCAGTTCCGGTGCGACAGGTATGCACTGCTGATGAATTCTAACCGGGATGAAACAGCTGTACAGTGCTTCCATGACTCCCAATGGTACTTTAGACGTTGACACTACACAACGAATCATCTGGAAATTTCGAACCTTTAAGCTATATGGAGTGTTATCGAGTAACTTAAGTTGCATGAAGGAAAACATAATTGCAAAATGTGCCCGCTTTTGGAGGTGAGCGATTATTTCTGAAAACCTGCAAAAATCAAGTGCGGGCTTAAATTTGTCCCTTGGACTCTGGAAGATGACGACTGCGATTTGGTCTGTTGTCCATACCTACGGGGAGTTGCACACGGACTTACACATGGCTACGAACACTGACAAACACACGAACACAACCACCTTGAGGAATGCGATCACGACTTGATTGCCTGTCACAAAACCTGCGGCGCTGAAACCTCACTGTCCGGGGCAGCAGAACGCTAGCAAACAGGGCAGTTAAAGATCTTGAAGTGTTGCTTTCAGTTGTTCTTAGTTAATTGAGACTGGATGAGCACTGTTATACGTGATTTCATGTGCCATCCGATGTATTAACCCAAATGGACTGATAAACCTAGCGAGAGTGAATTCATGAACTATAGTCGGGTGTGGTTTGAAGCGTGTGTGAGAACAATGACAAATTGTGTGTGTAACGGTGCATGAAACTTAGTCTATAGTTAGTCTTGATTTCGAATATTACTTGTGAAGCAACCTTGAGTAATGCAGCACGCAACAAACGAAATATTTACTATCTGTCAACGTTAAACGAGCTCTGGTCGTCTAAACAATAAATTTCCACGAGCTTTCATACTAATATCAGAGCACAGAATCAGGGTCGGTCCTGTGGCCATCTCTTCACTGGCTCTGTGTGACCAATGCAACGTTACGATTGCGATATGGCCAGTACATCCCTTCCTCTTTTCATCAAGTGGTGACATTCTGTTGTCTGTTATGCCAGATGTGACATTAACGGTATGACCGGAAGATCAGCAAATAAGTTCATCCAAATCTACAAAGCAAGCGGGCGGCATACGTGAGAAGATCAACCCTTCAAAGCACTTTAGAACGACGGAAATGTAAACAATTGAGCCGAACATTAAAGAACTTTTTGTGGACATGACTAACGTTCGCGATTATTGACATTCGTCAGGTATGCGACGAATCACTGGACGTTTCCTATCTGGATTCACCATCCATGTACGTTCCCAGCAATGCAAAAAATTCGGGTGTCAAAAACTAGGACACTCAATCGTTAGTCTGTTGCTGATGGCAGTGAACGTTATCAGAAAAGAATTATCACAATTTGTGCTGGCTAGATAACTAATCATATCACATTTTTCTGTTTGGTGTGGAGAAATAATGTACTTTACATACGAGCGGGAAATTGCTAATGTTTTTTCGATCATCAAATATAGAAGAGCTTAATAAGGTAACTTCTTTTAATCAGTTACGGAATTGCCAAATTGCTGCTAATCACTCATGCACTAAGTGCAATCAGAGTGCGAAAGTCCTAATTTTAGCCAGTCAGAAGGAAAAGCGGATAGACTAATTGTATTTAACACTGGGTTTCATTTCTGCAAATACTCTGCACCTGGCAGATTTTTTGGCGCATACTTGATTTCTTGTTTGGTACACTCATCACTTCATGTCCGATCGGCCGAGGTAATTTCGACCCAGGAATGGGGTGATTGCCTAATGCGACCTGACGAGTTCAGGGCAATCCCGTTACGAAACCGAATGAACAACCTGGGGATGGATGAAGATTGCGTCAAAACGATATAAAATTCGTTAATGAAGAATTTTAGTCCAATGGCGCTTATTCTACAGGGGCTGAAATGACTAGACACTATCAACAAACTGGTACAGTTATGTCAACACTTCGAGAGCTTCTTAGTTCTCTACGACAATGTGGAAGCCATGGTATTTTTAAACATTACACTGCACCTACACAAAAATGCAAAAAATCAAGTACTTCAACTTATCCAAAATTTCACTAAGTGTTTTTACTCAATCGAACTTCACCAACATGTTTCGGTGCACAGAATTGGAAGGGACGCGTTTGAATCATTTCTCCTCCGGACCACTGCTTGCCTTGTCCTAACAGTATCTGACAGCGCCGTATTTCCGCATAGTAAACACTTACAACATCCGGTCACTTTCTTTCCTCTTTTGTTTCCGTCGCAGCACTTCCATGGTCGTTTTGTCATTCACTCCATCGCAAGTGCAATACCCAAGTCAACTGAGTCATCACTACAACGCAAATTCTTTCGCTGCCAGCGCTAGTAATTTGCCTCAAAATGGGGATTTCATAATGAGCTCACAGTTTCTAGCTCCACCCGCGGAATTCAACACCCGATCTACTCTATCCTTAGTGCCCGATCTTTCAGTGCCGCACGGCGAAGTGCATTCTGGTAGCCTCGGAGCTACCACGCATACTTGTTTTCATTTTCATCAGCTTCATCAACCCAAATCACGTTCACGAAAATTGATTAATCCTATCTGGAATACATCCGAGTCGATCCAGAATCAAAGTAATTTAAGTCGAATGACGATGAGCTATTCCGGACTGACCACAGTTCCGATGTCGGAAGACACATGCCATAAAATGACTGCATCACAGGAACTGTCACAACTGCATGTGGGAAGAAATGTACAACGAAGAAAAATGTGTTCGGATGTGATAAACTGCGCTCAAAGCTCTAATTCGCCTTATTCCCAAACTATCATCCACTCGGACAGCAGCACACTGACAGAGTCGGAACAAACCGATCGACGTAGTCAACAACGACAACCTAAAGCCTCCTTAGAAACTTTTCAGGTCATCACAATGCCGAATACATCAACTGCAGGTTCAAATCGCTTCTCGAAACCACAGCCAGCTTGTCCTGAAATTAACAAACCTCCGTCAGATTCTAACGAACCACCTCCTCCAATACTTCCTACCAGAACTACCTCATTACTGCCACGAGCTTCGAACTGCCGAGCCTTTGAAATGGATGGCAGTTTGTATGAAAACAGAAGATTGCGGCATGCCATAGATAAAAGTATCAAATCTAGGCCAAAGCGCTCCAACAGCAGTGGTCATGATAACGGTGGACCGAGTATCGTGAACAGTACCAGTTGCAATCATGTTCAGTCAATGAACAATCCGTTTTCCGTGCACACTCGAAGTCAAAGTGACGTAACGATAGCAAAGCTTCGATGCTACGTGAATACCTGTGACGTGCTTCCAAATCAAGAGTCGGCTGCTGCAGCTGACGCTAGTCAGTCTAATATCCCAAGAAGTGAACCCGGACTTGTAAACCGGGAAAATCGATCAACTGAGGCGATTCAGACATCTGAACAACCTGGTCTACTGTCTGATGAATCACCATGCCGTCCAAGACCTTTGATATTAGCCGACCCTGCCTCCCAAGCTTCCAAAGAATCATTAAGAGCATCTCCTAAAAATCAAGTTTCCTCAGAATCAATAACCCAAACACTACCAGTCACGCGACACGTGACTGGGACAATTCAGAATAACGTCATTGTGCCCAACAGTTCATCGTGTGGTATTCTTGATCAAACCATACCTATGAATCATGCATCCAGACTTCTGGGTCGAATGTCCGATAAACTACGTGACGGTCGCCTGGCCGATGTCATTTTGTTAGCGGGCCAGGAATCACACGATATATGCTCTCCAACGAGCATTCATGAAAATGTCGCCGTTGACGGGACTGATCCTCCTAGACTACACGACAAATCGATCGACGCAGTGTCTCCAGTAGTAAAAATTCCTGCTCATCGTGTGATTTTGGCTGCAGCAAGTGATTATTTTGCCGCAATGTTTGGGAACGAAGTGAAAGAAGCGTCGGAAACGGAAATATGGATTCGCAATGTGGAACCACACGCATTACAGACACTAATCAACTACATTTACACAGGTAGGTATTGGGGAAGTAAAGTAAGTAACAGCGTTTTTTGCGTGAATATCGCATGACTTTTTAAATCTCATTTGCTTAATTTTGGTTATCAAAGCAAAAGGACTTAGAAAGATATCTGAGAGTTAGTTAGCCTCATGCGTCCATCAGAATTCAAAAATTCTGTTGACTGTAATTAAGTTGTGCGACGAAATTTCGGAATTTCACTTCGTAAAGGTACTGAAACAATATTGTTCTGACAGTTGCAATCTCACTGTCCTATAAGACGGGTGAACAGTCATTTTCCACATGATTTCAGAATGAACAGTTGCATTTATCGACAGTAGTGTTACATACAACCTTGCAGTTCCGCTAGGCTTTTTCCATGAGTCACCTTTTTATCGAACGTAACGGCGGCTGCATTTGATGAACTAATTACTCTCAAACAATAAAGAAACGTCAAAAAGTGACATTTTTAGGATGATTAACAGACGGATTAAAAAGTTGGTTTGGTTCATAGATGAATGTTCCGAAACTGTGCGGGTTTTGAACCCACGGGATAGAATATGTGATGGCTGATTCTTGGGGAAATTCTACTCTCCAAGTCAAAAATATCTAGCACTTTCCCGTAGCTTCTCTTATGAGGACTCACGTGTATGTATGTTTGTACGTATGCATTTGTATGTTTGTGGGATCCATATATGCGTTTGAATCCCCGTACGTCGAAGACTTCGTACCAATTCAGGGTTCATGAAACCTTCTAGTCAAACTTTACAATACATGTGGGATCATGATGAAACTCAACAAAAACGCCACTAAAATGCACAAAATGTGACCTAACTGCTGTGGTGGACTCCGTAACTTGATAAAAATGGTAAGATGTGTACTAGCTTTGAACAGTCACCACGGTGAATACGACTGCTCCACAGGTTTTTTCATCGTTTTATAGTCTTTCCACATTTATTGGCCACAGGATGCATGCCGAAGCCTGGTTTGGAGAAGCATAAACAGATTTCTTTTCTAGAAAACGAATGCCAAAAGTGTGCATATTTGTGAGTCGTTGAAAGTAAACACTTTCGTCGGTATTCCAGAATGAATTCTGTCAATATCTGTGTTCGTCAAAGAAATGTGCTAGCGCCAGCTCAGATCGCGGCCATTAAAATGAGTTCTGGGCTAGTAAATGAAAGCCAAACGTTAATAAAAGAGAGTAAGGAGCTTCGAAAAGATGGAATATCCGTTATTTGTCCCAACCACACTACCAGTTTGATTAACTAACCATTCGCCCCACCTCTGGAGCACAGAAAAAACTGTCTGGTTCTCGCGGCACGTGCAGAGGCGAGCGGAGCGCCCTTCGAAATAAAGACCAAAGAAGTGACAATTAGCCCGATAGACGGAGGCCATCGGCCAATGAGTCGACCTGAGAAAGCCTGCGTAAACGGCTTGATCATAATAAAACACCATTTTTTTCATTGTCGCTTGATTAGACTGGTTGGGTTTAAGCTCGAATCAGGAGGACCAACACGAGACACCACCCTACTGCCTAGTCATTTAGGCTGCATGGTTAAATGCTTGGAGTAGAGCCTCCGACGTCCACCTTATTTTGGTTTAGGCAACCGCCTGGTATCACACTCACAGAGGAATAGCGGATCTTTACATATAACCGGTGAAGTGGTGGTAGCATATGTGTGGTCGGCTACGCACAGTTTTTTCCCATTTTCTCACTCTCCTTTTTCTCATTCGACTTTGTTCTGATGGTAATTAAGCTGTAAACAGTTCCGTGCACTCTCTCTCTCTCTCTATATATATATATATATAAACAGCAAATAAATAACAAAAATGAATATTCACATAATAATCGTTTTCTTTTACATTGTGCAACACTAATTTTATTTGTTGTTTGCCAACAAAGTTCAACGAAAATTTCTGGTGCAATAGACAGCTAAACTAGGCCTAACTTGTCATAGCGTCGAATTTGATTAACCTTTCTAATGGATAGGTATGCACTGTTTTCCGACTGATCGTACAACTGTCGTAGGGGAACGTTAAAATGGAGAGAGAGAGAGAGAGCGAGAGAGAGAGAGAGATAAATGTTTCTGAGCCCACAATACATTGGCGAATGAAAATGTTTTAAAATCACGTGATATAGCAATTGTGCTTTGAGATCCTTCCGTTCATAAGCCATAAAATAATATGAAACTAATATTGACTGATATCACTCCATTCTCATTTTAATAAAGTTAGAAGCTCACTTTCCGACGCATACTCCGTAACTTCGTGTGAAAGGTGAATTAGAAGTTTTCATGTTTTCACAATCAGTTTGAGATCAGAAGTGCTTGTTCACCAAGATCATACGGAAGAGTAGCAAACTTTTGATTGCATGGCACATGTAAGTGGCAATATTGTCTTATTAAAATATGATATCTGGCTAGGGAAGCTGATGTATTGATGAAAGAAGATAACTTCCTGATATAACAACGTAAGCGCTGGAGTATTAGACACTGTAATACTGCGGGTCCAGTCGGTCCATGGTCAGGAGAAATATTCCCAGTATGAACTGTCTTATTTTCTCTGATCAGCTGATTAAACTGTTTACTGTTCTCAATTTATGAAGCCCATACATCCATGTCACTCAGCATCGCAGCAATCAAGACATTCGCCAATCTCGGGTAGTTGAGACGGTCAAGTATGATTGCATTCCCTTAACGCGGTGCCGGTATAGTTTCTTACTCGGTGTTTTAAATAGCTTTAATCATGAACGTTCAGGTACTGGGAGTTTGGACAAGGAATCATTTCAGCATCTTGACATTTTTCAACCACTTTGATCTCTGACCTGAAGTTCTAGTTATCCGTAGCAAGACGTTCACCGGGATGCATCAGAGTAATTCGTTTTGTTATAATGCGATTTACCTGATAATGGCGGTCAATCGCAGCTCCGCCTCTGATTTACCTTTTGCTTGTTTAAAATCTAGTATTCTTTTGCTGGCTTTGGCATGCAAGAATGCAATTTCTGTTGTGTGACTGTGAGACCGACTTAGATGGGAAATTACCGAGGTATGGACGTGCTTGGAGCAACGGTACTGTCGCAGGGTTTTCAATCGGCGCATGCAAAACTGCCGCAATGTTGTCTCTTTAAGCAGCAAACTCAAAACATTTAGTTGGATTCATGGTAAGATTGCATTGTAGGGGTCATGAACTGAGTCTGACTCTACACGCACCCTGGAACACTCTGAGTTTCTGCACTCACCAATCACTTTCCTTGGCTTCGTAAGCTCCAGTTGAACAGCATCGTTCTGAAACAAACCCGTCTGTCGGATGCAGTATATGTTTGATTTTTCACAAAGATAACAGTTTCGAAAGTTACTCTGATAATGTGATATTAGTGTGTTCTACTTTGCCATTCATTTTATTGTAAAGCCTTGTGTTTTCTCTATACACTTAGATTGGTAACCTAAATTCCTCTAATGGATCATGAAAGTGCAAGCGCAAGGGCACTGCCTTATTGGCGGTTCGCTTGGCCAAAGATGGTGGAATGTGCTGCCTAACTGCAAGTAATCATTCGCCACAGGCCTATTGCCTCTAGTACATCCTAGCTCTTAGAGCTCTGAATGATCCCGGTTAGAACAGACAGTGTTGCTGACAGTGAACTGCCACCTTATTCATTATGTGATCCACGCATTTCGAGCACCCGCGAAACTTTCACCAGATTAATCCCAGTTGGCTGCCATGTTTTTGAGTTGTTCGAACTAGTGTTTTGTTTACGGCACGTTTCGCACTCGAAACATTGTAGCGAACAAAGGCATGGAGTTCCACGCAACTTAGAATGTTCACGAACTGGACACACTCAGTTTAATGTCGTCTGCAGGATTATCGGGCTGGCTACTTCACAGTTTTTCTGTAATTTAGTCAGTTCTGTTCACCGTTTACCGGCTTCGGTCTGATTTGAGCCTGCGCGAACTGGGTTGAATCAAACACCAGTTTCCTCACTGAAACTATAGCAATTGAGGAAATTCACATAAGGTTATGAATTCACTTTGCTCACTCACGCAGTTCATACATGAAATGCACGTTTGTGATGTGCGCTGCTCAAAAATGAAATTTGTTCAAACCAACGTTAGGGATGTCAAGTACAGCATGAGACTATACTACAACAAAAAGAAAGCCTGCAGTGCTGAGGAGGATGTTTCTCATCTACCAAGTCTGATTGGATGCAACTCATAGTCAATTGTTTTCCGGCTTGTGGAAATAGAATTATTTTTCTCCATTTTCTATCATGTGGTTGTTCAACTTACAAACTATGCTGCCTACTGCTTTCGGTTTTGATGCACATGCATGCAACGGTTTCCTGAAATCATTGCTGTCTTCCACCGAGGATTTGGTACTCAGAATGAACAAAGAATCAAAGCTTCTTCGAGGTCGCTTTTACTAAGGTTATCTATCATGTGACAGCCGGCACTGGCTTACACCGCATCTTTCTCGGGCTCTCATGTAGCCCAGTCATAGAATCACCATGGAAACGATCTTATTGTTAGTTATTTTGGCTTCGTGACAACAGCATTGGTGCGATACTGCTTCGTTGACGATAAGACAAACAGTATCGAGATCTCAAAGTCCGTTCAACGTACTACGTGTTCCAAAACAACTTGGGTGCACTATTCTTTCGGAAAGCCATAAAAACTAGCTCTGACCAAACTTCATAGGTTTCGCGATATTTCTGACCAGCAATGAGACATCTGAAGTATATTAGCATATTCATTTGGATTGTATGTATGCTTGTTTGATTGATAACTAAATAGCTTTCCGAATCAAGCAAACAAATATTTATGGAGGTCGAGAAGTTTTGTCACCGGCTATGTGATTCTGTTAGCACTTTGGCAACTGCCCTATAAGCGGCTGATTCCTCATAACGTACACCCGAAAGCTCCATTTTACAAACTCATACATTTAATGCTGAACCTACAAAAAACACATTTGGCCGTAACGTCATACTTCATCGTCGAGATACGCATCAGTTGCCACATTATTTCACTAGGTCATCCATTGTTTGATTTTGTGACGACGTGACGCAGAGGATAGGATTTTCTTTTGAAATTACAGTAGCAGTCTCTCAGTAACTGGGTTCTGTGCATTGTCACGATGAGCACGATGAGGTATAGCTGATCGTTATTGGCAGGAAAACGGAGACTTGAGTGGATTCGTTGCTAGTACTACCAGGACCAAACTAGAATTGGCCCCTCACGGCACGATCCGAGTGGTGCGCTTGTCATAGCTGAAATTAATTTTGGCATTAAGTGGATGTTCAGTCGTTTTGGAGTACCAACAGGTACATTCAGTCAATGTCACCAAAAACGAAGGGTAAGATCGGCTTGGAATGCGACCAAAGTGACTAAATGTGAATTATTAAGGGAAGGGTAAATAGACTTCATATTCGTCAAACGTACTCTATCAGTTCGAAGTGAATAAAACTGTGAGGGTATGTGTAGCCTCTGAAAAAAGATGTTGTTCATCTACCGCAAACGACTGAGAGCGTATGAAAAAAAATGAAGTGGGATTTTTTAATGGTTTAAATAACTAGTGCACAGTGTGACCACCAATGGCTAGAATTGAATTGCCCTCCGGGAGATTTTCAGTTAACCTATCCCTAGACGATCTAAGTCAAGAGTTGAAAAGTTTGTGTTGTTCATAGCTGGATATGTCGGTTTCCTTGTCGTTCTGCTCACTAAAAGAGTAAACTTTTTATTTTACCGTTTTGGAACGGCGTAAAAGAGGAGCATAAGTTTTCTTTTAATCCTGCTGGGAAATTCTTGAAAGTGTATCGATCAGTGAGCATCTTTATAAACAAGAACCTCTCGACTAAATGTTGGTATCCGATTTGTGATAAGACCATCTCCGCCGTACTTCACATATCGCGTTATCGAAGGAAATTTGTTACCATTCATTCATCCTGTGAATGCAATTGAGAATCAAAGTTCATGGACAATTTTATTTATCAGGATTTTTGTTGACTTCTGCAACGATGTAAGCCAGCTTAAGTTTCACGCGACAATTACCAAACATTCACGTACAAGAAATAAGATGAGATCTCAAAAATCTCGTAGACTTGATGTTAAAATCTCTACATTTCTCTCTATAATTTCTAATGCCATCATTTCTAGTCACCTTCCAGCGTTTTTGCAGAGTTCTGCTACTTTTCCCCTATACGGTGACCTTAAAGTACCGGGTCGAGACTGACATAAACGAGCACGTAGGTACACGTTCGCCTTCTTGAGGAACGGGTTTCCTCACATGTTCATTTTTACGAACAAGGGCAGATTGTTCAATCTGATAACAAGGGGGGATTAATATGCGCACCGTACGAACGTTTATATCCTTATTCCTATGTTCTCGCCGACTTCCAAATAAACAGAACAAGGCAAGGAAAAGAATAGCCTAGTGAATCCACTGAAAAATAATCTATAGTTTTGGGTGCACCCGTTAGATTGTTGCAACTCGCTACTGATAAAGTTCAGCCTCATGACCGATTGGCGGAACACTTTGGTTTATAGGCCAGCACTGGTCGATCTCATGCATACGATTAGTCTTAGAAAAATGGACTATTGTGTATTGAGCGAATGTCTTGTATCTAGAACAGATTGTACGCTATACTTGACTAAGTGACTATTCAACCAACGGCAACTGAGTTACCGGGGACTGTTGGACTGTATACTGGACCTCTAAATTACGAGCTCATACTTAAAGCGTTCAACTGCTTTGGGTGGTGTGATCTACATGCTTAAGGTCTTTGTAGACCAGTTCAAGGCAGTCACCGTTCAGTATCCTCATTGTGAGCCATATTCGCAATGGTCTTGACCCCTCAGGTCGGTTTCGACTGTCAACTGTCACATCGAACATATCGAACATTAACAAATGAACTAAAATATAGGCTTAGAGGAACATGTACTTTATGCTTGAGGCTCAATAAGATCATCGACTGACCGGTGAAATGTACACATCTTGAAACATGAGGTGACGAGAGCTGTACACTTCATTCGATGTCGCATTACAGCACCTTTTCTTCGTTTACAATAGGAGTTTCCTCTGGTTTTCGTTACCGCTTGTCCTCACGGTTAGTCTGATATGTTTCTGAGCAAAGTTATTATGAGGTGACCATTATACCGAAATGGTCATTTAGCATTTCTGATCCTGCAGTCTCTGTCTTCGCATGTGCTAGATGAATCAGACGAATACCGACTTCAAAACACAAGCCACTATAAGCCTGATTGAATTCTGAGTAAAAAGGGAGTAATTCTTGGTCACTTTTTATGAAGTGGAAAGTGTAGTTACTTGCTACACACCTCACACCATCTCGAAATCGATTGCAACTTCATTCGGATTCTAAGCAGCTTTGGTGTATGCTTCCGTTAGAAGGTGGCCGACGAGACCAATCTAGTTACTAGAGCCAGCTTAGTTGATGTGCTTCATTGGAATAATAGTTTGCGAAACTCAGGTCCTCGCTTAAGCAACTCGCGTTTGACACCTCCATTCATGGTAGCTCAGTGCTACGGCGTCTTCTCGGTTCTCTTCCTACCTCCGAGGTCGAATTTCAAAAGCCCAATACGAGAATGGGTCTTCCTTCTATATGCTTCGCCATGCCACCTCAAGACCAACTGAAGGTACTTTGTTCAACAGTGCGGTGCAGTTGAAATACCTGGCAAGTTGCTGATGTTTCATTTAATGTGCCTAGTCTGACTTAATGCTGGTTTTGTTTAAGAACACGGTTGATCGCCCGCACGTGAATTGGTAGGGATAATTTGATTTAACGCACGGCGGTGGCAGTTCTTTCATCGATGGTGTGGATGTTCTTGTATTTGCCAACGCAAGGACAGAATTAGCCGCGTAATAAATGGACTTGGAGGCTAAATGTAAGTGTTTTCTGATTGGTCAAATGGCCTTATCACCTTGGAAAGATTGGCTAAAAAAGCTCCACATTTTCAGGACCTTGTGGCTTCGGGATAGAGATTGCCTTTCCAACAATTCACAATAGACTCGGTAGGGTGTCATTTGATCTTTAATGTTAGGGTCATTTTCTCACGCTCGTTATACAGTGCACGCATGTCTTTTTCACGAGCTTTCTGTGTCTAGGAAGATCTCTCAAAGGTGGCCAGTGGCATTCATCGTGGAAGTAAATTTTCTGAACTGCATGCACAATGCGGACAACTTTCAACGGACAGTCCCGGTAATTAACCAAAATTTCTGACAAGAGACAGTGTGCCCAAGAGAAAAAAAACAATCATTAGAAAAATGATACACATGTACACTCCTTCCTTGTTTTTCAGTGGTAGGTTGTATACATGGTGAATCATTACACTGGAAACTTGGCCTCTCCCTTATTTTGAACAGATGGGCTAGCTCGGTGGCTAAAGTTTTGCAGGACCTTGTTGACCAAGCTTAAAACTGGTCACATTGGAGTACCCGCCTTGTCGTCATTGGACAGATCATACGTTTGCGGAATTAGGATCACTTTGGCTGTAGGCGTTTATCTGTCGATTTTGATATTGGGTTTACTGTTTTCGATTCACATACATACATACTTCATACCTTTAAGAAATACATGGCTAGGAATCCATTACAAACTGTAGATATTCCAAATAAAAACAAAAGCAAGGCGGATTGATTCTGCTTTGACGGTTCGAAACCTTATGTTTCCGATCGTGATCGGATTTAGGCCAGTTTAGGCAGCAACACTCATTTCTTAGTATTCCTTGAAACCGTCCAAT
This sequence comes from Fasciolopsis buskii, assembly GCA_008360955.1. Classification (NCBI taxonomy): domain Eukaryota; kingdom Metazoa; phylum Platyhelminthes; class Trematoda; order Plagiorchiida; family Fasciolidae; genus Fasciolopsis; species Fasciolopsis buskii. The sequence continues at coordinate 67,338 of LUCM01005771.1, forward strand.
TCAGAAATCCCATAAATTGAATGTAATCCTGTTGCGTAACTCAACCAGCAAAACGCTAGCATTCTTATCTCATGGATAGTGATGGGGATATTAAATAAACTCCGTTTGCTCCATACTTTCAGGCCACTGCATTGCATTTATCTCCCAAAGTTACACACTCCACCAAGAATAAAAAACACGAAGAATGATTTTAACTGATGAAATCGGAATTAGGCTAACGGAATAAATGGATAGGGTTGAGTAAACTGTGGTGAACTGTGTTGGGGAGAGTGAAATTGTCAAGTTATGAAAAAGTACGACTGATGTTCCCGTGGAAGGAGGAACTCTTGCTGGAGAACAATATGATATATATTCAGTTATTCATGTGTCACTATGAAAAGGAGAAATGGAGATGGACAAAATGAAAAAGGAGGAAATGCACTTTGTTCGGATAGCACCAACTATTTTTTAACAACCCGCTTCTCCCAGTGGCTATGCGAAGATTCCTGCCCATGTGAACAAAGTATTTATCATCCGGTTTGCATTTCCAGAAAAGTGCGTTCAACGTTTGTTCAAAAAACCAATCATCGGCTAAACATGATGAGCGTTTGTTGTTTACGGCCCATAGATCACACCGACTACGGGGACATGGTTTATTCTTTTTAGCCACATGAGTGTATGCTTCCGTAATTTGCTTGCCAATGCAATTCATTGTTGTAAACCACGGGTTTTTTTTAGAAAACTTGCCTTATTTTGCCCTACAGGTAGTGTTTCCAGGATGCCAAATCACTCAATGGATATCCTATTTAATGCAGGAAACTTAGGTATCTGTCAGTTTTATCCAGATCCATAGAAGACAACAATAGCATTCCACTAAAACCACACACCAAAATAGTGAATGTTTCTGCTTTTTTCGACAACTTTCTGAAGGCCATTTGGATTTACGTGAAGACACGGTTGAAGACATTCTTGAGGCAGCTTGTTTCCTCCAAATCGTGGAGGCTTCTCAGGCGTGTGAACGATATCTGATCAAACGACTCCACGCGAGCAATTGCTTGGGAATGTCACGTCTGGGTGATCAACACGGATGCCATCTGCTACGTCGAAAGGCGAGAAAATACGCTCTGGTATGTGTCGCAATGGTTGGCTCTTAACTTTCAAGTCGAATTCTTCGTTCAACAAGCGCATTTTCACTTGCTGTTTCCTTCAATTCCATCGGCCAGTTAGTTCATCTGCCGCGAGCTGGAAGGAAACTGTTCTGATGCACCATTTGGCTAGGCTTATGAAACAGCTCCAAAGCAAGTTAAAATTGTCACGGGTAAACGTAGGACCATACTTTCCAGCAGTAATCGTTATCGATTATCTATTTAGGGCCGATCGACTTCGTAGATCTGATAAAAAAAAACTTGGTCTGTTTATATTTCACGTGAACCGGGTCCCGACACAGGCATCTGCAAGTGTTGGTCATATATTCATTTGCACTTTACGGTGCATGACATTTTTCAGCGTAATGCTCTGGTCGACACTGTATCCGAGTGGATTCCAACAGCTAAGATCATTCGTCACTTATAGTTTGCCCATAGGAAACACTTATTTCAAAGCGTATGTAAAATTTTATTTTAAGTGATATATTCTTTGAAACAGCTGCTTATACGGGAAAGCCTAGGGCTCAATGTCCTTTGCGTTACCGAAAAGCTAGAAACCTCCATTGATTTCGTCCTACTTGCAGAAACGACGAAGAAACTTATGAGAACCTTCACAAACCTGTAGTTCTATCAGGCAGAATGGGTTATCTGTTCAAATTACAGGTGTTATCTTTCATCTGTCTCGGTCCTTTCCTTCGTATACTCAACGATAAATTTCGGTGTTTATGGTGTTGTTGGTGATTATTTTCCTAAGTTGTTGTCAGAAATTTAGCACTTAAAAGCCAAGAAGGCCAGCGTGTTCGGCAGGAGTTGATACGATTCAAGTCGGTCGGATGAACAGATCTGCCTAACTTAAGGTGGAAATTTTAATCCATGTGGTAATTTAGTTCCCACACGCATGTATACATATATATATGTATATAGTACTGACTAAAACTTGTCTTGAGAAAGACTACCCACGGTAGTCGAAACGTTGGCGTATTACATCTATCAACAACGCTGTTATTAACATTATATCATTCATATTTAAAATCAGTACATGGCGCACCGACTTTTCGATACTTTCCTTACATCATTTGGTCCTGATAAGTACTAACTACGCTTCTAAATGTTATAAAAGAATTCGGTTAAAAGTAGATACATAGGAAAAGAAGGAAGGTGGTTCGGGATGTGGATGCGTTTCGTTAACCCTTCTTACCCAGCGAGTGTGCGACAAGATTTCGTAGGACAAAATAGGGAATATTCAGCTGTTGTGAGGCTGTACAAGGAGTCAGATGTTATGTAGTATTGGAAACCCACTTAACCACTTTGATATTCCATACCAGAAGCCGGAGTCGAACCAACGACCTTTCGCTTACTAAATAGATGCTTTATTACTGAGACTCCATGGACAAAGCTCTGAAATCCAAGTCACGCAAGTGAACATCCAGTGTTGCGTGAACCACGGTTCCAAAGAGGTAAAGCAGGTAAACTGGTTTTAATCATTGGATTAGCCTCGTCGATCACTTGCCAATGGCAGTGATTTTGGGATGCATCATGAGTGAGTGGATTTCCAGTTCTACATGCTACCTCCAAACAGCTGAAGGTTAATCAGAAGCGCCCTTCGCAGCCTATTCAGCTGTGCTGCTCATTCCTATTAGAAAGTGACTGATCGAAGACATGGGAACCGGAAAATCATAAAATCCGATTTCGGCACATATTCATGAGAGACCTGGAGTGGAATCCCAACTGAAAGGTTCCAAAAAGATATCCTACCAGAAGTTAGTGAACGAATTTTTTCAGAACTGACTACAAGCAGACTTGATAGACTTGCTTGAGAGCTTTGAGGCCACTCACCTGAACATCACTCTCACCACGGAACATGAAATTAATGGCAGTTTGTCCTTCCTTGATATTCACAGGCAACGGAGGGTCGACTGAAATGTAAGCCTTGTTCACCGAAAGTAAGTATACACGTCATGCGCCACAACGAGACTACACCTTGACGTGGTGTGACGGCTTGCGTGCCTCCATTATCCAACGAGCTATACAGGATGGCTTTTCTCAAGCCGAAGATCCAATCATGCCTGGAAGGTCAATAGGTAGAGGCCTGACGAAGTAGTCCCCTGGTCCTCTAAGTCGGGGTTGGTCTGAGTTAGCAGCTCAGTCGGAAAAACGAGTGGAAGAATAATTGATCCAAGTAGATGGGCTCCCACTCAGCCATGCTTCGCTGCGTTGCGGTCAGGTTCTTGTCAGAACCAAAGGCTTTGGTTGAGAACCCTAATCGTTCTTCTGCTTAGTGGTTGAACTCCCTAGCAGTACCCGTTCATTATTCCCCATGAGTTACACGCCTACAAATAATTCCATACTGCATCGGTCGTTGCGCAGGGTAGTCAGGACCGCGCCGCCCGTTGCATCGAGCGGGGTGGGTGGTGACAGGTATGCTACTGCTCAAAGTTCCCTCTCTTTTACTCAACCTGTCTCTTCTGTCTCCAACCCAACCCTTCTGCCTACCCATAGTATCCCCATTGATAACACGCACGATACTCGCAACGGTTTATTGTCAAGTAGTGTAGTAGGTGGTTTTCAGTCTGCTAGCTCACATTTTCTCAAGCCACGCCAGCCTCTGAATCCCGGTTCGTTCAATGTGCGCACTTTAATGCAGGCTGGCCAACAGGCGTATGTGGCTCTGACAGTGGATTCACTTTCGATTGATGTCTGCTGCGTGAGTGAAACACGAATTCAGGATTCGAGTAGAGTAATTCAACTAACTGCGTCAAACGTCTCGTCAACATATTTTCTTCGCACCTCAGGAGATGAAGCAGCTTACGCTGTGGGTCAACACGGTGCAGGAATAGTCTTGAGTGAGAAGGCTAAGCAGCCCTTTTAGATTGGATCCCAGTCAACAGTTGCTTGTGTGCCATGAGACTGCAGGGATCAGTTGGCGTACGAAAGGATAGTCGTGTTAAGCGTAGTTTATTTATTATCTCGCCATACGCTCCAACAGACTGCAGCACTGACATGAAGATAGACGAGTTTTTACTCGTCACCCGTCATTCTTGTTCGGAAGAGCAAACGTTCTGACATTTTAGTGGTGGCAAGTGATTTTAATGCATCGGAGTCCTGTTTAGGTGAGCAATGTGCCTTGCTTGCTCAACGAACAGATAACATGGAAAGAGTTCTCCAGTTTTGTGCGGACAATCGTTTGTTCCTTTCCAGTACAAATTTCCTACACGGTTCGCGTCTCACATCGACATGGCGCTCTAACTCGACGGGTAGTCTAATTCCGGCTGACCATATCGCAGTTAGCTACCGTTGGCGCGGTTCTGTCCAGAACTGTAGATCATACTGGACCACGTGCGTCGAATCGGACCATGCATTAGTTTTAATGCGATTTCTACTGCAGCTGAATGGCCATCAACGTAGGTCACAAACCCGATTGGCCGTCGAACGTTTGTCTGATTCGGCTGTTCGCAATAGCTACGAGCAGAAACTATCCGACGAACTAAGAACTTTGACGAGCAGCAATGTAGATGATCAGTGGAATCAAATTAAGCAGGCTATGCATTTGGCAGCAGATTTCGCCTGCGGTCCTGGGTCTGGCGTTCATCAAAGACACTAGATCTCGCAAGGGTCGCTGGATCTAATGGAGCAAAAACGTTAGTTGCCTAACTGCAAGGAAGTGAATAAGATGCGTCGGCAGTTGCAGCGTCAGTTGAAGATGCGCCTTACGAATGATCGCGAAAACTGGTGGGTTAAGGTAGCCGAAGAGATGGAGGAAGCGGCCGCTTCAGATAACAATCAAAGACTGTTTAGGCTTCTACGCGACAGCGGTGTGAGGCGAACTTCGGTTAGTGAAGTCGTGTGCTATAAAAATGGAGAGCTCACCCATGGTAGACAGGAAAGCCTGGACCGTTGGGCAGAGCATTTCAAGGATCAGCTTAGCTGACCATACCCTAGCGTATCTAGTCCGACGTTTGGAGCTGTGAATCATTCGGAGGTGTCACTTGATCCCCCGACGGAAGTGAAAGTGGAGTCGAATATTCGGCTTCTGAAGAGGGGAAAAGCTGCCGATCCCGACGAACTTCCCCCAGTTCTTTTCGAATTGGGTGAAGTGCTGATGAAATCACTTACCTCCTTGCTTCGTGATATTTGGATCGAGGAGCGTACCCCGCTATCGTGGGGTTAGTCACTGATTGTACCCATCTTCAAGAAGGGTACACGGAGTGACTGCAGCAATCATCGTGGGATTAGTTTAATTCCAATAGTTACTAAGGTGTTAGCTTCGATAATGCTGCGCCGTTTGACACCGATTCGCGAGAGTAATATCTGCGATCAACAGGCCGGATTTCGGCCAGGTCGAGGTTGCATCGATCAACTATTCACTCTTCGACAGATACTCGAAACACGCCACACGCACCGCCATCCCATGATTGTAGTCTTTCTGGACTTGAAAGGTGCTTTCGACTCCGTGGATCGACCAGCACTACTCAGTGCTCTACACTGGAAGGGTATGCTAACGAATTTCGTGAGCCTGTTGCGAGCATTGTACTCGCATACCACTGGTCCCGTGAGGGTATACGGTAAACTGTCAAGTTTATTCGAAACGACCAGTGGCTTTCGACAAGGCTGTCCCATCGCTCCATTCTTGTTCAACTTCGCCATGCACGAGGTGATTTAAGATGCTTAGGAGGTCTCCGGGATGTAAGAATCCAACTGGGAAATGGAGGGAAGCTGTGTGACCTAGATTTCGGAGACGACGTCGTGTGCCTTTTCGAGTCTGCGGACCATGCACAATGCGCACTAGATAGACTGCAGAGATCGGTTTCTCGGTTTGGTGTATGCTATGCACCTTCAAATTGCAAAGTGCTATTGCAGAACTGAACAACAGCAGCGCCGCACTTGGTGCTGAGTGGAGAAGAACTAATGATTGTTTGCCCTTTCACCTATCTTGGTAGCTGCTTGATGGTAGCTCGGCAGTAGAGGCAAACACGCGTATGTTAAAGGCTGGAGCATCTTACGCTGGACTGAAGCACTTGTGGCGTCGGCTTGATGTTTCACTGAAGTTGAACGGTCGTGTGTACTGCGCCGTAGTGCGCTCAATTCTGTTGTACGGTTGTCAGACATGCAAGATTCGTGTGGGAAGTGTTCATCGGTTAGAGGTTTTCGATCATCGATATCTACGTAATATGGCTGAGATTGGCTGCAGTGCCCGGGTGAATAATGTTGAGATGAGGAAAATAGTATCAGGTGCCGATTCTGAGAATGCCTTATTACAGCGTATTGAACTTAGTAGACTACGCTGGCTGGGTCACTTGTTGCGTATGGCAAACACTCGTCTATTATATCATGCCCTATTTTGCGTTCTTCCCACGGATTGGAAGAAGTCTTGTGAAGGTCAACAGATGATGTGATAACGTGCGATTAGAAAATGCACAGCGAACTTAGGTAAAGTAGGTGGCTCACTTCTTCGTGGTTGGGGTCCAAAAGACGCATCAACTAACGGGCTTGATACACAGAAGGATATGGCAGTGAACCGTGATCAGTGGCGATCGTGTTGTCATTTTCTATCGAATCAGAATGATTGAAAGAGTGTGTTTGTACAGTTAGACTGTATTCCGTGTGTTGGTTACTGCAGCATTCTCATCTTTTCCCGGCTACGTAGGTCCGTCCACTCCCTGTTCGCCTTGGGTATTCACTCTTCTGATAGAGACATGTAAATGTGAGGAAAAGGCAATGTTCATTTAGGCTTGCCTTGATGTTTCACGCTGAACGGTGTTGATGATGATGTGAATTAAATCCTTTATAAATAATTGCTAAATAATATTTATGTTGTTTTCTGGATTTATTTTCTGCTTCGTGATCGTCACGTTACCTCTGCAGTCCCATGACTTGTACTTTTTCAAACCACTCTTACCGGTGTTTGTTTTCCGTTGAAACGCAGGAACTGATAAATCTTTGTTTGCAGCTCTTTACTTTCGAACTTTTTCTCACATAAAATACCACCTAGACTTCTTTCCCGATGCATTATTGTCGCCCATACAGGAACACTTCACTGAGGTTGCACAACAGCCGGATTTTTTGAACCTCAGTTTCGACGAACTTACAGAGCTACTCCAGTCGGATCATTTGCACGTACCGAATGAAGCAACCGTGTTTGCTTCTTGTCTACGTTGGTTTCGAAATGCAACTAGCCATTGTGTCAACGAATCCTCGGGACCAATGGCCCCCGGGGTTGAGTTTGGATCTCTGCTAACAAGATTGTTAAAATTTGTTCGTCTCCAACAGTTGCCAGCAAGACTACTTGCAGGTTAGTTCGCTTGTCAACTGTTGTCGTTTGATTCATAGTAATGAAAACAAAATATTTGGTGGCTATCTAGTTGAAATTATGTTTTGGTTTCAATGTATATAAGATACTTTTTGGATGTAATATTGAGTGTATTTGGTTACTGAAAAATCGTCGATATTTTTCACTTCCAATATATCCTCGATGTGAACTGGGGTTGAACTGGCGACTGGGTGGATTCCGTACCTTGGTATAAAATTTCTGGTGGGAAGTACACAGAGGGACCCATTACAAGTTAGTCTTTGAAGAACCTTTCCAATTCAGTCATTTCCAGTTGTTTGTAGGAGGAAATCGATAACTTTTGTTCAAGGTATACCAGATATAATGCATCCGACTACTAGGAGGGTTGGCATTCAGTCTCGTTCGGTTAAGCGGTGAGAAAACAAAACCAAAAATATGATTAACTTTGGGTTTGATCACCAAAAAGAAACACAAATTTGGCACAGACTGAAATTCTGCCGAACTAGCCGAAATTGCAGTTGTCTAGTGCACACCTCGTTATATGCATCCGTTCTGTTAGAGCTCACATCGTCTAAATTTGTGCACCAACTCCAAAAGGTCCAAAATGAAGTTTATTATTTCAAACCATTTATAAATTTTTCCCTTTACACACTTCCTTCACGAGTTCTTTGGAAAGGTTTTTATCCTCTTAGGACCTTAGAATCATTGCGGTGGCATATAATCATGACCTCGCAAATTCAAGTTGTGTGACGCCACTTAAGGTCTCAACAGATCAGGGGCGACAACAAGCGTTCTAACAGTGAACTGGTGTGTGGTATTACGTTGACTGAGCGCTTAGGCTAAGTCGTTTATTTATGGGTGTGGCGCTGTTCTGTTTCTAACTATCTGCCTCAGATCAGATCATTTATACCGTTTGCAGTCGCTCAAATTATGTGTTCAGTCAATTAATTCACAAATCCGACTATTCCACTTTGACCTCTGCATTTTTGCCCACAGAGGTTCTAGACAAGGAACCACTGTTTCATCGAGACGTGGATGCAATTCGCATGTTGGTTTCTGCACTTCGTTCCCATTTGGCTCCAGAATCTGTCTCGCAGGACTGTCCGCATTTAGCTTATGCGGAAAATGATTCTCTGAATTGCAACAGTATACATGGTGGAAGTCATTCAGTTTACCAACAACCTGCTCCAACCGATCCGCTTCCTGTCCAGCGCAACAGGGCGGCATACGGCGTCTGTGGTGCGTATTCCGCTGAGGACTGTACGAATTCCGCCGTTCAGCGAGAACTAACCATGATACGACAAACACCGAGACCTTCAACAATCGGCCGTTTATGGGCTTTGGGGGGAAAAACTATGGTGACGACGAGAGCGTTGCAAGAAATACTGGTAAATTTTTGAAAGGAAATATTAGTTCTATTCTACTCTTTTTAATAGTTGGGTGCTTTCTTCTTTAAATGCTACTGACACTATAACGTGAATTCAATCAGCTATGACTCTGATGGACAAATGTAATTGCAAGGAATTTGAGTACAATTTTTTTTTGAGCCGATGCATTGTCATTGAAATTCAAGCGAATATGAAAGAGTGAGAGAATTGCCATGAATACTGTCAGCTTAAAATAACATAATCCACGATGGTTACATTTTCCTCTCATCTTTGTTATTCTCGGCAAACTAACAATGATCTGCTTGGTATTCGTCATTGTCAGTAGAGAATATTTGTTTGTAGCTTGAAAGGGTGGGACAACGATGGACTGGAGATACTTACTAACCTCGGTATCAATCCAGTACGTTGTCTTCTGCTTGAATTTACAATTTTGTCATCTAAATGTTTGGTGAGGTTTGCGTTTGCGATAACTTCGCCTACCCCTCGGTACGGATTGGTTTATTTCAATTATTGCGTCTAATAACTATTACACCGCGAAAGTTGAGCAAACGTATTTTTTGGTGCACCCATTTCGATTTTTGAAACACTGCCATCAAAACCCAAAAAGTAAGTGATTCTCAAACTGGGAACTGTCCTACAAAGGCCACTTTACCTATTGGTAATCATGGCCAACCGTTTGCTCACTTTTGAAGATGTTGCACAGGTGCTTTGCAATAAGAAAAATAAAAAAACAGAACGTACATAAAACATGCTGGCTGGGTCACTTGTTGCGTATGGCAAACACTCGTCTATTATATCATGCCCTATTTTGCGTTCTTCCCACGGATTGGAAGAAGTCTTGTGAAGGTCAACAGATGATGTGATAACGTGCGATTAGAAAATGCACAGCGAACTTAGGTAAAGTAGGTGGCTCACTTCTTCGTGGTTGGGGTCCAAAAGACGCATCAACTAACGGGCTTGATACACAGAAGGATATGGCAGTGAACCGTGATCAGTGGCGATCGTGTTGTCATTTTCTATCGAATCAGAATGATTGAAAGAGTGTGTTTGTACAGTTAGACTGTATTCCGTGTGTTGGTTACTGCAGCATTCTCATCTTTTCCCGGCTACGTAGGTCCGTCCACTCCCTGTTCGCCTTGGGTATTTACTCTTCTGATAGAGACATGTAAATGTGAGGAAAAGGCAATGTTCATTTAGGCTTGCCTTGATGTTTCACGCTGAACAATAATGGTGATGATGAAATGTGAACAAACCCTTTGCAATTATCCTTTTAGCTTGTTTCCGTTCACTTGTGCGTCTTTGGATTCGAATATTCATTAGTAGTTTTCTCTGTAAAAGACTCGTTTGGAATTTTGCATCTTGGTTCTGCTAAGACCATGAAAATGACTTAGTCTTGGTGTTCGTTCTTTGAAAGGCAAGTCGTGGATACAAATCGCAATATTGCAATGTCATCTTTCATATGTGCAAACGAACGGTACGAAAGGTAAGCGTGTCTGATGGCAGTCGTGACTGGTACTTAGAAATGGTTACAGCCCAGAGAAACCTTTATCAAAATTCGATTGCTATGTGGCGTACGGATACTGTATTATTTAGCTGTTCCTAATGATAGCGCCCGAGGATAAATTTCCTCAATGTCGTAGAATAAGGTGTTACGTATGTTTACTCACTGCATTTTATGAGTAACCTCACATTCTTCCTAAGCGTAATGGTTTAGATCAGTTTAAGTGAAAATTAGTTGAGCCGAAATCTTGCTATTCTAAAAGACTTGTAAGTTTTTCCTGGAACAGTGTTTGTTAGAAGAACTCAAAAGACTGCAGCGAAAAGGTGAGAATAATCGTATTGTTCACACAAAATAACTAGAATTTTGCACCTAAATTTTCGTCAAACAGTTGCAACAGAAGCTTGTTGACATTTCGTGTGCTAAATTTTTCAACCGATACCTGTCCACGTCGCTCTCGGTGAAATCTTCCCTATAGGCGATTTACTAGTGTAGAATTTACTGCTTGGTTATATCCTTTGGGTGAAGATGAAAAGCAGTTTTCATGAATTCAAACGTCTTGACAAATTTCAGATGAAAATGAAATAAGCTAACACCGAACGGTTCCTTCAGTAACACATTTGTTGTCAACATACTTCTTCCAAACAATTCTAAATCCTTAATTTTTTGGCTCACGCCATTCAACTGACTTGTTCATTGCCAGAGTCGTTGCTAATTCTTACCGTACTGTCAATAGCATGTTGTTAACTTCCTGACGTGCTACACTCTGTTTTGACCATCACTTTTACGTGCAACCTTAGACAATCCCGATGGTCTTTAAGAGAAGCAACTGTAAACTATGATGTGTCAGAATATATCAGTTATCGGTGCATACAGCACATAAGCACTTTTCCCCAACAATTTTGTTCCCTTGTGCTTCGTACTCCAACCTCATGATCTTCAAGCTCAAAGCTTTAACATTGATGTTGTCCCTCCGGCTGTTAATGAAACGAATATGATCTGAACACCGAGTTATCCAATCAAAAGTCTCGTAAACTGGTTGATTCTCTGGAGTTCTCAAATTCACATGACCTTGGTTGAATAGGTCAACTGCAATCGTAATTTCGACAGTCGAATTTAGTCAGGGCAGCGACTTCAGTGTGATAATGTGAAAAATATCTGGACATTTTCTTGTGATTCATTTACGCTCGCCGGGGAGTTTATTCACCTCCAAACTCAGCACTTGACAACGGAGTAAAAAAGTAAGGACAGTGTATTTCAGGGCTGCTATTATGGTCTAGAGTGATGCAAAATACGTGAAACACTGTGGACGAACTGCGATAGATATACTAATTGAATAATTGCACGTAACAACATTACTTAAGTGTGAAATGAAAAACTCGCCTTCAGTAGGATATTGCTGAATTTGGAAAGCTGCCTGTTGAGTTTCACTTCGATAACTGATACTGCACCTAGGACGTCAAGGGAAGTGGAATGTATTTTACACCAAACTAAAATCCAGTCAAACTTATTTGGATAAGTATTGGCTGATGTTGGCTTCCCTCATCCGGTCATGCACAATGCTGAAAAAGCGGAAAAACTTCCTCACTTCTCATTGATTTTGATTACAAAGCAGGAACCATTTACCAAAAATAACGTGGTTTCCAGCAGTCATCAAGAAATTTTTTCAGTTTGGCAATAGAAAACAGTTGAATTCAGTATGTCTTCCAATTTGCTTCAGTCTCAATACTTTTATCCTACAGGAGTATGATCCCTATTGGAATAATTGGCGTTTTGTGGGACGGTTACCTGGCCAACGACAGCAATGTGGATGTATTGTGTTACAAGACGGCAGACTCTTGGTCGTCGGTGGGCGAGATGAGTTGAAAACGTTGAGCACAGTTGAATGCATTTACACGGATGAACTGATGCAATCAGGAGATGATACAATGCATTCCTCATTCAAAGATGATCGAAATACTACGGGTCGTGGAGTAATTCAAATGGGACGACGTACTCGAGGTCAGCAACGGCCCAGTCTTCCAGGATGTGAGGAATCGGATAGTACATTGGCTCGTAACGTGTCAGGAGATGCAGGCAGGGAACTTGACTCACCTAAGGGTGCAACGTCCTCTGCCGCAACATCTTCGCTGGCGGCGCAGTCGAATGAGTACAGTGGTGAAGCACAACCCGGCTGGAACGTGGTCTCTGCAATGGCCACACACAGGTATACAAATCTCAACTTTTCGCCCAACTATCATAATGTGTTTATTTTCAAACCTAATAAATGGAAGCATGAAAAGGTGAATACAAGCAAAATTTGTAAACGAGTTAGCGTTACAGAGTTCGTGATACCATCCGATGTACGATGCGATCCATCCAGAACAATGGAAGCAATACCTAGTTGTTTCTCCTTCGTGCATCCCCACTGAACCCTGAATTCCGTCTTAGTAGAGGATGGACAATTATGCATCGAACATCACGCCAACTTGGTTATCCGGGATGATTTGCCATGCATTACCGTCATTCAGCGCTTCATGATATCCCACCCCCTCGTCACTGGTTTACCGCGACCACAAACCATTGCTAAAATATAATGGATCTCTCATATCCATTTTCCTTAATTCGTTATTTTATATTTTTAGTGCTCCCCTTACTTGTTACTATGGCTATCTGACAACATTATAGGATGCATGCGAAATGCGAAATTTGGAGGAAAATAGTCCAAAGTTTTAGCTAACCCTGGTGTTAGTCAAGGAACTACTTCTCACTCCGTCTTTCCCATTGATATGAGCGACTTTTCCTATAGTTCGTCTAGTTTTGTGATGACGTATGAGGTCAATGCAGCCATATGCTATCCGGTATCAAGTGATGAAAAACTAAGCCACTTGGCCTTGATACTTCAGAACATAGTAAACCGTTCATAACTGAGTTGTCCTTCCCTTAACCCATTTTATTATTTTTTCGACAGCATATTCAACCTGTCTCGTTTAGCCTACCTAAACTACCTCGAGATCGGTCTACCATCCCATTTTCGTTGGTCCTTGTATATCGTCGATTGTGTGCTGAAACTACAGCGTCCATGTTTTCAAATCCGAAAACTTGGACAGTTCCGTTTAATGTCTAGCGTTATTTCTGTATTTGTATATCAGTGCGCCTTAGCGAAATATCCTCTTTTTCTTCCACATTCTGTCTTGGGAAAACTAAAGCATAATTTTAAACTGCCCCAACGCGGTGTCCTTTTGATTGGTTGCGTTTGTTTCAAACCCGTTTGCTGATCTCGACATGTATGTGAGAAGCTCGCGCCAGAAATTCTTCAAAACCTCTCCCAGCCTCTGCACGATAATTTCTCTGAATATGGACACAATCACAGAACTCAGTCATTTCTCCTTCTAATAGCATTGGGAAATAACCTCTACAGCGATTCTACTGTTTTATCTCACTAGGGTATCGAGAAACAACGATTTACTCATTGCCGAGTTGCGTCAACCTTCTGACTGAAATTGGATTGATTCTTGCCAATGTTTTTACTATCGTCACTATTGCACTATGAACAGTGCAATTCGTCCCCACTTTAGTGTACACTTATGCCCGCAGAATCCAAACGATGCAATACAATATAATACAATCCAAACACAGTACAATGCAATACGGTAGGCTGTACTATGTGAAAAGTTATGGATGTATTTGATCGGACTGAATTGAGCAACCTTCGAACAAAGGTGCATTTAGGAGAGCGTTCTTTAGCTAACGGTGTAAGCAAGATACAGATTGCCTTAGTAAAAATTGTCGCTTGTAATGTCCGTATGCTTGGAGAAAATGTAAATAGTTAAGTGCAAATTGCTTGGTCACTTGCAAAAATTTCCCCCCTCAGGTAACCGCGTACTTTTGTCCTCAAATAGTTTGTTACCACTGGATAAAGACTTATGAAACTTGCCGTTTATCTCTTAACTCCTGATTATCTCGATACATTTTAGTAGTAGGAGATGGAATGTTTACATGAAATAATTCACCATGTGATATCCTCACTCAACTCACCATAAAGAAACCATGGAAGCACTGTACAGCTGTTTCATCCTTGTTAGGAATCATCAGCAGTGCATATCCACCGCGCCCCAACTGGGACGCGAACCCGGGACGAACGATTGTGAGTCGAACGCCTTAGCCATTACGCTACCGGGCAGGCTCTGAACGGTTTGTTGAACTTCACCACATGATGTTGCACCTATCCGTCACTGATTTGCACGGTTACTTTCCGTTAGCTCAAGCGATCGACCCCTACTGATAGATGACTTCTCTGCAGGTAGCCTAAGGACGACGAAGGCTTTGGATATGATCTACAGAATTCAACTGACGTTTATTTTTTTCA